>MU227373.1:394005-433784 GCA_018584345.1 Thuja plicata | reverse complement strand
TTAAATCTACATTAAACAATATTTTATATTTTCCAAAATTATAAATAACAAAATAAAAACAAAAAACATCAAATAATAGTAAAATTACATTAATTTAACATAACAAAATTAAAAAAACATTAAAAAAAATTAAAAAAAAACAAAAAAAAAATTCCTACCTATTTTCGGTCGAAGTACCCCTATTCCGCTCCTCAAATCGTGGAAGGCGCTCAGTGCAAATGAGCCGCTCTAACCAAATTTTGGGGTTTATATAGATTTTGAGGGTTCTGGCCGAACCTGGTTCGGCCAAAACTGTTTCGGCCGGACCAGTTTCAGTCGGAACCCCTGTGCCACATCGACGCCACTTGGCACCGCATGTGCGCCACGTATGTCCGGCCGAAACATGTCTGGCCAAAACATGTCAAATGGTCCCCAAGTGTGACACAGTTCCATACTTTTACCCTATTAACAGGAATATGTAGCTTTTAAAAATTAAATCAGATCTTTATATATTCCAGCTATAGCTGAAAAAACCTTATCATGTGTGATTTCCTTTGCATTCATCGTTGTGCAAATCTGAAGCAACATGCAAGTATCAAATAGAATTATGTCATGCAAGTTTTAAGATAAGTGGTTATAGAATTAGGTAATATGTATCTCCTCTCATACAATTATAAATCTTGTAGTTTTGGGATCATGGATATTACCTTAATATCTTACAAGAATTGGTTCTCCATCGTAGTTACGAACCGTTGGGTAGGTAACCTTATGAGGAGGTCTACGTATAACTTATTTATAGGTAAAATCTAATTAGCATCTCATCCTTGTTCACCTAAGTGGGTGGCAGTCGATGGAGACATTGTATGGGGACTCTACCCTAGAAAGGGGTTGCGTAACCACTTCTACCATCCTTTAAAAGATAGGTTTTAAAGTTAAACCTGAACTATGATGTCTCTACAAGTTACGTACGCAAGGCCATCTATGATAAGTCCCCAAGGCATTAGGTCTGGCCCTTAGGTCTTGTACTTTTGAGTTCTTCCTTGATCTTGCCACCCCTATTGGATTGTTTGCATTAGTTGATTCTATACAAGATCGACCATCAAAAGACTAAAAATTGCACCCTAAATTCACTTGAAGCATCAGATGCCCTAAAGACAGGAAGAGAGAAATAAAAATGAACATTGTCTATCTCTTCTTGTCTTTGGAGCATCTGAATCTTCAAGTCTATCAAAAGAGGGAGAGTGATGTTGACTACCACATGAAGTTGCGGTATGATATGAAAAGAAAGCACGTAATTGAACGTAAATGAAGAATACACGGTGTAAGACATTTCCCTTTGGATGTTCCAAAACTAGAAAAATTGGTTGACGAGCTCAGTTGTCCAGGTGATGATTTAAAAAAATGTTTAGAAGTTTTTTGTACATCTTTTGTACAGATATAAATTGAAATCTTCTACATAGTTACTTTCCAAAATATTTGTAGTTATTATATTATGCACTGCGAAACCTTTATTTTTTAGTAGGCACATTATATTTTTTACAGTGTTTGCAATGGTTTGCCATATTTCTTGCACATATATCCGAACAATAATTTCCTCGATAGTCACAGTTTTCATCACATAGTCATAGGAGCAATTTTGGTGGGTCAATGATGACCAATAATCTATCCATTTCCCATGGATGACATATCCAATGCAACTCCCTTTCCCATGGATGACATGTCCAATGCAAAAAGATCATTACCTTCTAGAACATCAAAAGTGGTTTGTCATTATTTGTGAGTAGAATTCCAAAATTAGTTCCACTAGTTGTAAAAAGTGGCATATTGTAATTTTTTGTAATACATTTTGTTTAAAATCTATATTAGTTCAGTCTAGAAAGAAATATGTAGATTAACATGTCACAAATTCTCAGACCCTGCTTTTTTGTGTTCCTTCACTTGCTTCAACAAGATAGTCAATGCAGAGTGAAGAATAATTTAGTTTTTGACCCTGAAAATTTCAATAGTCAGTAGAGTAATAGCGTCTCTCTCAAAACTATAGGAGAACTTGTATATCTTATCCTTCTTCCCTAGCATGTGTCTCGCTTGTCATTAAGATCACCGAATCTATTAATATCTTCAACAAATCTGCAAAGCTAGTTGGCTTTACTGATGTTCACAAAAACCATTAGATGTTCACATCTTCAAGGTCTAAGGTATTAGAAGATTCTAAATCATCAAATTATTTCATCAAAATATTCATAAACCTTTTAACAGACACATATTTTGAATACTGAGTCAAATTTTTTGAGGAAAGGTACTCGTCACTACAATTTGTAGTAGGATAATTGAAAAGGAATAATTTTATAACCTTATACCAATATCATAGGTTAATTCTTGGGAATATATGCTCCTGTAGCCCATGGTGCCCTAGAAATGGTCTTACCATAATAAAATCACAAATTTATTACCTTGAAATTAATTTTGTAGTTGCAAAAAAGTAAAACTTAGATGAAATCATATTATATGCTGTATCATTGATTAACTCATGGCATATGGGCTCTTGTAGCCCATAGTGTCCTAGAGTGGTCTTACCATTATAAAATCACAATTTTATTAACTTTCAATCCAATCTACAATTGCAAAACAACAAAAAATGGATTAAATAACTTTCAATCCTATATTAGCTTCTTGGTAAATTATAATTTCACCTGTTATGGTTTGAAAAACCACAATTTCACCTGTATGTTTCAGTTTGAGATGCAGAGGCAGGGGTAGTTTCTATGTTAGTTTTTTTTGTTTTGTTTTCTTTTCATTGTCCTCTTATTCTTCTCTTTCAAAATATACTGTAGATAATCACCTCCCCATGTGCTGATTTTATTGTTTTATCGTTTCTTCCTACTCACCAATTTAATAGCTCTGTCATAGAGGCTGGGGAAGAATATCAGTGTGAATGCTCAATGCTTGGTCAGTACCATGTGAATGGATACTGCCCAAGATCTGTCTGGATCCTTACAACGCTGAAACATTTTCTAAATTTTTTTTAGTTATTGAAAGTTGACCTTCCAAGCACCTGAATAATAGTATTCCGCTTTGAAAATCATTGAGATTCAATCCTATGCTGCATACTCTTCAAAATATATCCTCTTCTCTTAATAATGTCGTGAAGGTCAGAGAAAGAGTACACCTTTTATTTTTTTTGAGATTCAACCCTATTAAAGCAATGGTTGAAGGAGACACTAAATAAAGTATCAACTAATTTTTCAATTAGACCTTAGCCTGCCTTGTCAAAGGAAAATGAATAACTATATATACCAGGTGGAATTAAAGTGAAGCTTGAAAAAGATGTAGAAGTCACTATCCTTCTCCTCTTTTATTGAAAAATTGATTTACCCTAGTCATATTGTATTCGACTCCTTGTGCTGGGGTAACCTAGTTTACTGGTGCATAGATGTTGTACGGAAATACAAATACATAATATAGATCATAATCTTTATTAATCATCCGTAACTTTAGTACATTTACAATCGCATCTATCGGCCTATCCCTGAAGAGAAAGTACATCTCTTATATAAAAACCTGAAGGGGTGTGACCAACCGTCACCACTGATTCCCAACTGCCGTCCGGTAGTAACTAAGTACCGTCGGCTACACATAAAATAACTAACACAACATAAAGTAAGTACTATGGCTAACAAGGGTCACATGATTCATGGGACACAAACTAACATCCTTCAATTCTATCAAACCTTTTCCATGTGTGAATAAAACTCCAAATCATAATTGCAAATTATGTGTTGAATCCAATCTCACATAGCTAGAAAATTAGCTGCCTCCCCATTTCATTAGCATACCCTTTAGATTCCCTTTGGATCGTTGAGAAATAATTAACAAAGTAGTTGGTTTACATATTACAGATAGAACGGTGAAACATGTATTATGCTAAAACTAGGAATCTTCTTTGGTACCACATGTGAATCCAAAATAAAAATGTCATTGATTTAAACATCTATATTTGATTCAAACAATGTGCCTTTAAATAGGAAGCACATAAGATAGTTCCAAAAAGTGGTAATCAAAATAGATAACTGTAAAATAAAACATTAACTTGTGTAGATATGTAATATGCCAATAGTTACATCCACTTAGGTTGGTTAAAACACATTGATACTAAAAAACCTAACATCGCATGCAAACAATCAATGAGTCTTGAGATATAGCAATTAGAATCATACTCGTAGTATAGTTGAGCATCTAGAACTTGAAGGAAAGTAAGATACTGACAATACCCACATTGCAAGCTCTAAAAATGAAATGCAGAGAATTCAGATTTATCCTTTGAAATCCTCTTTGTCTTCGCTATCTTAATAGTGTTTCTCCTTACTTGTGCTAACATGTGTTACAAAATATTCATTATATTGACACGTGTAGATATAATTCGCATAGGAGGGCATAATAGTGGATTAGATTTGTAAGCATTCTAGAACATATTCTAATTCAACTACTATACTTTCAATGAAAAGATTAGTAAAAGGAAATATATTATATATATTAATAGATGATTAATATATATTACTTTTTTTCTAAAAAATGAATATGTCGTCTCTATTTCAACAACCATCCAATATATCAATGAAATGGTTTAATCGGAATGCTACAGTCTCAACAATTTATGACGTCTCTATTTTGACAGCCCGAAACTAGATCAACAAACAAATTCGACCGGAATGCCATAGTCTCAACGCATTCTGATGTCTCTATTTTGATGATAATGACAATGATTAGAGAACAATTTTGACTGGAATGCCACATTCTCAATGCATTCAAAAGTCGATATTTCGACGATGATGACAATGATCAATGAACTATTTTGACCGGAATGCCACAGTCTCAATGCCTACTAAATTTGATAGTTCGACGACGATGAAAATGATCAATGAAATGTATCAACCGGAATGTTCACAGTCTCAACGCATTATACAGTCAATAATTTGAACACTATTACGGTCGATAATTTGACACAACATTTTTTGGGTCGCTTAATCGATGAAAAAACTCTGACGACAAGAGTAGTCGTTTGGACGACCAACCGACATCAAAAAATCGACCAACTCATGTCAAAAATATGGCCAAAATTTACTAGTGGATATGCAATACTGAAAACCTTTGGCATGGAGGACTCCAGACTAGTAAGTACACCCATGGCTATTGGATAGAAACTATCAAAGACTGATGATACAACATAAGTAAATCAAACCTTTTATAGGTCAATGATTGGGAAGCTACAATATGTTGTCCATAGTAGACCAGATATTGCATTAGGAGTTGGGATTGTTGCAAGATTTCTTGCAAATCCTAAAGATAGTCACATGATGGAAGTGAAAGCAATATTGAGATATCTGAGAGGAACATAGGATTATGGATTGTATTATAAGAAGAATGAGAAGTTTGAATTGAAAGTTTATACTGATGCAGATTGGGAAGGAAATGTTGATGACAGAAAGAGTACGAGTGGCAACACATTCTTTCTAGGAAAGAGATTAGTCTCTTGGACAAGCAAGAAACAAAACTGTATTTCTCAATCTACAGCAGAAGCGGAATATGTTGTAGCAACAGTTAATTGTCAAACATAGTGTGGATCAAGCAATTGTTGAAGTTGTTATTTTCTATGATAACACAAGTGCTATCAATATATCAAAGAATCCTATGATGCACACTATGACCAAGCATATTTCTATCAAGTATCATTACTTGAGAGAGCTAGTTCAAGACAAATAAGTGAGATTGGAATATGTGAATACAAAGGAATAGTTAGCAGATATATTTACTAAAGCATTACCTAAGTATGCACATGAGTACCTGAGAGGTAAATTAGGGGTGATTCCCCTAGTTGAGGCTAACTAAGATCAAATGGAGTGATTGCATCAAATGTATTACCCAGAATATCTGACAAATTGATGCAAAGGAGGTCACACTTTGGGAGTTCGCTAAAGCTATGAAGAGTAACTCACCAGATGTTGATTAGTCATAAGAAAGATGACAGAGTGAGCATATAGTTCAGAAAGTTGACACAGAGATATCTACATGGTGAAGATTCATGAATTTGACATTGTTGTCAAAGAAGGAGATAATACTATGAGGGAGATAAGACTATGAGGGAGATAAGCTAAGTTATACAGAGAGAAATATATCCAAGAGGGAGATGATATTTGTATTGGAAGAGAGTTAGAGTGAAGTTAAGGACATTAATGAAAATTTGTTAATAGAACATACTTTTTGGATTGTTTGGTAACTATGCATGTGTTGTTTACATGTGGTGTTTTCCATCAATGCCAAAGAGGGAGATTGTTGGAAGCTACAATTGAAACAATTTTTATATTTTCATTGGTGTCAAACTTTAATTGGCAAGACAATTGCTATCTAGTAAAGTGCCAAATGATTTGATTAATGAAGAATATTTGAAAAGAGGAGATAACAAGAAGACCTAGTGAAATGGTGGAGTTATGTGAGACTATAATGTGTACTTGATTAGTTGGAAAATTGGCAAGGTAATGTGTTGTTTATCTTTAACACCAAGTGAAGCATGAAAGACTAAAAGCTTAGTCTTGACCGAGAAAAAGAGAAAAAGATTAAGGAACTTAAGTTCAAGTAGTTTATGCTAAGTGATGCGAGTGTCGGCCAAGCGCTAGTACGTGCCGAGAAAATATAGTTTTGACCGAGCATCACAATTTATCGAGTTATCTAGTGATGATCAAACGGAAGAACATAGTGATGACCGAGTGTTAGTATTTTACAATTTGTGAAAGATTTGATATCCCAGCCGACACAATTGAATGCTTGGGATATGTAAAGTGTGTGGAAGATAAGGATGAATGTTGTGGAGCATTTAATATATGTTTGACCATTATTATGTATGGATTCAAGAAGGATTTTTGAGAAGTATCTAGAAAGTAGAAGGAGAACAAAATTTTGGAAGGATTCATTGGATCTGACCAAGCCCTAAGATCTGCAGTGATGTTTAAGAAACAAAAGATTGAGCTACTTAATCAGAGAGGTAGAAGATTAACCTAATTGCAGGTTATGTGTGTAGAGGTTGACTTAGTTGATTGACAAATCTAAGTAAAAGGTAGAGAAGACTAAGAAGAGAAATAAAGAACTGTGAAGTGGTTATTGCTTGACAATTTTCCAAGAAAATCAAAGAGATAGAGATGATAATGAAGGCCAGTCAGTGAATTAGCATTTGAGAAAAAGTGGATCTGTATTTGCAAAGTGATTTGTATGTTTTAGATCAAAACTGTTGTTACTTTCTAACCATTGTATCAGTCAAAATACTTTAATCAAAGTTGACCTAACTGTCATTTGTAAATCCTTTAATCAAGGTGACATTCTAATGAAATGATCTAAGTCCTCTAACAAGGCTTACTTTTAACAGGGTGATTAAATCCTTTAACAGGGTCACACCTAATAGTGTGTATTGTAACCTTTAACAGGGTTGGCTCCTCACAGAGCTCACTTAAGAAGAGTGAAAGATTGATAGCATGTTACTGGTGGTTTTCCCATATTAGGTTTCCACATTAATACTTGGTTTCATACTTGTGTGAATGTTATTTGATGTGTTTAACTATAAAGAGTTTTATATTCTGCAAGTGGATTACTTTAGGACAGTGGACTGGAAGTTTATGTTACGGATTGTATGCTATAGAGACTGAGTGGATTGCTGAGTAGATTTGAGTTGGTTAAAGTGTTTAAAATTTCAATTGGCACATCTGGGCCTGAGGATAATTGATTCACCCCCAAATCTTAGTTATTCTAAATCATTCTAACAATTGGTATCAGAGCATTTTGGTTCTTGCAAGAAAAAATTTGAAGGTACTTGAAGCTAAAGCTAAAGATGTATAAAAAGGAGGTACCGAGGCTGAACAAGGAGAACTTCCCTGCATGGAAAATTTAGATGGAATTGGAGAAGCAACAAAATACTATGTGGAACATGATTACATAACTATGCCTACACCTTTGGCAACTTAGAAGATGAAGGAAAAACAAGAACACAACCAAGCAATGTTGGAGATTGCATCAGCCCTAAGATATCCTGAATTTGAAGACATAAAAGACTGTACTATTGCAAAAGAAATGTGGGACACATTGGAAGCTATCTATGGTGGTGGTGACACAAATGTACTAAGAGCCAAATTTGAATGCTTGAGAGGTAAGTTTGATGAAATGAGAATGTTAGAAGGTGAAACTATTGTTCAATATTGTAGATGATTTAAAGAGGTTGTGATGCTATTAGAGGAGCTAATGGAACTATTGATGATGAGATTGTTATTAGAAAGGTATTGAGAACCCTACTTCCTATTTATGCTATTAGAGTTTCTGCTAAATAAGAACTGAGATGTACTCCTGCTAACAAATTAACTCTGGAAGGTCTAGTTGGTAGACCTACTGCGTTTGAGTTATCAATTTTTGATAACTTCATTCCTCACAATGTTGATTCTGCATTCAAATCAAATTGACTCTTCATAAGACTAAGAAAGGAAAAGAAAGATGTGTGAATAGTTACAGTGACACTTATGATGATAATCTTGATGAACTTGATGCACTTATGGCTAGAAGACTACCAAGAGGAAAATGAAAATTCAAAGGTAAACTTCCTATAATCTATTTTTCATGTAACAAAGTTGGACATATTGCAACAAGATGCCCTAACAGGAATGACAAGGATGAAATAAGAGAAAGCAAGTATAGAGACAAAAGAGATGACAGAGATTTCAGAAGGTATAAAGACTATAAAGACAAAGGTAAGAAATCCTACTATATTGTTGAAGATGAAACTGATAGAAAATATGATAAATATGATGACCATGAAATATAACTTATTTATGTTTCTATGAAAGATGATTCTGATGAATATGAGAAAACTGCACTTATTTCATATATGAGTAAAGGTGATAGATAGATATTTGATAGTGGTTTCTCACATCACATGACTGGTGATAAAAGTAAGTTTGAAACCTTAAATCATTGCAAAGGTGGTAGTGTTAATTTTAGTAGTGATACACCATGTCTTGTGAAAGGAAAAGGATCAATAAAATTGACTGATAAGATCATATGTGACAATTCTTAATGGGTTGAAGGACTTAACTGTAACTTGTTGAGTGTTGCATAGTTGAACACGTATGAATACCGAGTTGAATTTCATCACAAAAAGGCTAAAATATTTGATGCTACTGGTGAACTAATTGGAAGTGGAGAACATACAAGAGGTAATTTGTTCTATCTAGATCTATCTGATGAGACATGTTTGTTTGCACAATATGATGATGTATGGTTATGGCATAAGAGGTTGTGTCATGTGAACTTTGATAATTTGGTAAACATTAGTAAGATGAAAAGAGTAAGAGGGTTACCAAGATTGAAGAAACCTGATAAAGTGATGTGTAAGAAATGTTAATTGGGAAAAATGACAAAGTCTACTTTCAAGAGAAAAACATATACTTCTGATGATATTTTGGAATTGGTTCATACTGACCTTTGTGGACCTATTGGAGTGCAAAGCTACCATGGTGATAAATATTTCATTCTGTTTGTTGATGATTACTCTAGAATAATGATTGTGATGTTTCTCAAAGAAAAACATGATACCTTTCCATTGTTTAAGTGGTATTTAACAAAAGTTGAAAAAGAGATAGGTAAGAACTTGAGATGTCTGAGATCTGACAGAGGTGGAGAGTTTATATCTAATGAGTTCAACTTATTCTACAATGATAAAGGAATCAAAAGACAAATGTCTACTCCAAGGACTCCCCCACAGAATGACATAGCTGAAATAAATAATAGATCAATTATGGATTGTGCTAGAACACTGATGATAGAAAAAAAATGTTGCACAAAAATACTGGAGAGAAGCTGTAAGTACAATAGTCTATACCTTGAACTGAGCACAAGTCAAGAAAGGTACAAATGTTACACCTTATGAGTTATGGTATTGTTATGCACCTAATGTAAAATACTTTAAAATTTTCAGAAGCAAATGTTATATAGTGTAAGATAATAGGAATGGAAAACTTGATGCTAAAAGTGATGAAGGCATATTCCTAGGTTATTCCACTAAGAGAAAACTATATAAGTGTTTGAATTCTAACACTAACAAAGTTGTGGAAAGTGAAAATGTTAGAATTGGTGAATTTGCAGAAAAAAATGAAGTTGAATGCAAGAAAGAACCTAAGGATTAAAGATCTTTCGTATACATGAATGAAGGAGAGCCCAAAAATTTACCTAAACCAGAGAAGGAAGCTACCGAGAAACAACAAGAATCTGCCGAGCCACATAAAGAAGTTGTCGAGCATTAGGAGGTAACTACTGAGCAATCAGAAGATTGAAGCAGAGACAGAAGATGAACTTGAAGAGAATTTTCAAGATGAATCTGAAGAAAAATAAAAAGAAGAAAGGAGACCAGAGCCTATATTAGCAAAATATGTGAGAAGACATCGTAAACCAGATCAAATCATTGGAGAAAAAGATTCAGAGATCATGACAAGAAGCAATTTGAAAAATCAGACATGTTTATTATGTGAATTTAAGCCCAAATCAGTGAAATATGCTTTGGATAATGAATATTGGATTCATGCCATGAATGAAGAAATTGAGCAAATAGAGAAGAACAAAACCTGGACACTAGTACCTAGACCAAAGGACAAGAATGTTATTGGAACCAAGTGGGTATTGAGAAATACGCTGAATGAGCATGGAGAAGTCATAAGAAACAAGGATAGATTAGTATGCAAAGGATATGCACAAGAATAAGGCATTGACTATGGTGAGACGTTTGTCCCAGTTGCTAGATTGGAAGGAGTTAGAACTCAACTTGCATTTGCAGATTACAAAGGATTCAAAGTGTATCAGATGGATTTTAAATCAACATTTTTGAATACAATACTGGAAGAAGAGGTATACATTGAAAAACCTGAAGGATTTGTTGATTCAAGCTAGAAGAATATGGTCTACAAGCTACAAAGCAATTGACGGATTGAAGAAAGCCCCTAGAGCATGGTATGGAAGATTACATAATTGATTAGTCAAAATTGGTTTTACAAGGACAAATAACAACAGTAATCTATACTTAAAGAATGAAAAAGGTAAAGGGATATTGTTAGCTGAAATATTTGTTTATGGTATCATATTTGGAGGTCAAGATGCTTTATGCCTAACATTTGAAAATGAAATGCAAACTGAATTTGAGATGTCTATGTTTGGAGAGATCAAATTTTTTGTTGGTTTACATGTATATCAGATGAAGAAAGGTATCTACATTACTCAATCTAAGTATATCAAGGAGATACTGAAAAATTTGGCATGGAGGACTCCAGACCAGTTAGTACACCCATGGCTACTATATAGAAACTATCAAAGACTGATGATACTACAGAAGTAAATAAAACCTTGTATAGGTCAATGATTGGGAAGCTATAATATGTTGTCCATAGTAGACCAAATATTGTATTAGTAATTAGGATTGTTGCAAAATTTTATGAAAATCCTAAAGATAGTCACATGATGGAACTTAAAAGGATATTGAGATATCTGAAAAGAACAAAGGATTATGGATTGTATTATAAGAAGAATGAGAAGTTTGAATTGAAAGTTTATATTGATGCAGATTGGGCAGGAAATGTCGATGATAGAAAGAGTACAAGTGATGGTACATTATTTCTAGGAAATATATTAGTCTCTCAGACAAGCAAGAACCATAACTGTATTTCTCAATCTACGTCAGAAGCTGAATATGTTGCAGCAACAGTTAATTGTTCAAACATAGTGTGGATCAAGCAATTGTTGAAGTTGTTATTTTCTGTGATAACACAAGTGCTATCAATATATCAAAGAATTCTGTGATGCACACTAAGACCAAGCATATTTCTATCAAGTATCATTACTTGAGAGAGCTAGTTCAAGACAAATAAGTGATATTGGAATATGTGAATACAAAGGAACAGTTAGCAGATATATTTACTAAAGCATTACCTAAGGATGCACATGATTATCTGAGAGGTAAATTAGGGCTGATTCCCCTAGCTGAGGTTAACTAAGATCAAATGGAGTGATTGCATCAAATGTATTACCCAAAATATTTGACAAATTGATGCAAAGGAGGTCACACTTTACGAGTTGCCTAAAGCTGTGAAGAGTAATGCACAAGATGTTGATCACTCATAAGAAAGATGAAAGAGGGAGCATATAGTTCAGAAAGTTGACATAGAGATATCTACATGGTGAAGATGCATGACTTGGAATTGTTGTCAAAGAGGGATATAATACTATGGGGGAGCATACTATGAGGGAGATAAGCTAATTTATACAGAGATAAATCTATCCAATAGGGAGCTAATATTTGTATTGGAAGAGAATCAGATTCAACTAAGGACATTAATGAAAATTTGTTAACAGAACATAATTTTTGGATTGTTTGGTAACTATGCCTGTGTTGTTTACATGTGGTGTTTGCCATCAATGCCAAAGAGGGAGATTGTTGGAAGCTACAATTAAAACAATTGTTATATTTTCATTGATGTCAAACCTTAACTAGTAAGATAGTTGCTATCTAGTAAAGTGCCATATCATTTGATTGATGAAGAAGATTTGAAAAGAGGAGATAACAAGAAGACCTAGTGAAATGGTGGAGTTATGTGAAACTACAATGGGTACTTGATTAGTTGGAAAATTGGCAAGGTAATGTGTTTTTTAATCTTTAATACCAAGTGAAGCATGGAAGACTAAAAGCTTAGTCTTGACCGGGAAAAAGAGCAGAAGATTAAGGAACTTAAGTTCAAGTAGTTTATGCCGAGTGATGCAAGTGTCGATCGAGCACTAGTACATGTCGAGAAAATATAGTGTTGACTGAGCATCAGTATTTACCGAGTTATCTAGTGATGACTGAGCGGAAGAACAGATTGATGAACGAGTGTCATTATTTTATAATTTGTGAAATATTTGAGATCCCAACTGATACAATTGAATTCTTGGGATATGTAAAGCATGTGGAAGATAAGGATGGACGTCATGGAGCATTTAATATATGTTTGACCGTTACTATGTATGGATTCAAGAAGGAGTTTTGATAAGTATCTAAAAAGTAGGAGAAAAAAATGTTGGAAGGATTCGTTGGATCTGACCAAACCCTAAGATCTACGGTGATGATTAAGCGACAAAAGACCGAGCTACCTAATCAAAGAGGTAGAATATTAACCTAATTGCAGGTTATTTCTATAGAGGTTGACTCAGTTGATTGGAAAATCTGTAGAGAAGGCTGAGAAGAGCAATAAAGAACTGTGAAGTGGTGATTTCTTGATGGATTCGCAAGCAGATCAGAGAGATAGAGATGATAATGAAGGCCAGACAGTGAATTAGCATTTGAGAGAAAGTGGATCTGTATTTGCAAAGTGAGTTGTATGTTTCAGATCAAAATTGTTGTTACTTTCTAACCATTGTATAAGTCAAAATCCTTTAATCAAGGTTGACCTAATAGTCATTTGTAAATCCTTTAATCAAGGTGAAATTCTAATGGAATGATCTAAGTCCTCTAACAAGGCTCACTTTTAACAGGGTGATTAAATCCTTTAACATGGTCACACCTAACACTGTGTATTGTAACCTTTAATAGGGTTGGCTCCTCACAGAGCTCACGTCAGAAGAGTGAAAGATTGGTAGCATATTATTGGTGGTTTTTCCCATATTGAGTTTCCACGTTAAATCCTGGTGTCATACTTGTGTGAATTTTATTTGATGTGTTTTACTGATAAGAGTTTTATATTCTGCAAGTTGACTACTTTAGGACAGTGGATTGCAAGTTTATGTTACTGATTATATGTTATAGAGACTGAGTGGATTGTTGAGTAGATATGAGTTGGTTAAAGTGTTTAAAAGTTCAATTGGTACATCTGGACATGAGGATAACTGATTCACCCCCCTCTCACTTATTCTAAATCATTCTAACACCTACACTTACTTTCCACTTCCCTATAGTTGAACAAGAGAGGGATGCAACTTTAAAGAACATGCCACATTCTACCCTTCCTAACTTTCATGGGTTATTTGGATGACCCATATACATTTCTCTTTGATTTTGAGGTCTTATGCTAAATTTATAGTTATACCATAGATGCTCACCACCTAAAGATTTTCCCTTCCAATATTAAGGACTTAGCCTTAAGATGGTTCATGGGATTGGGATGAAATGTAGTGACAAATTGAGCCACCATGAAAGAAAAATTCCTTCAAAAATATAAGGAATATTGTAGGGAAGGCGACATATGTTGAGATGATATTTTCAGGATGACACAAAAAGATGATGAACCATTAGAAGATTTTTTGGAGTGATTCTTTTTCAATCCTAAAAATTTGAGACACAATAGGCTAGGAGATGAGTCTATTAAGCTTATCTTCCTGAGAGGAATCCAAGAAGGTTGCATGGATGCATTGGACCTAATAGGAAAATGATACATTTTCCAAGTCCCTTGGTATGAAATTTCTACCCTTGCTAGGAATTATTTAAAATCTATTATGAAGAAGACCAAAGCATAAGGTCTATCACATCTAAGGTAGTTGCAAGTGTTTCTAGGATGGAGATCAATAATTTTCTCAATGATATGAAAAAATATATCATAAACCATATGGTTACTCATCTTGACACTCTTCAAGAAAGGAGAAAATAAGAAGTCAAGGTTTCTCTAACTAAATACTGCTCCATTTGTCTCTATAAGAAGAGGGATTGTAAATGTAAAATAATTTATAGATTGGAAGAATACCCTAATTTCAAGCCATTAAAGAATGATGAAGGCCAAGTATTTTACTTAGCCCAAAGGAAACTATGGAATCAACTTGGTATGCCACAAGATATTTTATCTTTAACATGCCTTATTTCTATTGTCCTTCATGGAAAAATCAACCTCCTCAAGGTTGGATGAACTATAGTGCTCCACCATGGAACACCAGATTAGGATCATGGTCTCCACTTAAACCATTAGGAAAATCACATGCTAATTGTAAAATAACACAAAATTCTTGGAAAGAACCTCAACCAAATTAACAACAATCACCCCAACGAAGGGGTAATCAACATTGGGGAAATCAAAATATATGATGTAGGTAGAAGCCACAAATGTAAGGACCCCTCATCCAGACTTCTCTTATACCTAATCCTACCAATCCAACATCTGCACTTGCAAAACCTACCCAGCTTCTATCTTAACCTGCACCTAACCCTAATAATCAACCTGCTCAATGAGCGTATTCTAGTGACGTACAACAATTCTCTGCAAATTTCCTAGATGTCAGTAATGTACACCTAAGGTCCAAAAAAATATTACCTGCCCCAACATCTCTTATCACATAGATTCAAGATGAAGATGTTTTAATAGCTTTTCATCCTCCATCTAGAAAACAAAGTATTTTAGAGAGACAAGTGCCTCTTGAGAAAATAATATTACCTAAAAAATTATTGTCTCTCAATTTGAATTCACAAAATTAGAGAAACCCTATGAATTTTGAGCAAAAACCATAGTTTTATTCTCTAAGGAATGCTTTACCAGGTTAAATATCATAAGCATAATGTTGCGTGTGGTCTTGGTCATAATTTCCCACTTCTGTCTTGCCAAATTTCAAGTTTTTATGTTCTTTTGTTCAAATTTGAGTTTTGGGAACTACTGTTTGCAAGTAGAGTATGTGGCGGGATTAAATATTCCCTAATTACACTTTACTTAAGATTATTTAGGATAATTCATACATTGTAGTTTTCTTTTGAGACACCTAAGAGTTTTCACCTTTATTTGCACATGGTGTAAGAGAAATTCCACTTTAGGTGGTGATAGTAGTTATCACATTTCGCTTTATGTGTTGTCTCCACCTTAAGTGCACTTATCACATTATCATCCTCCACATGTTGCACGTACTTCATTGAATAATGGAGGATGATCTACCTTTGGTGAACATGTGATTCCACCTTGTGTGGGTGATAGATTATCTCCTCCTTAACATAGTCTCTAATTGCCTTGCCTATATAAATAGGCTCATTATGTAAATTTTGATCTTGTCTACTAGCAATATTATCATTCTTGCATCTTGTTGTAATTATCTTTCCATTCTCCTATAGAAGCTATCTTGGTATTTGATTTGATCCCCGGGTTGTTGCAAAGTCACCTAAATCTCTAACAAAATCATTACAAGCTCATATTTTATATCTTAAAAAACACTTGCAAATCAGTTATCAAAGCCCAAAATGCAAGTGATGTTTCACAAGATCTCATTTGAGAACTTGTGACATGTAACATGAAACCCGATTTGCTTTCATTTCATGTATCATGGATTTTAAAATCATAATACAAGTTAAGTGCTAAATCTTGCATTGGGGTTATAAAACCCAAAAAGCACTTTAGTTCATTTCGCCGAGTTGTAAAGCTTTTTAGTCAGCTTTACAACCCCAAATAGCAATTTTCCAACTTTTTAAAACTCATTATTTGTTTTTCCAAACCCGACACATAATATATGTGTTATTTCACAAGCTTGAAGTTGGTTTTATACTTGCATCAAGTGTTTCAAAACCAAAAGCATGCTTTTCATTTGTGTTTTGTAGGTTGTATTCTAAGAAATACAAATAAAAAATCTTTTTTGTGAGGTCTTGTATTGTGGATTTTCAAACCCGAATGAGATGTCTGTATGAATTTTTCAGGGTTGAAACTCGCCATTTGTCCTTAAAAATGCATCCAGAACTGTTGAAAGCATTTATAACTGGAGAGATAGATTTGTTTACAAACTATAACTCTTACCTTTGCACCATATAAACTCGCGTTGAAGGATTTTTCAAGTGTTTTTCTCAGATTTTGGCTTTGGTTTTTGCTTGTAGCCAATTGCGTTGGTGGCATTTTTAGCATACGTTTTTCGTTTCAATTTTTAGGTTTGTATTATGTATTTGTTATCATTTAGGGTTTGTAGTCATTGTATTGAGTAAATGAATGGTTCTTTTTTCTTGTGTTTAGTTTTGAAAAATGTGGGTTTTTCTTCTTGTTTCTAGCTGTATTTGATAAGGCTGTTAGTTTTTCATTGGTTAGAATGCCTCTTCACTTCATGGTATTTTTGTTCAATCCTTTCATAAGTTCATATGGTTCTTCTCATTCGTTTCTTCAAAGACATAAATTCATTGTTGCATCAACGTAATCACGGAGTGCCCAAGTCATGCCCATTTTGCGTATTCAAAACATTATTGCAAGTTTCGTTTCTTCAAAGACACAATGCAACTGTATTTTCAAAGCAAAATACAGCTCCTCGAATGCATCATCTAAGCCATTTCGGGTTTTTAGGTCTATGTTGCAAATTCCTATTATAAAATAGAAAAACAAGTTTCCAAACTTGTAAAATGTTCTCCAAGATCTGAATTGAGCATAATATAGTAATTTGGGGTTTTGAAAGCATCATTACAAGTTTTCATTACAATTCAAAAATATAAACATGCTATTCCCCAAACTTGTAATATGTCTTCCAAAACAAAAAAAAATGTAGCCTCGAGGTATTTATTTTATGCTTGCAAAACCAAATGTGCTTTCCAAACTTGCAATTGATCTTCCAAAACCCGAATCTAGCACAAAATGTACTCAAAATCACTTGAAATTGGGTCTTCAAGACCTGATTACAAGTGTGAGTTTACCACTTCCCATGTATATACAAAACGTAATAACATTTTTTCCATTTGCAAATAAAATATCCATGTTTTTCCCCACTTGCAGTGTGCATTCCAATACCCAAAATTAAGATTTTCAAAGCATTTTTCAAACACATTTTTTTGTTTTCATTTGTCCTCTGCAACAAAAAAAATAGCAGACTTTGGGCCCTTTTTTGATTTTTCTAGGTATGTATCTCCATTATCATTGACATTTTTACTTAGTTCACAGTCAATTTTCTCCTTCGTGGCCGTTTTGATCATTTTATGGTTTTTTTTGCTAAATCTATAGACATTTTTTGGTTTTTTCTCTCCTTATTGATACATGGATAGGGTTTATTGGATGTCATTTTGTGTAAACATGTTTTTCTATCTTCTTTTGGTGCATGAAATACAATAAGTTTTGGGTATATTCATTTCCATGGAATTTTAAGTAGAGAATTTCAAATACACCTCTCTAAATTCTTAAAATCAAAGCTTTTCATATCCATGAATATTTTTATCACATTCAGAAATGCAAGTTTCAAAACCAAAATGAAAATCCTAAAATGTTCTTTATGCTTCTATCATATGCTCCCAAAAAGCTGCAATCTAGTTCCTTACTCATACATTGCAAGTAGTGTGCTAAAATTGTGAAAGTTCTTCCCATGTTCTTCTCCACTTGCAACGTACTTCCCAAATTTTGAAGGTCACTAATGATATCATTTTGAAGTCCTTCCCATGCTTGTTCTTCCAAGATTGTACTTCCCAAGTGTGGCTTTTATGCTTCACAACTTTCTTCTTTTGAAGAATGTTCCATGGCTTCTCATGTTGGCACATATGATCTACCCAATCAACAAATCAAGGCATTGGCCTTATTTTGCAAGTAGACTCCAAGACTAGAGAAGGACACGAAGATAGAACAATCACATGGAAAATCCATACAAGGAGGTAGAAAGGTGATAAAATAATTGAAACCATAGAATGATTCAAGACTGAAATGGTCATGAAACATTGAAAAGATGATTTCCCAAAAAAGGCCATCATGATGAAAAATAATCAAGGGTGCAAGTTCCTGTTCCGGTTCAAGATGCTTCCACCAACCCTGATTACTTAAAGATGGAGCATCCTATAGCAACATTAGGAATTTGACAAAGGATGATGTAAATAGAGTCGTGTCTTGTCAAATACTTAGAATAGTTTTCCAAATATGCACTTGTAGTTTCTTTTCGACAAATTACATGTAAACAAATTGCAAGTCAAGATAGATTAGGATTATAATTTGAATAAGTCATAGCTAGTTGTGGAAAAAGTTAAAATTAGTTGGACTTCTCCCACCTTTTTTTCTCTCAAGCCCTCACCTATATACAAGAGGGTGCCTCATTGTATTTTTTATCTTTATGCATTCCAAGAAAACTTTGGTGAAATTATGCAAATACACACTTTGCTTTAATTTGTGCAAGTTGATGTTTGAGTAAATAAAAATAAAGTCTTTTTAATCTTTGAGTTGAGGAGACTTGTGGAGTAATTTGTGTTGTTATAAGGAGAACCTTAAATCTAATTTTGTACAGACTTTGTGTTGTAATTGTCAATTTGAGTTAATTAGAAGTGAATGCACAACTTTGAGTTGTAGTTCATAATGATACTAGAAATAGAAAGGAAGTTTGATGTGTTAAAGTCTTTGTGCTTTTCATATTGTTGCTTCATATTTTAAAACCTTTTTAGGACAATGTGCAAGTTTGTGAGCTTATATATATATATTCCTTAGTCTGTAGTCAACCAATATACTTAACAATTAATCTTTCAGTTAATTTTGAATTTATTGGTATTGTATAGTCCTAAAAAGTTAGCACCCATAATTGGATGTCTTTAGGGTCTATTAGACCCCATTATGGCAATTCCGAGGTCCGAATGCTCTTTATGCTTGATCCCTATGACATGATTCTTATTTTCCCGCACCTATTCACCATGCCCGATGTTCTGTGTGAAATTTGAGCTTATTTTTTTTGGGACGCATCGCCAATAGCAATATGTTCCTAGGATTTTGGGCCCAAATTTCACTCGGCGCTCGATGTCGGGGTCTTATTTCGAGGGTTTTAATTGTGGTCAACTTGGATCAAATTTGAATCTCAAATTTGAGGATTTACTATAAAAAGACCTCCTATCTCCTCATTCTCCATCAATCAATAAGTCAATCAAGTGGAAGCATCTTGGCAATCAAGATTTCAAGCAAGCAAGAGCAATTGAGGATTTGGATTCAAGATTTGAAGTCAAAGATCCAATTCAAGATCTCCAAGTCTCCATTTCTTCAAGATCCATCAAATAAAAGACAATCTTCTCCAATTGATGCAATTTTTTCTCCCATAAAGGTAAAGTTGAGGAATTCTCAATCAAGCAAGAAGATTCGTTCATCCTTCTTTCTTTGTCTTTCTTTGCATGTGGTTATCAAGTATATCTACATTCTAGATCTTGGAGTGGAAATCATAGATTTATGCATTTGTGAGGGAATCCTTGATCCTACATTACATTCCAAGGTCAACTCTTTGGATTCCAAACACATTCAAGCATCTTCATGGATTTGAGCAATTTTTACATTTGTTCGTGAGCGTTTATGCAAGGTAAATCAACAATTTTCATCCTACATGATTTCTTTTATGAAATTTCTACCATATTTCAAGTTTTATTCCTAAATAAGGGTTTGACCAAGGTAAAACCTTTTTCAAACCTTTTTCCCCATTTTTTTGTGTGCAGGAATAGGTTACGGAGCTGTGAGAACTTTCCTGGGTAGTTCAAGACCAATACAAGAAAATAGTATTACCTAAAAAATTGGTCTCTTAATTTGAATTCACAAAATTAGAGAAACCCTATGAATGTTGAGAAAAAAATTGTAGTTTTATTCTCTAAGGTATGCTTTGCGAGGTTAAATCTCATAAGTATAAGGTTGCGTATAGTTTTAGTCATAATTTTCTGCTTTCGTTTTTGTCAATTTTTAAGTTTTTGTGTTCTTTTGTTCAAATTTGAGTTTGGGTTACCCTTTGCAAGTAAAGTCTGTGGTGTGATTATATATTCCCTAATTACACTTTAATTAAGCCTACTTAGGATAATGCATACATTGTAGTTTTCTTTTAAGACACCTATGCATTTGCACATTTATTTGCACACGGTGTAGGAAAAATTCCACTTTAGGTGGTGATAGTAGTTATCACATTCCACTTTATGTGTTGTCTTCACCTTAGTGCACTTATCACATTATCATCCTCCACATGTTGCACATACTTCATTGTATAATGGAGGATGATCCACCTTTGGTGGACATGTGATTCCACCTTGTGTGGGTGATAGCTTATCTCCTCCTTATCATAGTCTAATATTGCCTTGCCAATATAAATAGGCTCATTATGTACATTTTGATCATTGTCTAATGGAAATATTGTCATTCTTGCATCTTGTTGCAATTGTCTTGCCATTCTCTTGTGGAAGCTATCTTAGTCTTTCATTTGATCCTCAGGGTGTTGTAGAGTCACCTAAAACTCTAACAAAATTATCTTGTTGCAATTGTCTTTCCATTATCTTGTGGAAGCTATTTTGGTCTTTCATTTGATCCTTAGGGTGTTGTAGAGTCACCTAAAACTCTAACAAAATTATTACAAGTTTATGTTTTATATCTAAAGAAGCACTTGCAAATCGGCTATCGAAACCCAAAATACAAGTGGTGTTTCATAAGATCTAATTTGAGAGCTTGTGACATGTAATATGAAACTCGATGTGCTTTCATTCATGTATCATGGGTTTTTAAAATAATAATACAAGTTAAGTGCTAAAGCTTGCATTGGGGTTATCAAAACCCAAAATGCACTTTAGTTCATTTCACCGAGTTAGAAAGCTTTTTAGTCAGCTTTACAAGCACAAATTGCAAGTTTCTAACTTTTTGAAACTCATTATTTGTTCTTGCAAACCCGACACATAATATATGTGTTATTTCACAAGCTTGAAGTTGGTTTTATACTTGTGTCGAGTGTTTCAAAACAAAAAGCATGCTTTTCGTTTGTGTTTTGTAGGTTGTATTCTAAGAAATACAATACAAAATCTTTTTGTGAGGTCTTGTATTATGGATTTTCAAACCCGACTGAGATGTTTGTATGCATTTTTCAGGCTTGAAATTCGTCATTTGTCCTTAAAAATGCGTCCATAACTGAAGAAAGCATTTGTAACTAGAGAGATAGATTTGTTTACAAACTATAACTCTTCCCCTGCCACCATATAAACTCGCGTTGAAGTATTTCTCAAGTGTTTTGCTCGCATTTTGGCTTGGATTTTGCCTGTAGCCAACTGCGTTGGTGGCATTTTTAGCACATGTTTTTATTTCAATTTCCAGGTTTGTATTATGTCTTTATTATCATTTTTTTAGGGTTTTTAGTCATTGTATTGAGTAAAAGAATGGTTCTTCTTTTTTGTTGTGTTTAGTTTTTAAAAATGTGGGGTTTCCTTCTTGTTTCTAGTTGTATTTGAGAAGGTTGTTAGTTTTTCATTGGTTAGATAAAAAAATGCAACTGTATTTTAAAAGCTCCTTGTGTGCATCATCGAAGCTATTTCGGGTTTTTATATCTATGTTGCAAATTCCTATTATAAAATAGAAATACAAGTTTCCAAACTTGTAAAATGTCCTTCAAGATTTGAATTGGGCATATATAGTCATTTCGGGTTTTGAAAGCATCATTAAAAGTTTTTATTACAACTAAAAAATACAAGCATGCTATTCCCCAAACTTGTAATACGTCTTCCAAAACCCAAAATGTAGCCTTGAGGTATTTGTTTATGCTTGCAAAACCAAGTGTGCTTTCCAAACTTGCAGTTGATCTTCCAAAACCCGAATCTAGTCCAAAATGCACTCAAAATCACTTGAAATTGGGTATCTGAGACCCGATTACAAGTGAGTTTACCGCTTCCCATGTATATACAAAGTGTAATAACATTTTTCCCATTTGCAAGTAAAATATCCATGTTTTCCCCTCTTGCAGTGTACATTCCAAGACCCAAAATTAAACTTTGGCACCACTTTTGCATCATTTTGAACGTGCCCTTATCAATCCTATTTGCACATACGCCCTACCAAATCAATAAATCAAGGCATGGTCCTTATTTTCCAAGAAGACTCCAAGATTGGAGAATGACACAAAGTAAGAACAATAACATGACAGAGCCAACCAAGGAGGCAGATAAGTGAAAATAGTGATTGAGAGCATAGAATGCTTTCAAGATTGAGATGCTCACGAAATGTTGAAAAGATGATTTCCCAATGAAGGCCATTGTGATGTAGAACAATCAATAGATGCTAGGCATGCAATGGAGACCATGATAACCAAGAGGGATCCGTGAAAGAACAACACACACTTCATATCATCAAAAGATAAAGGGTGTTGTAGTGTTCTTGAGCATTGATAACAGTGAATGGAAAAGGGTTCATTGTTTCATAATAGGAAACAAATTAATTTCAAGAAAAAGATATCAATGATGATGTTCTCACCTCTAGGGTTTCTTACCTCAACTTTGCAAAGAAGTTCCCTTGAAGAATCAACACTACCATGACAAGAGGATGGGATAATTTTTTTTCACAAGGATGCAAGAATCGTCAAGGGTGCAAGTTCTTATTTTGGTTCAAGATGATTTCGACCAAACTTGAGTACTTCAATTACAAAGCATGTTGTCGAAGCATAAAGAATGAAAAAAGATGATGTAAATAGAGTAATGTCTTCAAACACTTAGATAAGTTTCAATTATTTACTTGTAATTTCATTTTGACAAATTACATGTAAAATGAAAAATTGTAATTATAGGTGATCATATCACTTGCAAATTTGTAACTTGTGATGACATGCAAACAAATTGCAAGTCAAGTTACATTAGGACTACAATTTGGAATAAGTCATAGTTAGTTGTGGAAAAAGTCTTAGTTAGTTGGACTTCTCCCTTATTTTTCTCTTAGCCCCTCACCTATAAATAAGAGAGGGTGCTCATTGTAATTTTTATCCTTTGGTAGTGCAACAAAATTATGTCAATTTATATGTGCACTCTAAGGCTTTGAGCTTAGATGTAAATCAAATAGCTTTCAATAAAAGAAGAGACTTTCTTTTAGACTTTGTGTTGATTCAACGTGTTGTGTGGCGACATTTTGTAGAGATTGATTGTGAGATTTGTGTTTTTTTTTCAAGAGGGATTTGAACTAAATCTTGTAGACGTTGAGCTGCTTATTGCATTTAGAGTTATAGTTTGGTTTCAAATTTGCTCTTGCATAATTTGTGTTGCTTATCACATTTGAAGCTACTATAAAATGCTCAATCAAGGAGATAACTTACAAACTTTGTGCTACTTTTATTTTCTACATTTGTGCATGTAAGGTGAAACACATGTTGGAGACTTTGATCTGCATGTGTGTTTCACCCTTGTTCCTGAATTCATGAATGGAGTCATGGAAATACTTCAAGCTTTCACAAACTTCTTGTTTTTACTTTTCTAAACTATATTCAAAAGATTATTATAAAATGGAATCGTGTATCTGAAATAAGAGAATACAATGAAAGAAGAACACCTATTATGAAGAAAGAGGATATGGTGAATGCAACACTCATCAGTTAGCTTTGTGTACATAATCCTAGGATTTAGTTTAGTATTTGTTGTTTTTACTAACAATAGATAAGGGGAACATTCCCTTAATTAGAAGAGACTGTGTCTCACATGTTGTGGTTAGAACCATTGTTTTGCAATTGATCCTTTAAACTGTTGGTTGAAAAATATCCACCCAATAAAAACAACAAGCTCCCTTATTTCTCAATAAGCTAAATGAAAAGAAAGCTAATCTTTGTTCGATTTTGACTTCTTAGACCAATTGAAGAATGTGAGCATCCAAATTCCCCTGTTCCAAGCAATTAAAAAGCTAGGCCAAAAAAGGAACAATCCCACAACAATACATGTTTCCAAAAAACTAGCAGATATCATGTTAGGCAGGATAGTCATTCCCAAATGCATTGATCCTAGTAGTCCTATAGTCAACGTCACTATCAATGGAATATTAATTCCTAATACTCTGATTGACTTACAAGTCGCCATCAATTTTTTGACAAGAGAAATAATGAAAACTCTTTAGCTGATAGAACAAAGGCCAACACCCTCACTCCTTTAGCTAGAAGATGACTTCGTAGTCAAGCTAGAAGGGATAGCTAAGGATCTTGTCATCACACTTGACTCATGGGAAGACCCGACAGACTTTATGATACTCCGGCCTAAGGCTAATTTGGGTGGTTATCTACTCCTTCTTGGAAGACCATGACTTGCAACTGCAAATTCTTTTATAGAATTTTGGTAAGGGGAAATTATAATTTCAAATGGGAACATTACTACAAAATTAGTTTTATATCCCCTAGCTCAACATCATCAAGAGGTTGATCAAGCAATTTGGCCTTATATTAAAGATGAAGAGGAAGATTCACTACACATATTGATGATGATAGATAGAAGTCAGATGTTCAACATGAAATATGAGGATAAGATACATGCCCACATTATTCAAAATTACTATCAATGAGATTTTATGATCTTTCATGCTTGGCTTGTTCATCTTGTCTATTATATACTCTACTTCCTACAACAACAACTCACCGATACCTCTCCACTTCAGTATTGTTGTATACACTCCTTCATTCAATAGAAGTAAGGGTCACATGTTTGAATGCTACATCTGTGAGCCTCATGACAAAACCAACATAGATTACATTAGACAAATACCTGCACATTAATAGAAAACTTACTCAAGAATAGTAGCAACAACTGACCACTTTACTGCATGAACAAAATTCAACCTTTGCATGGGATTATCTAGATATGAATGACCTTGATCTAAATCTTTGTACATAGAGGATATACATAAAAGATGTTTGTAGACCGATCCAACAACCTCAAAGGAGAATTGAAAGAACTTTTGAATGCCATATATATATATATCAGATATTCAATGACATTTTCCTCATTGGTTGTTGTTCCTAAGAAGGGAGGCAAATGGAGAGTTTGCATGGACTATAGAGAGCTAAATTTAGCAACTAGAAATGACTAGTGTCCTCTGCCATTTATAGATCATGTCTTGGATTCTCTCGCTGGTATACAATAATTTTAGTTTTAAATGGGTTCCGTGGTTATAATCAAATCAGGATAGCCCTAGAAGATCAAGATTATACAACTTTTACTTGTCCATGGGGGAGATATGACTATTCAATATTTCCTTTTGGTTTTTGTAACCTGCAACATTTCAAAGGGAATTGCTTAGCATCTTTTTAGATCTTACACATGATCGTATGGAGGTAGATATGAATGATTTACTAATGGTGATAGTTATGAGGAAGCAATAGAAAATTTGAAGGCCCTCCAAAGATGTCTAGATCATAATTTATCTTTGAGCAATGAAAAATGTTACACGATGATGCAAGAAAGAACAGTTTTGGGTTATTACATATCTAAGCATGGTATACAGGTGGATCCAATAAAAATTGAGGCGATACAACACTTGCCTGTTCCATCAAAGCATAAAGATGTTAGAAGTTTCTTAGGCTATGTTGGTTACTATATGCACTTCATCAAAGACTTCAACAAGATTGTTGCACATATGTATACATTGTTTTGATTAAGTAAAAATAGGTTTTGAAAGGACCCGAAACCTTGTACAAAAGCAGCGAAAGGTAAGGAAATGAGAGAATAAAGAAACTACTATGGTGTACCACCAAACAAGCCAAAGGGAACTAACCATTGTTCCCACCAAATGAAGCAGAGACCAGAAAGAAAAGGGCAGTCAAGATTTACATTTTAGCCCATCCTTATGTGAACGTAAATTCATATCAAAAGAAGGCTTGGAATACTTTAATTTATTCCTTTAACCGTTGTCCATCCATCCTCCACCTTGTCATAAAACTGAGAGTCCACAGTTGGGACAGGGACAACATCAGTCCCCTTTTCCCCCCTTGGAGAAATAGGGATAGCAAGAATCCAAACACCTGCAGACAAGACAACTGATCCAGAGACAACATCAACTCCGGACAGGATCAACAACAACAACTCCTGAAAGGATAGCATCAACAGTCTTCAAGGCTGCATCCAAAACAACATCAGTAACACCAGCATTAGCATGATCATCCTGAGAGGAGCAAGCATATGAACCCCAATCCTTAGAAACTTTACCAACCGTATAATGGTGGCCAGAAGCCCCCAACCACCAAGAAGGCGATTTCTTCGTTTTAACCTTATCAGATAAGCACCGCACAACAATATGGCCAGTCATATGGCATTTCTTGCATCTGAACGAGATGCCCTCATAATCTAGATTTTGTATACATTGTTAACAAAAAATGCAGAGTTTGATTGGGTCGCTAATTGTCAAACAACATTTCAATCACTTAAGGATTTGTTGACTAAAGAACCTATTCTCAAGGGACCAAATTGGACACTTCCCACATTCGTTGATGCCCCTAACCATGTTGTTGGTATAGTTTAGGGCCAACAAGAAGGTAGCATTGAATGTGATATTTACTATATTAGTAAAAATATTCAAGAAACAAAACTCAACTATATAGTCACTAAGAAAGAAATATTAGCAGTCATTTATGCTATTAATAAATTCAGGCACTATATCACTAGGCATCAAGAATTTATACATATTTGACCATGCAACAATAAGATACCTAATGAATATTGTTAGTGGTAGACATGTTAGATGGTTGTTACTTTTACAGGAGTTTGATATAAAGATAGTAGATAAATCAGGCAGAGCTAATGTAGTTGCAGATTTTCTTTCTTGTTTGAATCATGGTGAAGAACCAGTTATAGATGACTCTTTTCCAGATGAGAACCTCAGCTCACACTCCATGGTATGTTGACATTTCCAAAATTTTATTGTTCTAGGGAAGAACCCAACATATTTTTCCCCAAAATAGAAAAAAGTAGCTAACAAAGAAGAGCCTTCCATATTTATGGATATCAGGACATTTATTCTATACAAGGCTAGATAACATCATGAGAAGATGTATAAGGGAAGATGAGATTTATCAAATTTTTATTTTCATGATGAGCCCTATGGGGAGAATTTTGTAGCAAAGAGGACAACTATTAAAGTTCATAATATTGGTTACTATTGGCCTTCCTTGCACAAAGGTTCAATGAAATATACAAGGCAGTGTGATGTATGTCAAAGAATGGGTTGTCCAATTAGGTCATATGAGATTCCACTACAACCATAACTGATACTTTCACCTTTTGACAAATGGGGAAGACCTTATTGGATCCATAGATCCACCATCCAATACTAAGGAGTACATCTTAGTTTGTACTAATTATTTAACAAAATGGGTTGAAGTTTGGGCAATGAAGCATGGTACAAAAAACAAGGTGGCTGAGTTTCTATGTGAGGAGTTATTTATTAAATATAGTGTTGCTAGGGAAATTGTATCACACCAGGGTTCATGGTTCACATCTACACTCATTCAAGCACTCACGTAAGAATACAATCTCAGACACATGAAGTCTACACCTTATCACCCTCGAGCCAATGGACACACAGAGGTAATGAACCAATCCTTACCAAGATAGAAGCCTTACACAAAAAGGATTGGGCATCAAGATTATTAGTAGTGTGGGCATATAGAACAACCTGGAAAAAAACCAACAATATTCACACCTTCCAAGCTTGTATATCGACAACAAGTTGTCATGCCTATTGAGTTTCAACATAAAACATTCAGGACTTCTCTAGAGCTTGGCATAAACATCATCGAGGCACAAAAGCAAAGATTCCTAAAGCTGAATGAATTGGATGAACTTAAAAAATAAGCACTTCACCATATTGTAGTCATTCAATCCCAAAGGATTAAGTGGCATGATAGGTATTATAAAAACAAAGAAATTTGAAGTTGGAGACTAGACTATGATTCAAGCTCTAAAGACCATCAAGGTAAATTTCAAACTCAATGGTTGGGACCTTATGAGATTGTACAGGTCTTCCCCAATGGTTATGTGTGTCTGCAGACAATTAATCTAGTGCGATTTTCTTTACTTGTTAATGGCCATCGTCTTAGGTTATATAAGAAGCCAATAGTTTGTGAATGTGATTGACCAGATTACTACAAGTATTCTTGGCCATGAAACCTTACCAATCAACACTAATTTATCTTGGCCAGCATTAGAATTAAAACTGTAGAAGCAAATCAAAAAATTGAATTTGCAAGAACCCAATTGGGCTAGAGAGAGAAAATATGCAAATTCAATTTGAGAGGAAACTCTGAGAAAACGGATCTGAAATAAAAAAGGCTAAAGACAAAGGTTGATTAGATGGCCAACTTAGTTCCTCCTATTATCAATTGCAGATCATCTTCTTGTGTACACGCTCTCTATCTTAGTGAGAAATTTCTATGTTTCCTAGTTAATGTAGATATATTGTGATTTGCCTTGCTCTTTAGCCACTCCTAGGGAGTATTTTCGTATTTTTCAACAATCTACAATGAAAATGCAAAACACCTTATGTGAATTCTATTTGCACAGCTTAGTTGTGTCATATAGTGCAGAATGGAACCCTCTATTGTATGTTGGAGACTATCCAGTAAGAAAACTTTATTCTTAATGCAAAATGAAGAAAACAAAGGGATACAAGTCATGAAATATAAAGAAATTGAAAAGTCAGTAGTACTAGGTCTAAGGGTTTGATCCTTAATACTTGGGTAATACTAATAAATAGACTTGAAGTACATACACGAGTATTGTAAAATAGGAAAAAGTTTTGCTATGTGTAGACATGTAAAAACTGTCCTCCTACATCAATCTCAATTTTCCATTAGTTGGGTGGATCCATTATTTAATAATCCTATCTTCTATCATAATATTCCAATTATTCATTATATTATAATATGCATATTTCTCCATTATACCATGAATCCATTTAAGAAAATGTTTCATTCTTCATTAATTCATTAAATCTATTAAACAATATATATTATATTATTATTTCATTGTAATCCATTTTCTAAATCTCCTACACATCAACTGTATTCCTCTATTTATCTTCTTTCAACTCTATCAATTACATCCACTTAATACATGTGGGACGAGCACACTTACAACTCCATATCACATATTTTATCCCACATTCGTCCTGTAACCTAGATCCCCCCTATGGACATCTATTTAAACCTTTCCCCCTCTCATTTCTAAGGATCTATTACTTGCATATTTTTTTAATTCGATACTTGTATATTTTGATCTCTCTCTTGCATTCTAGTTTTCTAGTTTTCTTGATGATTCTTGCATCTTCATTTGTATTCATCTTATGATCTCCATTCTTCATAGCCTCTTGTGCACATACTTATGAAAGCATCCATACTTGAACACAAGATCTTGAAAGATAGGAGAGGAATGGAGTCATAAATCCATTTACGTAAGATAGGAGAGAAATGGAGTCATAAATCCATTTACATGCATGTATGTTTTAGTTTAGGAATTTTATTTTGCATGTGTGTGTCTGTTTGACAGGCACTCCATTGTTGGATGTCAATTGAAAGAAGTGTGCTAGCCCATATAGAACAACACTAGTATGAGCTTACAGATGAACTAAAACGCAAGGCGTCACACTCCCTCTTCAACTATCACATAGTAATACAGATAGTTCAAACATATATGCAGCTTGCAGACCAATAGGATTCCTCTACTTTTTCATCCACCCTTGTTACTGCGGGGCAGAATATGATGTAGAGAAAGAAGAATCCAGTTAGAGGAGAATTGGAAAATCTAATGGCTTCTATTGGAATCCACTTACTCCAAACTTAGGCATAACTGCACATTCTGGCTTTAGAGCTCTTGCACTATTTTGACATGGTATTGTCACTCTTACTTTGGGACAAGCACAACAACAAGTTGGGGGGGGTAGGGGAGATGATGGGATAGATTTATAGCTCTTTTATATGGGTTTCACGACCATGTTTAAATCTCTTCTAATTGTTTAAGTCATGTTTATGTTGCTTGGATCTTGATACTTTATATGTTTTAAGACTTATATGCGACACATTCATAATTACATATATATCTAATCGAGAATATTAATATATGACAATTCATGGAGTCAAATGTCATGAAAGCATGATTAAATGTTGTGGATATGTTATTATTGTACTAACTAGTTTTGCAACATTTAGACGTGGTGAATAGGAACAGTTTCTGCAGTACCAAACATGTAATTATTGGGCAGCCATATGGGATGCAAGGTTCAATCAGTCTTACCATCTTGTGTGTCCTTGTTGATCTGTCGAAGGATGAAGGCAAAGAAGACTTGTTCCAACTTATAGTTTGTTGCTTATAATAGACTAGTTTATTGTTGTTGTTGATGTGTATAAAATTGTTAGTTGTGTTTTAATCGATTCGGGTTATTCAATTTCATTAGGAATGATTCCCATTGTATGTTATTGTTATGATTCTTGAATCTTTCTCCTAGATCTAGGGAGTCATGCACATGTGAGGTTGAAAGTTTTAGACTTGTGAAGCTTTATATATTGAAAGTTCAATATGTTGTAACATGGATGTTGTGTGAAAGAATATATTGATGATAGAGTTAACTTATCTATTCATATAATCTGTTATGGTGAGTTCACGATTATGTTGGGTATCATTTTAGTTCTTTCCTTCTATTAAATTTCTCAGGGTGTACTCAAGGGAGCCCGCTTGAGGTACAACTTCCTTATTTAGTTTCATGTTAGATAGGAATCATTTAGCATAGTTTAAGTGTTCTCAAAATTTGTTGAATCATTTTGTTGAATTGAATGGTAACAGTGAATGAGTAACATAATGAGTTCAATTTAGTATAAGCATTAAAAGTTTCTTTCACATGTTATGTTGTTCTTTACTGCATTAGAGTAGATTTTCTCATCATTTCCAAAGTAGTAGGAGGGATTAAAATTAAGATTTAGTTTTGTTGAAAGTATCAATAGTCGTAATTACTACAAGTTCCTTTTCATTAGGTAGAAAGTGATTTAAGTAATATCATGATGTATATATTATGCCAACCCATTTCAAGTTCACGACTTCATATTGATAGTTAAATGTAGTTAATATACAAGAGGGGTTACTTGGGTATATAGTTTACTCTTGATTTTATAGCTAGAAAGCTATTAATCAAAATTGGATATAAGAACTCTATTGGTTCCATGTAAAACTCATGTTTCTTAGTTGGCAGATCTTATGTGATTTCTCTATCATAGTTGTTGATTTTTTATTAAGTTACAATTGTCCCATGCTAATTCACCCCGCTCTCATTATAACCTCATCAATTGGTATTAGAGCTAGGTTCCTTCAAGAATAATCTAATTGCTAGAAGGTAGATCTCAGGAGCACAAATGGCTAGTCAAGAATGTTTCTCCTCAAATAGAGCTCCATTGTTCAACTAAACAAACCATACATTTTGGAACATAAGGATACCAACATATTTAATGTCTCTTAGCTTTGGTATTTGGAAATCAATAATTAATGCTTATGTAGCTCCATAATCTCCTAACAGCTTAAACTCAAAAGAAGGCTAGTGAAAACAATGTGAAATAATACCATTTTGCGTGGAGTATCTAAATTTGATTATGTCAAAGTAATGCACCATAACTCAACAAAAGAAATCTTGGACAAACATAAGAACATTTATGAAGGTAATGAAAAAGTTAAGAAAGTTAAGCTCGGAACTAAAAGAAGAAAGTTTGAGAGCTTGAAGATGAAAGATGAGGAAACTAACGTAGCATATCTCCTTCATGTGGATGAAATCGCCAGTACAATTAGAGGGCTTGGTGAGAAGGTTCAAGATTCAACGACCCTACAAAAGGTGCCAAGGTCTCTTCCCATGATATTGATGCAAAAAAAATTTCCATTGAAGAAATGAAAGATCTAAATACACTAAAAATGGTTGAATTGTCTGGGCTCCTCAAGACATATGCAATGGGGTTTGAAAAGAAGTCATCAAAGCTTGAAGAAACTTTGAAAGATTCAAAGGAGATTAAGAACAGAGAGCTTGAATCCAGTGATAGCTCTTGCAACGATTCAAATGCAAAGGAAGCCAATTTTGTGAGAAAGATCAAGAAAGAATCCAACAAATACAAAGGTAGGCTAACCTTCAAATGATTTAACTATGAAAAAGTAGGTCATTTCGTTGCCATGTGTCCATATGTAGAATTATAAAGTGTTGATCAAGATGGACAAAATATATAAAAAATGTCATTAGTACAAAAATAGTTATAATTGAGGGAGCATAAAAAGAAGAAATAATATAAGCACAACAAAAACATCCGCTCCAAAGAAGTTAGTAGCTCATTTGAGGAGAGCAATGAGAGTATCTCCAATAGCGATAGAGAATAAACTCTCTTCGTGGCAATAGAAAAAAGAGTGATGCCTTGAAAACTAAAGACAAAGGAAAAGAAAAAATGGATTCAGAAGAGCAAGAAAATACCGAGATGAATGGGGGAGTGGATCTTGAAGAAGAACTCATTTGTGCCTTAAGTGATATCAAGAAGCTTAAGAAGAATATTAAAGCAAAAATTGCTATTGCAAAAGTGTGAAGAAGAGGATGGTGACTCAAGAGAAAAAAAATTCATATATCCTTGAACCAAAAGTGCTTATCTAATATTAGCTTAAAGATTCAACTTGAAGAGGCAAAAAAGTATAGAAGAGGAGGTAAGCATTCAATTGATAAAAAAAAGAACACAACAAAAAGATAGAACCTGAAATTGTTTCCTTGAGAAAGGAACTAGAGAAAACAAATATCCAATTAAATAGAAGCATGGAGTTTGGAAAGAGCACCAAAATATTAAACGATATTATAGGATTCCCAAAGGTCGTCATTCATTAAGACTAGTCTTTGCTATGAAGAAAGTCAGAAGACTACCAAAGAGGGTCCAAATGCCAAGGCTACAGAGCCACTAAAGAAGATAAACAAGGAAAAGCTTAAAGGCTATGCAAATGTGCTCAATATATCCGTCAATAGTGATAGCAACAAACGGAAAGAAAGTGATATCCCACACAAAGACCATTCCTCACAAAGACAACATAGACAAATTCAGAAGGTCATTACCTCCAAGGCAGTCTCACATGACCAGGTTCCAATGCTCATTCTTTGATTTTTTTAATTTTCGTAATCAGTGTGGTCATAAAGTACCAGATTGCAAGACATGTGCAAGAAGTAGTTCTTTTGGATACTTAAATAAAAACAACAATTAGTTTTCTCCTTCAATGTATTACAACATTTTGTACTATACGTGCAACAAATTTGGTTACACAACATGACATTGTAAAATTGGTTTTGTGGAACCTTCTAGATAAAACATGAAGGTGGATACCCTTGGCAAGAAAAATGAAGAAACTAAAAGAGTTTCAAAGAGGAAGAAAGCAAGAAAAATAAAATAAAGAGATATCTATGATTGTGCAAGCAACTTCTCATACCCAAAATAAAGGAAGTTAATGGTAAAGTCATATGACAAGGGACAAGAGAAAGTTTCTCACTTTGAAGGAAGTAAACAAGGCCACAATAAAATTTGGAGATCATGCCATAGCCAAGAGTACTAAAAAATGTATTCTTAGTCTTGATAATGGGAATATTAAAGTAGAAAAGGTCTTATATGTGGAAGGTTTGAAGCATAATCTTCGTAGTGTTAGTCAAATATGTGATCAAGGGCACACCCTTACTTTTTATTCTCAAGGTTGCAAGATAAGGCAGGAAAATATAGAAGTAGCTATTAATACAAGTAGAACAACAAACAACCTATACATCCTCAACAAGATTAGGGGAGAAAATTGTTTCATAGGACAAATAGATGAAATCTAATTGTGGCATAAAAGAATGGGCCATATCAACTTTAATAATATGGTGAAAATCAATATCATAAAAGTCATAAGAGATATGTCATTGGTTGTTGAACCTTCAAATGCTCTTTTCAAGGAATGTCAACATTGAAAGCAAACAAGACCAGTTCACGTAATACTCAACGACCTAGTCATTGGAACTTGTCCATAAAAAATACTATTGGCCTACAAGAACAAAAAGTTTACAAGGTGAGAATTACTTTATAATGCTTATTGATGACTACTCTAGAATGACATGGGTTGCTTTCGTAAAAGAAAATATAAAGCATTTGAGAAGTTCAAGGCTTTTAAAGCCTTGGTTGAAAATGAAATCGTTTGAAAATCAAGTGGCTGAGATCATTTTGAGGAGGTGAATTTACCTCAAATGAATTTGAATACTTCTATGAGCATCGTGGGGTAAAGAAGCATTTATTGGCCGCAAGGACTCCATAATAGATTAGAGTTATAGAAAGGAAGAATCAAATTATGTAAGACATGGCTAAAACTATGTTAAATAAATTTAAACTATCAAATATTTTGTATAGAGCAATAGTTAATACCACAATATACATTCTAAAGGAAAAATCAAAGTCAACAATTGTAAGACACTTTAAGAATTGTGGAAGGGCTGACCAACAACAATTAAATAATTCAATGTTTTTCGAAGTAAGTTCTACATAAAAAGACACGATGGATGGTAGATTAAAAACAATTAAAACTCACAATTTTGGGGTTGGGGACCTAGCTCGATGGTAGAGCGTCATGAGGTCCATGTCACCCAACCCACATGGTACTAGAGGATGTTTTGTGCTAGTGTCACCCGTCATGTTAAAGAGTTTACCAAGTGCACTGTAGTTTATAGGGGGTGTTATACCTGATTCCTGCAATTTAAAAATAAATTCAAAGTTTTGAATATTAGTGTGTGCTCATCAAGAAATATGATGCTAACTTAGAAAAACTTACAGGGCATCTCACTTCAACAATGATTGACATTAACGAGAAAACCCTTGGTGAAAGTTGGTGCTTCTTGCTAGTAGAACCAACAAAAATTGTTAGAATTAGGGGGAGAACCTTTAGTGATATGGTGGGGCTTCTTGCTTGTGGAGACAACAACCAAGGTTCAAACCTCATAGAGTTGCATTCTACCATGTCAACAATTGAGAGTGCTTACCTTGCTTTTAACACACCAAAATTAAAAATATCATTACTAAGATGGCTTTGGAAGCTCCCATAATGGCTCATACTCCCTCTCATGTCCTCTCACACAAAAACGTTTTAAACTTTACACCCATGTTTTCACAAACTCTTCTCGTTGGCTCTTCTTGGCCTATACGTGTTGGGTCTTCCTGGCCTATGCTTGTTAGGTCTTCTTAGACTAATCTTTCATTGATTGTGGATTGGTCCTCCTTGCTTGGGTCTAGATCTAAACGTGTTGTTGTTCCTGACCCCCAATTACTTGTAGTGTTCACCTCTAATAAGTGGTGAAATGGATTCTTCCCTTGTTTCTTGTGGCGTGGCGGGTTTTGATTGGTCTAGCTACCCTTGGAAATGACATTTTTACACGTGGCTCTTAATAGGTTCATGCTTGGGGTTATAGATGAGGTCTATGCCCACTTGAGGTTGTCTTGTTGTTGAAATCAAATTCTTACTTAGGTGACTGATTCTACTGTAGTCTTTCTCACAAGGACTCTCAAACTCTTCTTTATGCCAAGCCCTCCCCTGGGGTGGTGCATGGTCAAGACTTGGTGGAAAATGAGGACTTCTACCATCGTAGAGGTTTGGTGTACAAGTTTCCCTATCTTTGGCCTTCTCTTTCGAATAGTCACAACTAGGTGTTCAATTCTTAGAGGTCGTTAGTCTCTAGTAAGATTGAGTTGTTCCCTTGTGCTAAAGATTTTTTAATTGCTTCTTTTGAGTACAAAATTTGGTGCCAAGTAAGCTATGGGCTTAGGTAGTCCCCTTTCTCTTTGTCAAACCTAAACTTCCTTTGACCCTCTGACCAAACCACTCCATGTGCCTCGGTGTGGGTTAGACTTCTTCCCTTCCAATTTTGGGATATTTCTTGTTACAAGGTCATTGACAACTCTATTGATCGCTTCTTTAAGGTTGATGATTCCACGTCTTTCATGAAGCACTCTACTTTTTATCACATTTTGTTAAATATTGACATCTTCAAACCGTTTTACGAGGATGTGTTTCTAATGGTTCGAGATTGGCCATGAACCTAATCACTTGTTTATGGGGGTGGGTCCCTTTTCAATGTCTTCGTTGCATCTCAATAGGTCACTTGACTATATATTATCCTTTCTTGTGCCATAAAGACACTACTACTTGTTGGAAGAATGCTAATGGTGACCACTTAACAGTCTAGACTATTGTTTCTTCATATGATAACTCTTCCTAGGATATTGACGAGCCTCTTGCTTCTGTGTACCCAATTGGGGATTCTTCTGCTCCATTCTTGCAACCTATTTTTCCTTTAGCTTCTACTCAACTCCAACCTCACAAGGTGGATTATTATCTATCACCTCATTGTCCTACTACACCCTCTTCATGTGCAAACAAGCCCTCCATGGGGTAGACCCTCTTTCTTCCCTTTGTAATAGGATGGTGTATAACAATATTACTAGGACTATTGTTAATAGATGAGGGAAGGCCTTTCTTCTTCCTCTCCCCAAACTCATACTCAAGTTGTGGGTGAAAGCTAAATCAACTCTTGATGTGGATTGTTTGTAAAAATTCTCATGTGTTATAAGTGTCTTGTTACTCTATCTTTGACCTTTGAGCTTTCTAGTGTAAAGGGTTCAACAACCTAGTTTGTTGCTTATATAATAAAAAACAATTGTTGACATTATGAAAGGTGAGAATTAAGAAGAGATCGAGGATTAACTTTGATGCTTTAACAAAGTCACCTGAAAAATCCAAGATTCTCATTTTTATACATAGTGCATGTATCTTTTAGAAAAGAATATAATGGCTCAATCCAAGTTTAAAAGACACCAAAGCTTAAATGTTGCAAGGGTTGGTCAAACAGAGAAGGAATAGATGGAAAATAAACATTACCACAAAATGTGGGATTAGAAAAGGCATTCGAAGAAATATTTTTCAAATGCATGAATTTGAAAAATGAATAAGGATGTTCTTTAAGATAGAGGCATGGTTATTTTTGAAAAAAAAAAAATTACTATTTCATGTAGCAATATGTTTCAATTCTTGGAACACCTTAATGAACAAAAAAACACATTACACAGTTTCAGTAAAATATTCATTTTTGTGTTTATATGTCTTTGATTATTCAATTGTTTAAGAGTTGCTTGGCTCATTATGTGCTTCAATTTTGACACATTCACTTTAACAAAATTTCCATATTACATTGCTTTAGAAATCAATAGATGTTGAGGATGATTTAATCTAATCTCACTTTCTTCAAATTTTAAGAAACTAAATTAAATTGGTCAATTTTCACATTTGTTGTTGCAAAGAGTTGATTATCTTTGGAACTAGGTACTCGATGCATATTGTTGGCTCTAGGTGGTTATGTATTGATCAAATGTCTCAAGACTTTGATTTTGGACCTACTTTAAGATTAATATTTTTAGGGAGTAGAGATGGTGTCAATTGATTTTAGATGTTAATCCTAGGGAACGACACTTCACGATACCATCTTCCTTCACCCTTAATTGTTTTCTTTTATCATAGATGGGGAGATGAATGGAGAAGTGAGAATTGGGGGGTATTGGGGAAGAGCAATGGTGCAGAGCACCCTAGGGTTTAGCTCCGAAGCCCTAGCAATCTAACAGAGGTGGTCCGGGAGCAGATCAAGGTTAGCAGTCAGCTTTTCCTAAACCCTAACAGTTCTTAACTCCTAGCGCAAGAGCGGGCCAGTGACATTATGTTTATCGCAAAGTCGCAGGATGATCGATGGTTAACATGAAACAGTCTGCGATGACACGATAGTGGCTTATCGCAAAGTCGCAGGATGATTGGCGGTTAACTTGAAACAACTTGCGATGAAGCGACAATGGTTATCGCAAAGTCGGCAGATGCTCAGCGGTTAGGATGAAACAGCTTGCGATGAAGCGACAATGGTTATCGCAAAGTCAGCAGATGCTCAGCAGTTAGGATGAAACAGCTTGCGATGAAGCGACAATGGTTATCGCAAAGTCGGCAGATGCTCAGCGGTTAGCAGGAAACAGTTTGCGATGACGCGACAAGGCTTATCACATAGTCGGCAGATGATCGGCGGTTAAGTTAATAGGTGTGGCGACAATGCGACGACAGTGTATCGCCAAGTCGCAAGGTAATTGGCGGTTAAGTGAATAAGTGCTGCGACAATGAGATGACCGTGTGTCGCGTGATCGCAAGACAACAGGCGGTTAAGTAAATGAGTGTTGCGGTGACGCGACAACAATGGGTCGCAAGATCGCAGGATAAAAGGCGGTTAAGTTACTCAGTCTTGCGATAACGCGACAACAACGTATCGCAAGATCGGCATGCATGGCTATTAGGACTCACGACATTGCGACTAACAGTCAGAGTGAGGAAAATGTATGATCGGGACTCGAGCTGAGAAAGAGTTACAATGCCACAGACAGAGGAAGAAAATATGTTGACTTGTCAACATCGCAGAGGGAATTGGAAAAGTCAGTGACACGGAGGAAAATGATGTCCACGTCGACAACCATGCTGAGGAAGATCTTGATGACAGTTACGGGAGGAAGACGAAGAGCCGAGGTAGTTAGAATCCTCAGGCAGGCAGGTAACCTAGAAACGGTTACAAATCAAGAAGAGGCCGAATATATAAGCAAGGAAGGAAACTCGTACCAGAGGTGGGAGAAATTTGAGACTGAGAAGACTAGCAAGAAGATTTCAGTTTACATTGTAATTGTCGAATTTTCAATAAAGAATAGTTTCCTGTGTTTTCTGTGCGTGTTTCTGTTGTGTACAGACTTCTGTAGAGTAGGATTTTGAATTCAGTTAAGTACCATGGATGCTTTTTTACTCTTATAATCCACCCTATGGAGTGTGACCGTCAAGAAGCATCCCTCATGTATTTTTATTCTGCTTTTGTGTTTGTGTTTGAGAAGAGGCTAGTCAGAATTGTAGACAAGTCCTAGGCGAGCGAAATGGTCCGGCTAGAGAACTTGTAGGAGAGAGAGATAGAAGGAGAAAGGTGCATGACTGACTTTATTCAGTCATGGAGAGCAAGATAAGGTAAAGAGTAGAACATTTCGGTGGGTAGGAAACCTAG
>MU227373.1:362053-388284 GCA_018584345.1 Thuja plicata | reverse complement strand
TTTCTGTGCGTGTTTCTGTTGTGTACAGACTTCTGTAGAGTAGGATTTTGAATTCAGTTAAGTACCATGGATGCTTTTTGACTCTTATAATCCACCCTATGGAGTGTGACCGTCAAGAAGCATCCCTTATGTATTTTTATTCTGCTTTTGTGTTTGTGTTTGAGAAGAGGCTAGTCAGAATTGTAGACAAGTCCTAGGCGAGCTAAATGGTCCGGCTAGAGAACTTGTAGGAGAGAGAGATAGAAGGAGAAAGGTGCATGACTGACTTTATTCAGTCATGGAGAGCAAGATAAGGTAAAGAGTAGAACATTTCGGTGGGTAGGAAACCTAGGAGAGAGGGAGCATAGAAATCCTTCGAGTTAGGGTCTGTGAGTAACCCTGAAGAGACTCAAGTGTGAGTCTAGAGGATCCTGAAGTGAATAGGATCCAAAGTGAGATTCCTAAGAAAGAGTAGGAGTCTAGGAGAGCAAGGTGACCTCCCCATCAAGCAAGGGCAAGGAGTAAGGGTAAGAGGAGGGGTTAGGGAGTGATTGGTTATTTGAAATATAATGTGAACTTATAGTAACAAGCTCATTAGCAACCAATAAACATTGAGACACTCAAGGTCATAGTTCAAACCCAAAAATAGATGGTCATTTGGATAGAATCGGTAAGCCAACCCACAGTTAGACTTGATTATTTGAAACAATAATGAATATTTCCAAACTTGTAAACTAGTGTCAGAGTATTGGGATTCCTTCAATGCCAACTAGTAATATGTTGGTGACATCCCACTACTATTCAAACCATAAATACTTTGAAAACAATTGGGGTCCCTAAATAAAATTAAGTAACTCGAAACAACACAAGTTGGGTGCGCTTTAATACTTTTTAAAAAATATCTCAAGGGGATAATCAAGGAATATTGAGCCTGCTTGATTGGTTCAATAATGCTTTCAAAAATATCTTGTGTTTGCAATTGTACAAAATAATTACAACTTTTAAGAGAGGACAGATGACTATATCAAGAGGAATAATGAAAGGGGGGCCAAAAAGGTACAATATATGCTAAGAGAGAGAATGCATGCAAGGACAAGAAACACTATTACCACAAGCAAGATTAGAGGAGCTTTAAGATCCTTTTTTTTCAAAATCTATAAATTTAAGATAATTTTCAATGATGATGTGTGAATTCTCGTTTGGTTTTTTTTTTACTTAGATATTCGACACCCCAATTGGATTAAATAAAGTTTTCAAATATTTCTTTTCAAAATGCATGCAAAACTTTTTAGGTTGATTTTGGGGAAGGGTAGGAATTTTTCTCAAGAATTAACATGATGCTCAAATTGATGATTAATGACTAGAATTCTCAAAGAAGAGTTAATAAGATGGACTAACACTAACATCTGTGCCACACTTTTCAATTAAAGATTCAAATGTTTGCATTATTATCATTATTTAAGTGCTACTGTGTAGTATAATGCATCGTGTGTACATTACATATCATATTTTCCTCTATTTAGACGTGCACACTTCATTTGTTTGGAGTTCAATGAATCTTGAAAATGAAGTATCCTATTTGCATCTCTTGTTGATGTGTTATGACTAGTGGATATTTGGAGATTTGAGTTCGATCTATTGGTTTTAGCTTTTAGTCTAGTAAAGTGCTGATGATTCTTTGGCTTTAGATGGAGCATTGACAATCACTTGCTTGAGGCGATTTAACATTTTGATCCGACGGTCTCCAAGACCTTAATGTCCTACCCATTTTTATAGAAAGATGTACATGTATGAAGTACGAAACTGTCCCAACTGGTCTAAAATTTTGTCATGGAAGGCTGTGTGATGTCATCTTCATTGTACTCAACCTCCTCTTCAAATCAACAAGATCAGTAATCAATTGCAAAGACTTTCAAAACAAGCTAATAAGTTTGTAAGAAATTAATCAATCACAATAACACTCCAATTTAAAGGCCTCTAAATCAATGAGTGGTTTTAAAGGGTATAGAAAGATAAGTTCATTTAACTTTACGGAAAATTAGAATATCCAAGAACTTTGACACAGGAAATCACACACGATGAACTACAAAAATCCTCCACAATCATACAAACATAGAACTTTGACACAGGAAATCACACACGATGAACTACAAAAATCCTCCACAATCATACAAACAAAATGTGTACTAGCTCTTTAACTAGGAAAACTAAAGATTCTAACAAAAAAAATACTATTTGTCCTTGCAAAGCACATAGTCTTGTTAAATTATTAACTTTTCAGCATTAAGAAAAATTAATGACAAACGTGTTTATTAATATTTTTCCAACTGTCAGGACTGTTTCTTTTTATTGCTTTTTGCATCAAAAACAAGTGGCTTTACACAAAGACGTGGTTTTACATTAACAAGATCCCCAGGAAGAACAGATACAGCAGCCACACATGATCCATGTACTCCAGTGAGAGGTAGAACTTCTACAAGCACTGCCATCTGCACATTTTGAGGTAGGTAGCAATTAAAAAAAATTAGGGCTAAAATATATACAAAAAATTAGTGCTAAAATATATACAAAAAATTAGTGAACAATGTTGAAGCTAAAAGTAGACCAATATTTCAAGTCAATCCAGTGGATGAATGGTGATAATATACGCATGAAAGAATCCCATGTGGTAGCGCTATCTAAAATGGATCTTGCTATCTAGAACATTTCAATCAATCAGAGCTAAGAAACCACAAATCCTAAGCTCTTTAATCATTTGGCACTTAAGGTGTCCATGTTTTCCCCTAAAATTGCATGCTATCACAAGAAACTCAACAATATATTTATTTAAGATCTATATAAGAAAATTTCGTAGAGTTTATTTTTTATTATAATATCCAAATGATGGGTTAATGTGGCTTTAGTTGCAACATATCCAATAAGCAATATAAAAATTTCTTTAAAAGTGATTAAAATGCGTGAATGCATCACAATAAATTAACTGCATGATGCACATACTCAGAGACAGGAAATTTGATAGCTTTATTTGGCAGCAACAGGCTCTACAGGACACACCTGTCAAATGTTCGAAACTCATGCTGAGATATTCTCATACAGATCATATGCAGGTTCAGCTTTGATGTTAGCCTAAATTTCTTACTTCCTTACAAAATCACAATAATTGATTGAGAAACACCTACACATTACTTTGAGTTAATATGTGTTTTGCACTGAAAATGTTTGAAACTCACTAAAGTCTGACAAGGATCATGAACTGCTTTATTTTGACGTTGAAAACACTATAGATAGTTGCATCTCCCAATTAGTCAGTACCTTAAGTGTCAACTGCCCTATTCATGGTTCACAAATACCTCTGCTACCCTGGTTTGAGGTTTCATTTGTCGATTTTTGGTGAGTTTGATATAATTTTTGAGTGTCAAGAAGTTCTAAAGTTAGAAGTAACTTTTTATCATATCATTTTCCATCGGATGGGGTGTTTTACCTATATAAATAGGAATTTTGACATCAAAGCTAAAGTAATTTTAAATTGCACAGGCAAATTTTACAAGTGGAAAATTCATTTAGGAGGTCATATTAGACATTTTTCCACTTTCAAGCAATAAGTCAATATTTATATTTTATTCAATAAAAAGACTGAAATTCAAAACAAAATTTGAAAATCAATATTGGAGGTACCTATGGTTCATGTTTAACCTGTCGTGATTGAACTACTATATCCAGTGCCTAAAAAACTGCAAAAATGACGTGTGGCTTCATCCCTATAAATTGTTGGGAAGAAATATGGACACTTCCATTTCCATTTCCTTACATTACCTATTTCTACTATCATAATATGTAAATGTTGAATAAAAACAATTTGATTTCTTTTCAAAAGTGTCATTCATAGGACAAACCATTTTCTTGTGTTTTCTATGTGCCATGCACATGTCTACTCTCGTGTTTTAAGGTCAATTCCGATAGGTATATCAAAAGGGCGAGTATGTCAAGAGGTTTGAAATATTGGTTTGGCAATATATTTAAAAAGAAACCTATTGGACTGATAAAGAACCAATCCATCTCTACTTGATAGCAGAAGTCATTCAGTGAATTGTATTGTCTCTTAAAGTATTATTGATGGACCCAACTCAAAAGTTTGTAGAATATTTGTAATCATGTCCATATTATACACCAATGGCATGTTATCTTTGCAAATTAATGTCAGCAACAAACAAGAAACAGACATAACATCAAATTGTTGGCAAGAGCACAAGCCCGTGTTCACGTTGTTTTGCAACCAATACAAGATGTTCCAACAAAAAGTCAGTAGGTTGCAAGATAAATTACAAGATCATACTCCCAATACCAAAATAGAGAAGAAAGATGTTGTCAACAATGAAACTCAAAAGGTTGGTAAAGACAAGTCCTAGAAGACGAATGTTAAGCTCCCTCATGTATCATGGAACAATGTTGTTTGTGTCTATATCAAAAAGTGTATTGTAGAAAGCCATCATGGATACAATACCTATTAGTCATATTGTTGAATCTCCACCTATTGTGTCAATCTAGGAGAAAATAAAACCTAACAAGCATCATAGTGGTCTACCGTTTATAAACGTGGATTTTCATGCATCAAAAAGCGTATTGTAGAAAGTAGAAACCCATCATAGATGCAAAAGCTATTTGTACTATTGTTGAATCTCTACCTATTGTGCGAGTCTATGAGAATAAAACCTAACAAACATCACATTGGTCTAGTATGTACGAACATGGAAATTTTCATGTACCAAAATACTCCAAACCTATCAAAATTTACGTTCAAAGGTGTTTCCAACAATTGTGAGTCTTCACCTATTGGTCAACCCTATGAAATTGACAAGTCGTAAAAATCAAAATAAACTTGCACTAAAACCCATCAAGTCCAAATATGTTATCATAATGGATACCAAGTACATACCTCCAATGATAGCTTTGATCTACATCCTTGTCTATCACGTGGTCAACACACATTTGTGATGTCCCCTTTTCAAATAAGGATTTAATACATAATAATATTAAAATATTATAATAATATAAATAAAAGTCGATATGATTAAATAATTTTTAATTAAAGATTTAAACTTATTATTTAAGGAAACAAACACAATATAAGAAACCATCTCTAGTCATGATCAATAGTCCAAAGATCATACACGATGAAGTAAATGTAAGAGTAAAACTATCATATACAAAACAAGACAAATATCGATGAAACATTGATGAGAATAGTGTTTATATGGAGATAATGATATTATATCAAGATAAATCCTATTCTTTGAAATGTTATGGGCATCTTGACTTGAATATTGTGCTCCTTAGAGTTGCTAAATTTACATTTTTTGTAAATTGCAATTCAAAAACATTGTTTCAAGACTAAATAATGGTACACCAATCATATCGTAAGGAGAAACCATCTAATTGCTTGAGGACAAGCAATTTTGGGCAGGATGGACTGTCATGTCCCAATTTTGAATGAAGATCTAATAATAGATAATCATTAAATAAGATGATAAATAAATAATAATACAAAATAAACAATTAAATTTATAATATAAAATATTATAAATTCATTTCATATTAGCAAAAGAACGTATTATTATAATACTAATAATAATAAATACAGTAAAAATAATTATCCCTGTGAGGGAATGCAACTATAGTCGCAACATCCAAATGCTGCGACCATAGTCACACCCCCTCACAAGGGGAGATTGTAAAGGGTCACCGTGGGAAGGGGCGTGACTTCCCTCCCCATGGCTGACATATATATGCCACCACAAACCATAATAAAAGGGTGGAGACCATATGTTGGGCATGGAAATTAAGAAATATAACAGTTAGCCGATAGAACACAAGACCATGCAATCGGAAATAGCAGTCGGCAAGGGAAGTCGACTTAGTTGTTATGAAGGTATTGTATGTTGTAAATTTATAAATAGAGGTTTATTTAAATTACATGCATTTTGTAAATATTCCATCATCTTGTTATATATATATATATATATATATATGAATTGAAATATATCTATATCTATTATGTGAATTATTAAATTAATGCATTCTTGTATAAATTGATTTTTATGAATAAACTTAGAGTTTGGTTTTATAATCAATTCTAATTTGTATATTTATGTGTCCCGAATAATGGTTCCGGATGCCATATAGAATGAATGTTTAAATTCATTAGAGATGGGATTCTGGAAATAATGATTTTGAATAGCATATAGAATGAATGTTAAATTCATTAGAGATGGGATTCCGGAAATGATGATATGGAATACCATAGAGAATGAATATTATATTCATTAGAGATGGGAATCCTATATCTGTAGGGGGGCTAGAGGAAATTGTCATGGTTTCCCTAGTCTCAAGGTATGCGCCCAAAAAGGCAGTTTTAGATACCATATAAAATGAATTCTATATTCATTATAGATGGATTCCTATCTGAAAGGGGGGCTAGAAGAGATTGTCATGGTTTCCCTAGTCTCAGGGTATATGCCCAAAAAGGCAGATTTGGATACCATATAAAATAAATTCTATATTCATTAGAGATGGATTCCTATTTGAAAGGGGGGCTAGAGGAGATTGTCATGGTTTCCCTAGTCTCAGGGTATATGCCCAAAAAGGCAGATTTGGATACCATATAAAATGAATTCTATATTCATTAGAGATGGATTCCTATCTGAAAGGGGGGCTAGAAGAGATTGTCATGGTTTCCCTAGTCTCAGGGTATATGCCCAAAAACGCAGATTTCGATACCATATAAAATAAATTCTATATTCATTAGAGATGGACTCCTATCTGAAGGGGGCTAGAGAAAATTATTGTAGTTCCCTAGTCTCGAGATTATTATAATCTTATATAGCCAGTATATATATTGATAGCCAGTCATATGCATATGCGTAGGCTTGGATAACGGTGTCCGTTTCCAAGAGAACCTAGAAGCAGTGCTCTATGGAACGATGACTGATAGCCTGGTTGCTTAGAGTGGATCTTATATCCCTCAAGCCGAGAATCGGGAATTCTGTGAAGCCTGACCTAGAGGCAATTCCTAGGGTCAAATTCCCCTTACTAACTTAGAATAGAGTAATTGTCATATAAATATTGAATAATATTTTGTACTAAAGTCGGTTTTGTAGGGAATTGCATAAGGAGAATAATTGGGGACATTGCAACATTCTACAACCATTTTCATCTACATCATTATCTATCATGTGGTCAACACATTCTACAAAACAATGCTATGTCAAAGACCCCATATCTACAAAATCAATGAGACATACATTTTGGATGGGTAGAGCATTCCGTATGGCAAACTAAGACCCGTGTTTGATCAAAATCCTATAGGAGAGTCCAATCCATCATTTCAAATGATAGCTTGTCCACTCACGATGTTGATGTTAGTACTCCTAATATAGATGTTCATGTCCATTATATTGATAATGAGTGAGTAGTACATATGTTATTGAGCATTGGTACAAAAGCTTGTTGAGCTTGTCCACTCAAGATATAGATTCTATGAGTCCAATTGATGATGAGCTTAGCACCTAGTCTCTCTGGTGTTCACATGAGCATTACTTTTTGGTACATGTGATTTCCCGTTCTAATTGGACATTGTTAATGGGCACACTATGACTGCTAGATGTGCAACTTAGTACATATTTTTTGAGGCTATGGATACAACTTCTTGTTGACCATATTTTTGCACTTGAGTTGTAAGTTGAAAACTCAAAAAGGGCATTTTCCAAGCTCTTCCCACTAATTTGAAACCCAAAGGGTGGCTTAACGGAGACTAATAATGAAAACCCAAGAGGGCATCACTAGCTTGCAAAGCTTGAAAACTCCAACTCAACAGCCCAAAACATAACTTAGACTCAAGACTTGGAAAAAAATCATAGTTTTACAAAAAAAAAGAAATTTATGCATTTAAAGAACATAAAAGCCTAATTTGACTATCAATTTGTCATAATTCAAACATTGCAAATGTTGTATGATCTTCAAGCACTCAATATTAGAAATTTCATAGTTCAAACTCAATAACTAGTGGGGGTTTGGGAGTGGAGACCTCAATGGGTTTGAGGGACAACAGTGATAAGTTGCACAAGGTGTTAGAGGTGAGAAAAACCAAACGATTGAAAATGGACAAGTTTGAGCTAAAAAGAATGAGTTTTTTTTTTTGTTTTTAAGCTCCCAACCACATGTAATTGGACCTAAGAGTTCTCTAAAACTCATGATTCTGGTAACAAAACTCGCAATTTTTGTGCCAAAACTCTTTGAGTCCTTGCCCAAAACTCTCGCAAGTACTCGTTAAAACTAGGGTGGACTTGTCGAGCAAGTTGACAAGGCCACTTTAGGACTAGTGAGTCCTGTGAGTTTTGGCGAGGACACACAGAGTCCACAATCTACGGTTGTGGGGATTCTTGTCTCCAATGGGTTGGTGCCTACAAAGATACGTGGGGATTGTTGTCTCTCATGGGTTGGTGCCGACAAAGATAAGCGAGCATTGGTGTCTCCAGTAGGTTGATGCCTACAAAGTTTGTAAGAGAAGTTTTTATATAAGCAAATTATTGTCATAATTTCCTCCCAAAAAGGGTTTCCATGTAAATCTTGTTTTCTTGTGTTCTTAATTGTTGATGTTGTGCAATTTATATTATTGTGGTTGTTAATTTAAAAAATTTCAAAAAAGATTTCCTTATACCGCTTCACCCCCATCCCTATTGATGTTATTGTAGCTATGGTCGGATTCCTTCAGGCCGACATAGATAACATAAAGGTTGTGATAATATGATTATTATGATATAATAATTATATTGATAAAATTATTGTGATTGACAATATAACTATTATATTATTATTGTGAGATAATTATTATATTATTGTGAGATAATATAATAATATTATTATGTGATAATATAATTATATTGTATAATTTAAATATTATATAATAATATAATAATTGTTATATTATATTAATAATATAATAATTGGAGCCACTTGGAAGAGTGGCATCCCTTGGTGAAGGGGCACCACAAAAGGTATAAAGGAAGATTATTCTCCCTCTATTGAACATAATACACATTACACAATCTGCTTTATTGAGAATCTGCAGTGCTAAGGAGAGACAATTTGGTATTGTCTATGGCTGGGAGGGCAAATCAGTGCTTGTAGTTAAAGGAGCACAAAAAAATCAACATTGTATCGGAGCAAAGCCTGGGAGGAAGATCTCAATAAAGAAATTATAAAAGACCAGATTGAAAGGATTAGAATTTAATGTTTATATTATCAGCATTCGAACAAGGATTTGATGCGATCCTCAAAGAAAATTGCAGACAACACTGAATATTAATAATAAAGGCTCCTGGATATTATAATTCTGAATAATTACATATATTTTGTGTGGGCGATTCAAAGTTAGTTTGAAATATATATACACTCAACAGTCTACGATATTATGGGTCCCGATTAATTTCCTGCTTTCGTGAGGAATGGGTATTTGAGAAGTTGGAGATATTATTTCATAATTCCCAGTTGCCTACATAAAGAGAGATAAATATTAACAGGTCAACTTACTAAAGACATGGTTTAAATATTGTCACCGCGGCTATTAGGAAAGTTAAAAAAAATAAATATTAAGCAGTGAAAGTATTATTGGCAGATATAGTGATGGAGCAAAAATATTAGCATATTTGAGGTTTCATATTCGTAAGCCAAAGACTACGCAAGGAGAATTTCTCAGGCATTGAGCAAGTGATTTGTTTATTGTGAATATCTCATGGGCGGTTGCATTTTAATATTACATTGAAGGCGTTACATTTATCTAATGTTTGGCAAATGAAGTCTATAGCTCATCAAGACGGGAGCTAATGTTTGGTGTGATGTAGAGTTTTAGCGAGACATTCATCGCAGCATCTACAGGGATATTTGGTGTCTGAGATTGGCGGATGATTCCAAGTAGTTTGCGTCTGAAGTTTCATAGTTTGGTGCTTTTATTTTCTTTGCCATGGTTTTGCTTCCTCACACAGGGTCAGTAATTGATCATGGTTGTTGATGAAAGAAAGAATGAGGAGTGCATGTATTGTTCCACCTTAAAATACTACCTGACTGGAGTAGAGCGAATGACCTATTAATTTAGCAGTTGGATATTCTGGTTTGTTTTCTGGATTCAAATGTGGATGTGTGTAAGACATTGTGTATGACGCTGCCTGTGAACGAGCAACATAATATATCGGGCAGGTCATCCAAAGAGAAATACATAGTTTGATATTAATATAATATCTGCAGACTGGCCGTGGTACCTTATGGCATGATCACATTTACAAACTATTGGAAGTATTTTCCAATTGGTGTATAATTTGTGCTTCCCAGATCAGACGATTTCCAATCGGGTGTATAATCTATGCTTTCCAGATTAATCGAATCTTTCCCGAAACATGAGTGCCACAGTAGAGAGATCATGATTTGTGAATGAGGAAACAAAGGTGTTTACCAAAGCCAAACTGGAGATGGACGATATGTTGCTATCGAGAAACTTGAAACTTAAAATAGATCCGATGCAAATCGTGGGTTTCTAATTCAGGTACACAATGGAGTATTCAATAAAATGTTGATACCTGACCGAAGTATGTACATAGAGGGAGTTGTCACCATGCAGCTCACGTCATACTGACACAATGGTTTCCTAGCTCTAGGAAATGCCCTCAAGATCCTGCATATACCGTGGTGGCAACAAAGAAAATTTGAGTTTGAGTTTTTTAAATTTTGCAAAACATACATAACAAGGGAAGTTTCAAACTGTTTGTATTTGTCAAGCCTGTAGCAGAAACCGGGATTGAAACTGTTGTCTCTGGCATTGAAGGAAATGTTGATGTAATACAAATATCTGGACATGATGAAGGAGCTTGGTCTTACTGAAATGCATCAGACACTTGTTGAGAATGAATTGCATGAAAGAGTTGTTCTTAGGTTTGACGATTGCTTCAAAAGAGGAATTGGTGTCATGTTGATGGTTGTAATGGATACAGATGAGATGGGTTTAGCTCAACATCTATGATAGCTATTGGATGTGTAATAGCTAGAATTTGGCCCACAAACAATTGTTCTACTGCTGTTACTAGGAAGGGGTAGTACAGAAAACTAATTCTAAGCAATCGAAGGAAGAACTTGATAATTGTTGCCATGAGACTGAGTTGGTGGCTGAAGCGGTTTCTTCGAAGAGGAGGAATTCACATTCAGAGGGAGTCTGACAAACCTACAGAAGCAACCTTGGACGAGAAGGTCGGGAGGTTGATGTTATTACTTGGAGCTTAAGAGGGAGCAACTAGAGGATCTTGGTCATATTGGTTCAGGAGTGGACCATGTCAAGATGGTTTCTCTAATGATCAACAGTCAGAGGACTATGATTCATGCGATGGAGTCCCATGTATGTAGGATGGAAGACCTTTATGCTAACACCTAGGTCATGATATCCCTGGCTAGGTGGATACTTGGTGAGCTTGGGGTTCGCCGAGAGTGATGCAGACTCAACTTTGTATTTCATGACAAGTCAAAGCATGTGAAGATCAAATATAACTATATTAGAGATATGGTGCAAAGGAATGCTATTCTGTTGAGGTACATTAGCACTGATGATCAGATGACCGATATCCTCACCAAGCCCCTTGCTAGAGAGAATTTTGTGCATATTCGAGATAAGCTTGGAATTGTGGAGAATGAAGCCCTTGCTGAGAGGGAGTCTCAACATCAATGATTCCTTGAGATTGGCTATAATGTATTTTTCTCTGAGACAAAGTACTTTGAGGTGAAAGCCCTTGTTAATGCATTCTTCTATGTGAGAGAAGTTTGAGGTGCAAGCCCTTGTAGCATTTTTCTCTGAGACAGAGAAATTTGAAGCACACAAACTTATTAATCAGCATCAATAATCTTCACATCTAAAATAACAGGCACACTGACTTGTTAATTCCTTCCAAGTAGGCAAAATTTATTACATCCTCCTCTTGATGGAGTCTCGCTCTTAGCATAGTGTGATGGAGATCAAAGATCAAGACCCCTCCTAAAACCAATAAAAATCTAATTATACTATCTTCATACGTAACTCTTTGAACATTTCTTGAAACTAATTCTTTTAAAGAATCGATTGAAAAAGTATCGTTATGAAACGACTGCACCACAATTAGAATTCCCTAACAGGGAACAGCTAACCCAGATTTAAATTATGGCCATCGATTCCACTCCGATCAACGATCCCTAACGAAGTTTGAAAAGTCTTCAGTTGGGCCACTTTTTGACGTGGCAAATCTGCCCCGTCTCGCATTTATGTCATCTTGCTAGAGCCTCAAGAATGCTCCAGCAGAAACAAGCTTTGGTGGAAAGCAGACGTGTCATCCAAACTGTATGTCGGCCATGTCAACCACCACATCATAAATTGTAACCTTTCCATTAGAGCGCTAGTGCCTCGAATATGTTTGAGCAGAACGTCAAGTTCTAGCGGAATGAGAATCGTTGTTGCCTTGGAGGCCAAGTGGACCTTCTTCATGTTTCCACTAGAGCGCCAGAATATCTAAAAGGTTCACATTGAATTCCAATGGAAACAAATTTATGTCGATGTGTATGGCCATGTATGACATGATTCCTGTTATGTTGGCCCACTAGTGCTTGAAAGATGTTTCAACAAAGAAACATAGCTCCAACATAATAACAAAGGTGCTACAAGGCCTGCCACTTAGGACTTCACTAGAGCACTAGAACAATAAGTTCCAGTTGAAACCAATTTCTATTGAGATATCCTATTCGCCTTGGCTGGCATCTTTGCTATCCAGTGTCATCTATTCTTGCTCTGACGTGGCAATACATTTGGCATTTGACAACTCCTTTGGACACATAGGTCTCCACATCATCACTTACATCCTTTCTACTGGCCTATTGAAGCTTAGGAGTTCCAATGAAAGAAGGGAACTCTAACAAAATGATAACCATTTCACACATCATTGTCCATGTAGATTCTGCTAGATCATTGGGACTTCAAAATAGTTTCAGCAGACAAATAAGTTCCAATAGGAAACTACTGTGTTGACACATGACCTTGTTGCCTAGCAAACTTTGACAAATAATTTGAAGTAATTTTAAACACGTGCCATAAAGTCTTGACATTAGAAACAAGGGGCCAAACAAGACTCAGTCATGGAAATAAAACAAGAAGGCACAGACTAAAGACTTGGGGAAAATCCAAGTGCAGACCGGGTTACATGAAAGCCTAGGAAAAGGGGGTCAGTCACAAAAATGAATAAAAAGGCTTAAGTCGTAACTTAGGTGACAGGTGACCGATGGGCCTTGAGTTTTATTCTTGGGACTTTTAGAAAAGCCCCAACACCCATGAAAATTGATAAGATGGTGCACAATGGGGTTTGGGAAAGTTTACATTTGGCCGAGTTGAAAAGTAGGCCAACAAATATCAATTACAAAGAGATTCATCTCCTTATATAGAGATTGGAGGATGAAACCATAAATGCAAATATCGCCGACTTATCGGCGATAAGACAACTTATCGCAATAAGTTTTGGCAGCCAATGAACTTCCACACTTTATTGCCAAATCTTATCGCTGATAACATGGGAAAAATTTGGTGATTTTTCGCCAAATTATCACCACTAAATTGGTGATAACTGCATTAAAAATCATGCGTGGCTGCATACTTCGTTTAGATGTCAAAAACAAAAGCCCATTTTGCATTTTGTAACTTATGTTTTGCTGTCTGGGCCAAAAGAAAACCTTCCAATGTTTTGAAAGGTGATTTGCAAGGATTTAAATCGATTTTTAGCGGATTTGACGAGGTTTTTGATGCAAAATCAGATTCACAGGTAAGTTTTCAAATTTCTTTTTCTATATATTTTTAAAATTGTTTTGTCTTCTCTTTGTTTCATATAGGTTTACATAAACTCTATAATAACATTTCCTAAGTACTCTAAATTGTTTTAGAGTGTAATGAACAAGATTTTTAGCGGATTTGACGAGGTTTTTGATGCAAAATCAGATTCACAGGTAAGTTTTCAAATTTCTTTTTCTATATATTTTTTAAATTGTTTTGTCTTCTCTTTGTTTCATATAGGTTTACATAAACTCTATAATAAGAATTTCCTAAGTACTCTAAATTGTTTTAGAGTGTAATGAACAAGATTTAACACCAATTTTTAACAATTTTTTTCAGATTTTTTCATTGTTTTCTCAAAAATCTCATCTTTTCCTAAAAATTTCAAACCCTAACTTTTTTTTTTCAAGTTTCAACTATGTTTAAAATTATTTAAACAAATTAAGTTTGTTTGCTAATTTTTTTATTAAAATATAATATAACAATTTATGGTTTCAATTTGTATGTGTAGGTTGAAATTTGATTGAAATGGCAAATAGAGATTCTTCAAAAACTGGGTTAGCTTCAGGGTCTGAGTGTCTCAATAGATGCATGCCCATTTGGATATGTAGGCACGCATCCTAAAGGGGCTAGAGATATAGCTTGGAAGTATGCCTTTGAAGGACCCGAACCTAATTCCGTAATTTGCACAAATTGTGAAAAATTAATTAGTAGAGGCACATACCACTTGAAATACCACCTTCCAGGCATCACGAAACATGATACGAGGGTTTGTGAGAAGACCACAAAATAAATAAAAAGAGAAATGAATGTCTTGCTCGCTGCCCAAGAAAAGAAAAAATTGCAAAGGAAAAAGACAAAATTAGCTACAAGGGCAGCCATTGCCGAATCTCAAGGTGTTTCACTCAACCTTGATGAAGAAGTAGCACTTGAGGGCATAGTGGAATCTCTTCGTGGCCCACGTATCTACAAATCCAGCGTCCCCTCGGCCACTACTTCTGCTACTTCTAGTAGAGCACCACCATCAGTACCACAATCGTCTTATATAGATAGATTTTTTGTGCACAGAAACACACCTGGAGCACAACCATCAATTTGTAATGCTCCGAGCCCGTGGCACGCTGAGTTGAAGTTCCTAACTCCTGGTGCGCTGAAACTGCAGGCTGTACGGTTGACAAAAGGTCCATACAGTGGAAGAAGTGTGGTCGTACTGCAGGAACTAGAAGGTCGTACAGTAGCTGGGAGGTCGTACAGTATGGCTGAGTGACCGTATAGAGAGGTCTGTACGGTGGAAGAAGTGTGGCTGTATGGTAGCTGGGAGGCCGTACGGTTGTGACAAGGAGGCCGTACGGTTGTGACAGGGAGGCCGCACGGTGATGACAGGGAGGTCGTACGGTTTTGACTGGAGGCCGTACGAATGTTCTAAGATGTTTGAAGGGAGATGCCTGCGGAGTATGAAATGTGCTTCAGACTAATATGAAGTAAGGAACTAATACAATCCACAATGACAGATCAAATCAATACTTGCGAAGAGAGATAATAATAATCAAATGATAGTACTTTAGATTCACCAGATCCAACAAGAGAACAGGCGGAGTAGGGTGAGGGTTGAATCCCACCGAAACTGCAAATACCAGATAGGGAGGGTCTTTCACCTCCGAAATGGCAGACAGTAGAATCCCAACATGAATTCACAATTACAAATAAAATATCAAAACTCAACATGAGAAATACATCCTAAACGCCGGTCATAAATACATGTCGGACATACTCTCGAGGTGTACAAATAAAGCCGACACGACAACACTAACACCTAGGCTAAAATAAAAGATGGGCCCGAGATAAGCTAAATCAATCGGGGCCCAATTACAATTAATATTCATTTAATGACAGGGATATTACAGTCCTCCCGTCCCAAATATTGCTTGTCCTCAAGCAATTGCATGCTGGGGTGTTCCAAAATTTGTTTGCCTTCCCAGGTGGCGTCTTCTAGCGGTAGAGCCTTACAGCGTACAAGAAATTCCTTGACCGTGCGTGTCCTCAACCTTTTCTCCTGAATGTTGATGATCTCGGCTGGCTCTAGCATTAAGTTCCCTCCATCGTCGATGGGTGGCAGATCTGTTGAGACTGTGATGTGTTGACCCACCGCTTTCTTCAAGCAAGAAACGTGAAAGACATGAATTCGACTACCTTCTGGTAGGTCCAATTCGTAGGCAACTTCACCAACTTTCCACACCACCCAGTAGGGTCTGTAGAAACGTGGTTTCAGCTTGTCCTTGCCACTGGTTTTCAGGGAAGATTGTCTGTACGGTTGAAGCCAAAGGTACACAAGATCACCAACTTCAAAGTTTCTCTCTATTCGATGTCTACCAGCATACATCTTCTACTGGTTTTGGGCCTTCTGAAGATTTTCCTTGAGAGACTTCAGAATGTCTACTCCTTGAAGCCAATCTTTAGCCCTCGGTGCGCGACTATCACCCAACGCCATATCAACAAATGATGGCGGTTCATAGTTGTACAGTGCTTTGAAGGACGCCATGCCAATCGACATGTGGTACGTGGTATTGTAGCAATGTTCACCCAAATGTAACCACTTGACCCATGTCTTATGTTGTGCCGAAACATAGTTCCTGAGGTAGCCTTCCAACCATTTGTTCACAATTTCAGTCTGACCATCTGTCTTCGGGTGATAACTGATGCTCGGTGACAACTCCGTTCCTGCAAGCTGAAATACTTCTATCCAAAAGATGTTGAGAAAACGGCTATCCCTATCACTAACGATGTTTCGAGGGGGACCATGCAGGTGAAACACCTCACGAAAAATAGATCCGCAACTTGTGTGTCCTGATATCCTACGGAAATGGCGAAGAAGTGTGCATACTTAGTCAGCCGGTCGACCACCACGAAGATACAATCCTTCCCTTGCACCTTGGGTAGCCCTAAGATGAAGTCCATCGAGATGCTATCCCACTTTTGTTCACGTGTGGGTAATGGTTGGAGAAGACCATCCAGTAGTGTGTTCTCGGATTTATTCTGCTAACAGGTAGCACATTCTCGAACGTATTGTGGGACATCGTTCTTGAGACCCTTCCAAGAGAATCTTTCTCTGATTAGCCTATAGGTTTTTATGTACCCTGGATGCCCAGCCAAGGGTGAGTCATGCATCTCCTTTAAAATCGTCTCTTTCATTCTAGAGTCATGCACTAAATAAATCATGTCTTTGTAATAAATGATGTCGTCCACCACCTTGTATCTATCGTCACGCACTTCGCCATCCATCAATTGACACGCAAAAGGGTTCTTGGAGTATTCGACCAACAGGTATGCCTTCCAATCCGTCGAGCTCTGAGACAATGAACATATGGCGGAAAGCATCAGCCACAACATTATTCTTTCCCTTAATCCCTTAACATACTCAATGTTGAAGTCAAACGCCTAAATTATGCTTACCCACTTCTGTTGTCTTTCGTTCAGCTCCTTTTCTTCCAAGAAATACCTCAAGTTGTTGTGGTCCGTACGGACTACGAACTTAGATCCCACGAGGTACTATCTGAACTTCGTCAGGGCATGCATGATGGCGAGCATTTCTTTGTCGTAGATGGAATACAACTTCTCCACTCTCGAATGCAATCGAATGACGATCCTGCATGAGTACAACCCCGATGCCTTCCCCCGATGCGTGACAATCAAGAGTGAAGGGCTGAGTGAAATCTGGTAATGCGAGGACCGAACAGGAGCTCATGGTTTCCTTTAATTTGTCGAAGGTACATTGTGCCTGTTCATTCCATTGGAAAGATCCTTTCTTTGTTAGGTCGGTCAAGGGTGCGGCGAGCTAGGAAAAACCCTTCACAAACCTTCTGTAGTAACTGCATAACCCAAAGAACCCACGCAGCTCTGCGAGAGTAGTTGGAGGCGGCCAATCCAAGATAGCTTGGATCTTTTCTTGATGCACTTGAACACCTTGACCGCTGACAATGTGTCCTAAATATAGTACCTCTGTCATCCCAAATTCACATTTGGACCTCTTCGCGAATAGGGATTGTGATTTCATGATTCCAAGCACTTCGTCCAAATGCCTAATATGTTCCTCCCATGTCTTGTTGTAGATGAGTATGTCGTCGAAGAATACCAATAGGAACTTGCGCAGCTGTTTGCTGAAAATGTGGTTCAAACAAGACTAGAAAGTAGCGAGTGTGTTAGTCAACCCGAATGACATGACCAAGAATTCATAGTGTCCGTAGTGACAACAGAAAGCTGTCTTCTCCACATCTTGTCCCCTCGTGCATATCTGGTAGTAGCCTGAGCGGAGGTCTATTTTGGAAAAATAGACAGCGCTGTGCAACTCATCCAGTAGTTCGTCAATCCTGGGAATAGGGTACCTATTTTTTATGGTCTTCTTATTCAACACACGGTAGTCTACACACATCTGCATGGTACCATCTTTCTTTTTTACCAATACCACTGATGATGCGAAAGGATTGGAACTGGGCCTGATTCATCCTTTGTCGAGCAGTTCCTGGATTGTTTTTTCAATCTCATCCTTCAACTTTTTAGGATGGCGGTTTGGAGTGGTGATGACTGGCTTGGCTCCCTCCTCCAACTCAATGGTGTGCTCAAAACCACGGTGCGAGGGTATGCCGGCTGGAATGTCGACGAAGACCAAACTGTGTCTATCTAATACCGTCTGGAGTTCGTCGTCATGGTAGTACGCCTGTTGGTCCTTTCGAGGGGCAGTTGAAACCAAACAATGTGCGGCCCAGACAACGTCATCGTGTCTAAAAATGGCTTCCATTCTTCATGCCGATATTTCCTTTGGACCGCCATTAGACATTCCCCTCAGTACCACCTTCTTTCCATCTACTTCGAAAGAGAACTCCATTCTCTTGAAACTTTGTGTGTATTCATCCAGAGTCTCCATCCACTGAATGCCTAGTATAACCTCCATGTCATCCAAATCTACCACGAAAAAATTGTCTGTTATTGTGCGGTTCCCCATGGTGATGCTCAGAGTTGCGGAACCAAATGGGTACATGACAAGAGGTTTTCTCCTGCCACCTTGACTTTAAACCCTTGATGTGCCTCAGTACGCAGATCGATTCTGCTGACTAGTGACGAATTAATAAAGTTGAGTGTGGCCCCACTATCAAGCATTACCACAACTCGTTGTCCCTAGAGCGTACCCTGTACGTGGAACACAGTACACCTTGGGGTGTCAGCAAGGGCCGCAATTGCACCTCCCCTACGAACCAGTGGCAATTCTCTCCGCACGGTAAGAATCTTGCTGTCCGTCCCCTTCGGCTTCAAGCCCTTTGGGGTCTTCTTCTCCTTCAGACATCACCTCAATGTAGTGGATATTTCCTTTGCCCAGACATTGGTGCCTTGGTTCCCATAGCTCCCTACAGTTGAAGCAGAGTTTCCTTCTTCTCAGATCCTGTCTGGTAGCTTCATCCAACAATTGCTTCTTCGGTGGGGGTCTGTTGTCTCTTTCCTTCAGAGCAAGTGGTGGCTTGGGGTGTGAATAATTCCTAGAGGAAGAGGAAGAAATCGCCATATCGCATGCCTTTTTTATTGCTTATGTGAGTGTGCTAGGGTTGAATCCTTTTACCCAACCTCTGAAGGGTTCCATCAGTCCATCCATGAACAACATAATCAAGCGCCTTTCTGAGATATCTATTACCAGCACGGATAGCCTCTGGAATTCAACAATGTAGTGGTCAACTACCCCAGACTGCCTCAGTTGAGCAAGCTCCTTGAAATTAAGTTCTGGATCTTTTCCGTCGAAGCGGTCTATTAACCTCTCTGTGAATTCTGTGTATGACGTTATTTGATCATGGCCAAGGGTTACCATACCATGATGCCACCATTCGTGCACGATCCCTTCCAGGTGGAGCGCTGCAAACTTGATTGCCTCCTCCGGCATCGGGTTAAGTTGAAATTATGTGTCTGTCTTCTGTACCCATGCTCGCGCAGTTGTTGATCTGGTTCCCTAAAAAAAATGATAGATTTACCTTGCCTATCTTTCGCTAAAGACCATCACTGTAATAGCTGCGACTACTGCCTCTTGAGTATTTCATTCGCAGTTCAACGTAATCTTTGAAGGTCAGGTCACCCTCGAGATTTGCGTTCCTCCAGTCCTGCATCAGTTAATCCTGCATTTCTGCGAAGGTGGGCTCCAGTTCCCTTCAAGATGCTTCATCTCTTGGCGGAAACGTCGACATAGACGGTTGGGGACGTGTATGAGAGTTTTCTCTCCCTATGACTGAGTTATCGCCGCCGTGTCCATTGTGTTCCCCATTCATACTTCCTTCATGTAATTTCTGCAAGGTCTCTTCCATAAGTCGTCGTTCTTGCCCTCTCTTTGTGATGACCCTATTTTTAGCAGGTTGTGGCAGTGACTTGGTCAGCTCATCATCGCGACCCTCGTGAGCTGATGCAGGGTTTTGAGGGTCCCAGCTGGCAGACTTGCTATTTTTAGTAAGTCTGGACTTACTATTTTTAATAATCTAGTTGGTCAATTTCTATTTCTGACAGGGCAGTATCGGCAGTGGTCAATTCTCCAGACGATATTCAGTTGTGCAGTTTCATGGGCTGGGGACTTACTATTTATAGTAAGTCTATTTTTCGCAGTTGCCATTTTTGGCAGTGCAGTGATGAGCATGTTGGTCAGTCAGTATGGCAGGTGTTGCAAGAATTATCATCAGAATTATATTTGATAATTAATTATATTAATTAATAACAATATGTTATTAATTAATAATAAGGCGATATTATAATAATAATAATACTTTATTATTATTATAATGATTTAGAAGTTTATATTATGAAGAGCAGTTAACTGATGATGGTTTTTGGAAACTATGGAGACCAAGGAATTATAAATACAGGCTCATTTGTGAAGTATCGAATATTGATTATTGAAAATTGTTCTTGGGAATTGTTCCTACTTATCTGAGCCCTAGCTGAAGGGTCAAATTAGTTGATTGAAGACTAATTCTTCTTCATCTAATCCTCAGTCGATTGTTGTTGTATGATCGATTGTCTCTCTTGGTTGTTGTTGTATAACCAATCATTTTTCCTTCGTATTGTTCTGCTTGTAACTAGAGGAAGAATTTAATTTTGAAGATTGAACCACCTTGGAACTGTGGCCTGCTTAAAGAGGTAGATTTGCTATAAGGAAAGAGAGATTGCATTCCAGAATTTAATCTAACTTAGATTAGTTTGGAGACCGAATTCATTGGCTGGAATGTTTGGTTGCTTAAGGGAATCGGGCCATTCTGCTGTGCAGACTACTACCCACGGCAGACTGGGAGCATATTTGGATGCCATGGCTGCTGTGAAGATTGCTACCCGCGGTGGATTGGAATTGGGACGTGGCAACTTGATACGACAGCTGCCTTACTAGCCGCGTGAGTTCTTCACTAGCCACGGCTATTACTTCAGCACTGCAGGGAGATTGTTGTAGCTATCGTGGAGTCTACAAAGAATTCCGCGTGGGGAGTTAAAGCTGATTTCCTCTCCACAATAAGCCATGTGATACAAGGAGTGCATAAACAAGTTCCATTGTTATTAAATGTATTTCCTTCAATGAAAATATATAAGTGCTTTCATATGGGAAGGTAATTGTATGGGTGTATCATGAAATCTCCAGCTGTTAATTAATTATGCTGCTAGATGTTGTAGTGTTTTTTTTACTTGAATGAAACCAGTAATAATCCAGAGGTCAGATATAGACATCGAACTCTTTCCAATTCATTGTATGCATTCTTGGTGTCGAAAATACAAAGGAATATTGGTGGACACAATTGTCAAGAGTTATAAATAATTTCTTAGTAGCAAAAGGGAATTGCTATTATAGTGATTGCCTGCCAACAGTTCGACAAAATGCCAAACTAATGAATTGGAAAGAAAATTGATAGTGCATTGAGTTATGACATAGACAGGGTCATTACAGTGGTATTAGAGCTATTTTCTTGCCATCCTGTGGTGTAGGGAAAAATTTATGAATGCAGACTTGCTGTTATATTTAGAGTGATCAACACTTTCCAAATGGACAGGTACAGGCGGCTTAGCTCTGGGAGCCGGCACAGCAGTGCAGGAAATAAAAATAAAATAAATACATTAATGGAGAGTATGGAAAGACTTAGGCTTCATCAGCAGAGGATGGCGGAAAGACTGTCGGATCCAGAGATAGTAGACCGGGCAGCGAGATATATGGTTTCCGCTTTCAGTAGACCAGCATCTAGATCGCAGGGTAGGAGGCTTGAGTTTTCCCCGACAGGTATCCGAGATGTAGATCCACCAGTACATAATACAACACCTACTCATGAATCGGATGATAGACACTCCACACATAGACAGGCGGAAGTGTCAACTCCAGTGGTAGACTGCAGTACTGAGCTTCAGCAGGTTGAGGCTTTCCGAGTAGTTGCTGCAGTTGGTGCAGATACAGTTGATACAGTGGTTGCCTCTGATGGACCAGGTTCTCTCGAGGAGGGACTCGTTATCGGAGATTTATATATCAACTATCGTGGTGTAGCTTCGAAGCATGAGGCAACACCCATCTCAGGTGGGATAGGCGAGAGCATGGAGCCACCCTGTTGTGGGGTTGATGATCCGGTGATACAGCAGGAGACGGTGACTGCAGTAGATGTCAGTACCACACTTGATTGTATTGTCGAGACGGACAATGACTCCAGTTCTGATTGCCAGGACACTAGTTTTGTGGTCAATGTTGAGGGAGTTGCCGATAGTGGGAATGTTGTAGCATTGGAGGTTATGATGGTGGACTCTGGATCGCCAGAGAAGGATATCACTTTCGAGGACTGCCTTGAGGGGATGGAGTCAGATCTAGATAGCGGCAGTCCCGAGATAGAGTTAGTACAGGAGATGCCAGTATTCTCCTATAGTGATGATTTGAGCATGGAGTCTACGTATGATGGTACTAGTGTTGAGTTCGAGACAGTAGACATGGACTCATGCCAGCATGACCCAGATTCATTGGTTAATAGTAATACGGAGTCAGATGAGGTTCCGTCAGGGACACCTGAAGAAGTAGAGTCGTTGCTAGCATCTGGGGTTGCTTCCAATACTTCTTATATGACTCCCGAGGATGACTCCAGTGGTGAGCCATGTCTGTATCAGACCTTGGGAGAGGACTCTGAGTTGTTGGAGAGTGCAGATGGGTCCCAGGAGTTGGATTACTCAGAGGATACAGAGGATGGGACAACTGATAGTGTTGAGGAGGTAGACTCTATAGAGGCTTCCTCATGTACAAAGGAGTCTGACAGAGATGTGTCAGATGGTGGTACTCCATTTGAGGACGTGAGTTCAGTGGTCAGTTCATAGAGCTCAGTTGACAATTCACTGGGGAATAGTATTTCGGAGAGGAGTGCGTTGGGTACCACTTCTGTTTGCAGTATGGACAGCATGTCAGAGGTGTTGCATAGGAGACCGGCTATTCAGAGTCATCATGTGACTAGTCAGTTGAGAGTCAGTGAGCGGGATATTGTTACAACATTTGAGCATTTTGATGCTGCTCGACAGCTGCTAGCTGTTCACAGATGGTGTTCTCCTATGGACGAGGAGCATGGTAGTTGTTACTTGTCACTCACGGAAATTTATTCATTACGGGAGGCTGTCAGGATTTTGAGACAAGATTATTTTCAATTAGTAGCTGACCGAGATCACCTAGTTGAGTGGGGGAGTACAGCTTATGAGGCACTCTTGCATAGAGAGGATGAGGTGAGTGAGCTTACTCGGGAGCTCACGACGACTTTAGAGGTTTTAGAGAGCACTCAATTGGCTCTCCAGGAGTCACAGGCTAAGTTAGCAGAGGTGATTGTGGAACTGGAGCATCTTTAGTCTACACTAGCACCAGATCCAATGTAGTTACAGATTGTGGTGTCTGGTGATCTGATGATGACCACAATTGGGATTGTGGGATGTGATGGTGTTGAGGATACATCCCCCCTTGATTTTAGCGTTGGAGGTACAGGTTCACTTCCATCGGATACTTGTGCAATTGAGTTAGACACTGTAGTAGAGGGTTGTAGTGTGCCGGATTTTGGGGTGGACATTCCGGTTGGGATGGATACTCCAGTTGGTAGCAGTATGTCAGGTGATACAGTACGGGACGTTGTAGGCAGTGTAGTGGACAAGTCAACATTTATTGTTCCTGTTCATGACACTACTCCTTTGATTGCTCAGCAGGGAGGCATGGTATCACCTAAGTCGGTTAGTGATCGCATAGCTGGTGATGGTAGGCAGTTGGCTACGTCACAATCACACGATGACCAATTATGGTTCCGAGGGGAGCAGATGGATGCTACCTCCTATAGATTTTACTGCCCAGAGTCATTCTTGGATCACCTTCTTGAGAGTTCAGAATTTCGTGAGGGATCTTACCGAGCTTCTGAGGGTGTTCTCATTCGGGGTACAAGCGCGATCTGGCGTTTGGTGAGAGAGATTGTAGGTACTTTGACCACGATGCTCACTCAGAGAGTTTGAGGTTGGGTTTGCTAAGAGGGTCACCCAGGACCCTGTCCAACCTGTTTTGCAGAGTTCGAGCTTCGAGCCATCTTTGGGTTCACGACTAGGGAATGATGAGCCTTTGACAGAGAACGAAGCCTTTTATCGTCGTTACATGGTGAGGAGTGCTCATTATTTTTTCTTCGATCCTCATGTCGATGAGTTGATGGCACACAGAAGTGGATTGGCTCCTAGTCCTTATCATCCGTTATGGGATGGGCTCTCGCCATCAGCAGTTGATGGAAGTTTTGGCTGCAAGTCAGTAGCAGGTAACTTGGAGAGTTACTGTGACTACAAAGATTATACAGTGGGCGGATATCCAGGCCCTGGTACAGTTTGGTACAGAGGTAGTCATCATTGTTGTGCAGAGGGTCTACACACTCAGTACAGATTTGTTGGGTGTGATGGGGGAGTTCAGTATATAGGGGATCCGAGTCTCCCATACATCTTGGTTTTTGATGATCCTGAAGTACACTTCTTTCGGGATCCATGCAGAGACAGATTCAGTGCAGGAGTTTGGGTGAGCGGTTGTTTGGGGTCTCTCTACAGAGTTATCCGTTTTGCATTTTGGGTGATGCTACAGGAGCCTACAGTTTATGTTAGTAGCAGGGTATACCTTTTTCTGTGGGATCCAGGTGGATTGTGATGTTCCTTGTTCCGGTGATTGGTTGGGGACAAGCAATCTTGGCGAGGGTGGATTGTGATGACCCTATTTTTAGCAGGTTGTGGAAGTGACTTGGTCAGCTCATCATCGCGACCCTCGTGAGCTAATGCAAGGTTTTGAGGGTCCCAGTTGGCAGAATTGTTATTTTTAGTAAGTCTGGACTTACTATTTTTAGTAAGTTAGTTGGTTAGTTTCTGTTTCTGACAGGGCAGTATCGGCAATGGTCAATTCTCCAGACGATATTCAGTTGTGCAGTTTCTTGGATTGGGGACTTACTATTTATAGTAAGTCTATTTTTGGTAGTTGTCATTTTTGGCAGTGCAGTGATGAGCATGTTGGTCAGTCAGTATGGCAGGTGTTGCAAGAATTATCATCAAAATTATATTTGATAATTAATTGTATTAATTAATAACAATATGTTATTAATTAATAATAAGGCGATATTATAATAATAATAATACTTTATTATTATTATAATGATTTAGAAGATTATATTATGAAGAGCAGTTAACTGATGATGGTTTTTGGAAACTATGGAGACCAAGGAATTATAAATACAGGCTCATTTGTGAAGTAAAGTATCGAATATTGATTATTGAAAATTGTTCTTGGGAATTGTTCCTACTTATCTGAGCCCTAGCTGAAGGGTCAAATTAGTTGATTGAAGACTAATTCTTCATCTAATCCTCAATCAATTGATGTTGTATGATCGATTGTCTCTCTTGGTTGCTGTTGTATAAGCAATCCTTTTTCCTTCGTATTGTTTTGCCCAAAGTAACGAGAATCGCGCCTGAATCGCGCGAATCGCGTGAATCGCGATTCAATTCATGGCATGCGATTTTTTATGAATCGCCGAATCGGATCGGCGATTCACAGGGCATGAATCGCCCGAATCACATGAATCGCCGATTCATGCAAAAATCGCATGAATCGGCATTCATGAATCGGTATGAATCGGCCGCGCGGCAGGGGGAAAAAGTGAAGTTAAAAACATTAAAAAACACTTGTTTTTTTTGACTTTTTTAGGTCATTTTGGTTTGTTATAACCCTAAAGGGTGTTCCATTTGCAAAATAGGAAAAGTGAGAGTGAAAGGTGAGAGAAAAGAATAGAAAGGAGAAAACATAAGTTTCCAAGCAGCAAGAAGGAAGAGCACAAAAGACATTGAAAATCGATTTGGGGAGGCC
>MU227373.1:284328-304441 GCA_018584345.1 Thuja plicata | reverse complement strand
CCTTCACTTAAGTGACTTAAGTTATAATATAAAATTATATTATAACTTTACAATATAAGCTCAAAACTATTAATATTTATTTTAACCAAATAAATATTAATATCTCCCTTATTACTCATCATCTCTATACGCCGTCTAAACTGGAAGCTGACATGGTCAAGCTGCATACGACCATACCCCATTTCTAAAAATAGCAGGGGTCCCACACTAACCTCCTCAAGACTTACTATAAATAGCAATTACTACATACGGAGTCCTGGAGACCTCAAACGAAAGCCAAACCTACAAAACTCTGGCCACTGAAGAAGATGCATCCTTCAAAGGACCCTCTAACCAACCTCATTAGCCTACGAGGGATAGAATAATAGGCTAATCCCTCAACTCTGATGCTCATGAAAAAAAATGGGGACATTACAGAAATAATGCACCAATTGACATCACTCTTTCATTTGAGTATACGCATTAGTTTGATTTCATTAATTATTATTACTATATATTTATATATATATTTTTTATATTTTAATTTATTATTATTAAATCTCATAATAAGGGACTGTTCACAGCAGTAGTTAATTAATTTCTGCAATATATATATGGTTGTTCTCAATTTATATTCTAATATTATTATTTGCTGCAATCAATATCTATTCCAAATAGATGTCTTATTTCTCAAAACCACTTCCTCCATATCCCTTTCAAATGAACTCTCCTCCATTTTAAATCTTATGTTGAGGGAGTCACAACTCTTCATTATGTATCTCTTGACCTTTTATTAACTTAATTAACTTGTAATTATATTATATTATATTATATCATGATTTATCTATTTATTTATTTCTATATTTTAATTTTATTATTTATTATTAAATCCTATTTCACGAAGGGGACATTACATAATTTAGCTAGTAGTCACATGGTTTAGTTTATTATTAGTGCACAAGAAAATTTGCAATAAGACTTGCATTCATTCAATCAAGTTATTCCTAGAAGTCGTCCAATTAGTTTCCTGCATTTATTTCCATTACCAATGTTATTTTGCACTTACATGAGGAATGGTAATCGTCAAGTGAGCCTATCAATGAAATGGTTGTTCACGAAAAGTCATTGTTAATTTATTTATTTTTATATTTTAATTTTATTATTTATTATTAAATCCTATTTCAAGAAGGGGACATTACATAATCTAGCTAGTAGTCACATGATTTAGTTTATTATTAGTGCACGAAAATTTGCAGTAAGACTTGCATTCTTTCAATCAAGCTATTCCTAGAAGTCATCCAATTAGTTTCCTTCATTTATTTCCATTACCAATGTTATTTTGCACTTATATGAGGAATGGTTATCATAAAGTGAGCCTATCACTGAAATGGTTGTTCACCAAAAGTCACTGTTAATTTAGAATTCTTATCCATTATTCATTTAATGGACTTTCTTAAACGTATATGGCTTTAAATGTCTATTGAGATGTATTTTATGTGCTGAGGAAGATTAGATTGCTTTGGTGAGTTTTCAATTTTGAATCGCAAGTTGACTCAAAGCTGGAGACCATGGCTTTGTACTATTTTTTTCATTTAATTTACAATAACGTTCAAGTTTGTGTTTTAGTCTATTCAATTTGCATGTGCATTTGCATTGTTTCGTCGTTGCATTTAGCTAGACAACATGCTCGTTAACAATAGATATTCCTTTCAATCAAAATGCCTGAAAAAAAGTCTTATCTAGTGCTCATGTGTTGACAACTTGAATTGCTTTGTGCTCTAGGTTTAAAAAACAAAAAGTTGGGTTTTTATTTAGCTTGTCTGTATTGCATACTCTAAAACACCCTAGAAAATATCATAGCAAGTACATGTTCTGCAAAGTATCTTAATGTAGGTTAGCTTTTCTGTTACAAGGAGGTTCTCCTTCTAATTCGAAAGGCATTTCTACAGCACATTTATTCCATTTTGTGTGACACCAAAAGGTATGAATTAAAATACTGATAGAAGAGAAAAACTTAAAAAGGAAGTGCACGCCAAAGCAAAGATACAAAATAAATTAGAAATTTCAGATATAAATAACACCAGGATCTATAACTCTAAGACTATATCAGGGCCTTGTAAATAAAAAGAAAATCACAAAGAAACGTGTAAGATAAGGTAAGGCAATTTATTTCAAAAATAACAAGGAAATTACAATTCATAGTTAAATTTTGAGAATATGAAGCCAATGTCCATCTGGGTATCCAACAATTTTGTGCCTATTTGAGGTCTCAAAACTAAAAATTTCCAAGGCAATCTTGAACTTCTTGAAGTTGTAATATTTGGAGCCACACAAGATATCAAGCATGACTGACATAACAGCAGATGAAGCCTCATACACCAGCATGCAGTAGTTCCCTAAAGCTTAAAAACTAACTTGAGTATAAGGTATACTGCACCTACAATATCACATACCTGTTTTTTTTTTTTATGAACTAAAAAGGAAAAGCGCAGAGACTTCTAATGTTGTTATTCCAGCATAAGAAATATTTGTTTTAGTTCTTGAAGTAGAGAATTAAGAAATTGAGAAATTGTCTCTAGCCTTCAACATAGATTTACATCGAAAATTATACTTGAAACTTACCTCTGGAGATAGCAAGTCCACGGATGAGAGAATTACAACTTCTTTCACTGCACCTGCTACAACTTGGAAACAATCATTTCGACAAAGAAGAGAAGACTCAATGACAGGGCTCTTTCGCGAACCCCCCCTGCCAACTTCGTTCCCCTCCACACCCCTCCTATTATAACCAACTGCAAACTGGCAACACCATAAAACAGGGATATCAGAAATTGAAAGTATGGTGATTGAATATCATTCAACGGTCAATCAAGTAAAAACGAGGAAAACTATATTCCACAAAATGTGAAATAGATGATAATCAACCACAATTGTTTGTTATTATCTATTGGGTGTAAACTAACCATGTATGTGGCAGACATTTTGCATTCATAAATGTAGCAGACATTTGGCTGTACACAATCATGTTTTAAGACTGATGATGTAGAAGATAAGATTACTTGACAAGCAGACCAAAAAAACTTATTTAAATATAAAAAGTTATATGCTTACCCATTGTCAGTACAGGAGCAAAAGTATGAAATTAAGACTACGGCCTTTGTGTTCCATCCTTGCTTGAAACCTGGACTGATTTTCCTGTCATAATTGCTATCCCACATAGATTGTACTCGCCTGTAGCTTTCCTCATTACTGAAAGATTCTGTAATGATCTGAGGTAGATACTGTGTATAACTAGAACTAGTTGCAACCGGAATCTTATAAAGTAATTAATCTCAAGGGCTGACTGTATTCACTTTTTGGAATTGTTTGGTGTGAAGAGATTTCGTTTTAACAAATAGAATGAAGCAAGAATATATATTTCAACTATTTAAGTGCAACAACATCATTGACTATTCATTGACAATCTCAACTGACTCGTTTCCAGCGTATTTATGAAACCAATTTATTCACCAACTGCAGTAATAAACTTAATACAATAATATCTCATGCGAGAGTAGCAAACACCACTTACATGCAATCTCCAGCGTAACAATCTTTGTAACCAACTAAAACGCCAAGCAGCTACAAATGTGACTGTGTTTAGACTGCTGCTTAGTCTGGACTTCTATCCACATGTGGCCATATCTCAAAATTGTAGCTTCTACTAAACTCACGCCAACACCAGCACCCGTCTACACTCCTTGCTGATTCAGATGCTGCTCCAGATGACTGCAGATAGACTAAGCTTCAATACTCAGCACCCAATCTCCTCCTAGCAGTTGACGTTAAGATCTCTCCGCCATGCTAATGCCCAGCACTTGCTCCGAACTCTTTGTTCCAACTCCATGCGATGCAAGGCTAAAACCGTGCGTGTTGTGGTCTGCTCCACACTAGCACCCGCCAAGAATTATGTGTTCGTTGGAGTTTGAAAATACCAGCAAACGGTTCTTAGTCTCCCGCGTTCACCAAACATAGACACCGCGGGCAGTCACAACACCACGCGTTAGGACCAACGGCCGTGTATAATGCACGGGTTTCAACAAATGGAGTGGCACAATCTCTTTACAGATGGAATCACCACGGCCGTGTGAAGGCTCTTTGTAATGTCCCCAAATTGATAGAGAATAAATTAATTAAGTTAATTAATTATTTGGTCCCTATTTAAAAGAAATATTATTCAGGACCTTTAATTAATTAATGGGGGGGCCTTTTTTGTTTAATTGTTGTCCGTAGGTGTTTACCAGGTCGGCGTTCTTTTGTAAACCCTCGAGAGTTTCTCCGAAGGGGTATTTATGCCTAGCATGTACGTAGTTGTAGGTATGTTGAATTTTGGATATTTTTATTATTATTGTGAATTCCAGTTGGAGTTCTGGTGTGTGCCACTTTGGAAGTGAAAGATCTTCCCTATTTGGCATGTTGCAGTTTCGGTGGGATTCAACCCTCACCCTACTCTGCTTTGTTCTGCTTGTATCGGATCTGGCGAATCCGAAGTACTTCATTATTCATAATATAACCTCCTGGCAATTGTTCCATATCTAGTACTTCATTGTTTTGTGCATCTGTTAACATCTGGTGAATTGCTAAGTAATTGCATTGCAGCGAAGAAGCAAACCCAAGGGGCAAACATAGCACGTACAGACCTCCAGACCACCGTAGGGGCTGCCCAGTCTAACCGTAGGGACTTCCAGACCACCGTAGGGACTACCAGGTTCCACCACAGGGACTTCCAGACTGCCGTAGGGACTGCCAGGTTCAACCCTAGGGACTTCCAAACCACCGTAGGGACTGCCAGGTTCCACCGTAGGGATTGCCAGGTTCAACCCTAGGGACTGCCAGGTTCAACCCTAGGGACTGCCAGACTACCATAGGGACTACCAGGTTCAACCGTAGGGACTGCCAGACCAACGGTAGGGATCGCCAGACCAACGGTAGGGACTCCCAGGCCACCGTAGGGGCTGCCAGGCCTAACCGTATAGACCAGTCACACCGTACAACCTTCAATCTTCGTCTGTTTGTAGAGGAAATTGGATCAGGGGGCTGTGGGTACATTACAGTGGTATCAGAGCTGATGATCTTGCCAACCTGTTGGGAAGATTGAGAGTTTTCATCAGGGGTGACATGGGTACATAAGTTGAGTGATTTATAAAACCCACGGTTTCATCTTTTAAAGAGATGGCGTCGAATTTTAAGTGATTAGCACATGCTAAAGATTTTTTCAAAAGTGTTTAAAACTGGAAGGTGTCACTTTTCTAATAGATTGCATGCTATTTTTGTTACATGTGCTATCACTTATTAGAAATGCATTTTCATTTAAGGATGAAAGGCGTTGTTTTCAAATCATTTTTCATATCGTTTTTGCATGTGCTTTGTATTGTTAAAAAGTCGTGATCTTCCTTTTAAAGTCCACGGTTTTGTTAAGAGCCTCCAGTGGTTTTGTTAAGAGTCTCCAGCGGTTTTATTGGATGGTTTGAAAGCCATAAAACATATATGTTACATGCTTTTTAAAAACCCGTTTTTCCTAAGAAGACCACGGTTTCATTACCAAGTGTGTTTTCAAACATAAACTGTATGGTGACGTTTTCTTAGAGGATTGCATATCAAACTATATATGGCGTGGTTTTTATGGCACGTAGCATATGCTATCGAGTCATCAAAAAACTCGTTTTCATCACTTGGGGCTGCGTATTATTAGAAACTTCATTGGCGGCTTTTTGTGAAGTGTTTGCATGCTAATGAGAGCTCTTTAAAATCCACGGTTTACTTCAGAAATCATAGGCAATGTTTTTGTGTTATGGCATAAATTTCGAATGCAAATGTTGTACTGTACATATGCAACTTGTTGGCTAAATACTTTGCAAGTTACTAAGACTACGACTTGGCAAAATGTAGCTTTTAGGCAGCAGTGTGTGAGATTACTCTCTCCTCTCAACAATAGGGGAGGCTCCCTTCTTACTGCAGGTGGCTTCAAGTAGAACTAAACTGTAACACATACAATTCCCCTTGCAACAGTAATACCAGTGGCTCAAAGATTGACTTAAGAACAATCGACTGAGACAGTAGTGAATTTATCTAAAGATGAAATGATACAAGAGCTCAAAGTCTCTTGTTCTCACTTCAAATAAGTACTCTATCTATCTAACTCCCAATATTGAAGCCCAAAGTCTTCAATACTTGGAATATTGCAGCCACTACTTTCTATAGTAACCCTGATCTTCTGAAGCACAAAGTCTTCAGAAAACTTGGATTAAAAGTGCTCCGATGATATAAACAAGAAAACTATTTAATCTGAACAAGGATCAATGAATGCAACATAAGAATACATCCATTAATATTCACGAAAACAACACAAAGTCTGTTAATCTCTATTCCTTTATTCAAATGCTTAACTCTTTTACAATGAAACACAAAGTCTTCAGAACTCAAGAGTTTTGCCTATAGTTTACTTGCACACAACAAAAGATCCATATTTACAATGAGCTCCCTCCTTTATATAGGAAAAGAGGAGAGGAAAGTGGAGAAGAAAGGGGAAACCCTTAACCACTTTGATTTATTCAATCCTTATCCCTAACTAACTAACTTTGACCTATTCAAAGCTTATCAACAACTAACTAACTTTGACTTATTCAATGCTGCAGGACCTAATGTACCTCCAATATGATTACATGAGAATGCTTTTACATATTTCCGTGCAATCTGTCAAAGATTCTACACTTCTAAAAATTAAGTGTTCTAAAGGAAATTAATGCAAGTCTCAAACTGACAAAGAGACTTATGAACAATAGTCGGATCTGGTGCACCCATGTGCTGAGCTATGTTTACAGTCTTACGTGCAACACTCGCCACCTTGGAGATCACACCATTGTATCTGCCTAAATCTTTTTGCAGTTGATTCAAGGAAACCCTGACTCCTGCCAATTTATCTATAGCACCACAACTCAAGGTGTTAATCTCCATCTCCTGATGGATAATTTGTGCAAACCCTGATACTTCCTGCTCCTCTGCGATCAGTTCTCCATCCTCTGCCACTAGCTTGTATACCAAACCATCAAGAGCCTTAATAATGGTTTCCTTATGCTCAGCGCATACCTGCATGGCTTCATGAACATCTTTTATCAAGTTCTTCATTACTTGCTCTTTATTCACCAACTGATCTAGAAACTCGAAATACATCTCCTTTGAAGAGACTATCTCGTAAGTGCATAGGATGTCAAGATCAGCTTCCGCCATCTTCTTCCATACATCTAAGTCTTCACTTAGAGTCTTCAGTTGCTGATCGAAAGATCCAACCACCTCTTGCAAACGGTCGATGATTTTCTTGATGTTTCTGAATATGCGATACACATCCTTGACAACCATCATGCCCTGATTTTCAAGTTGACTACCTCATTCATCCATTACCTTGGTCTTCTTTTCCAAACAGTCAATGTGTCACTGAGTGTCTTCTGAAAGTACATTCACTTGTTGAGAAGAAAGGCTTTTCTCAAGTGCTTCACGCAAACGAATGTTTTCCTCCTTCAGCATGTGCTTCTTTTGCCAGAGCTTATCAGATCTCTTTGTAAATTGATCAAGCGCATCATGAACATCCAACTGGCAACCTACAAATGATTGCTTACCAAGTTCTAACCTAGTGATTTTGTAGTCCGTGCCCTCAAGTTCATCTGCAGGCTTATCTGAAATGGGTTCAGCAACTTCAGCATATTTGATGTTTTGGTCATCAACCATGATCTTGGATACCACTTTAGCCTTCTTGTTTCTCAATGCTCGAGGTTTGCTCTTAGGGGCAAGATCAAATTCCTCCAAGGGTACTTCAAGTTTCTTTCTCTTTTGCGTGATAAAACCCAACCAAGGAGGTAGAACGAAGGATGATGCAGCATCATCAAATGTAACCATGGCAGTCACTGGTTCCTTTTGAGAAGAAGAAGATACATCTATGACAAATGCCTCTACCTGTGTTGTTGACAAGACAGAGATTCCTTGAACTTTCTTCTCCATGAACAACTCAATCTGTGATGTTTGATTATTGTTAGCCATGAGTGTGTCAAGCCTAGGCAGATCCTCAGGAAGCTCATCGAACACATGTGATAAATCTTCTCTCTGTGCTGGGGCGACAGAGGAGATGGGTGTAGCAGGGACAATAGTTGTTGAATGGGTAGGAGGTAGATGTATCGTGAATGAATCAACATCCATATCAAGAGAACATGGGAGGTTCATCCATCTCTGGAGCAGACTCATGCACACTCTGTATCTCAAAGACTTCTTGAACTTGCAGCACTTCAGGAGTAACCGACACTTGCAACTCCTCACTATCTGATAGACCAATCATTTCGGAACTCTTCACCTTGAGCACTGCATCTAAAGTAGGATATTTAATCATAAGCTTACCACCTTTGATAGCCAGCTTTTGAATAGTTCGAACATCTGATGAGGAAGATTCTCCCTTGTCCTTACCCTTGATTTCTGACTTTGCACCCACAGGACCAGCAAGATCAAAGTCTCAACCCGGTTTAACTTTGATGCTCTTTAAACCGCTCTTCTTCAACCAAACATTCGTATTGGCCAGGATGCTTTGGAATTTGTCCCATATTGACACATTTTCCTTTACTGACCAACATGGAGATACAATCGGCAAGCTCTTAAGATGATGCCTCCGATACTCTGGATCCAAGATGTCATCACCATTCTCAACCCCTTCAGGAATCTAAGCAAGACGAAAGTCTATTATCTGTTTAATTGTAAGACGGCAGTAATCCATTTTGGCAATGTCCACCTCTATACGCAATCAATCCATACATCCTCAAGACGATGAACATGAGTAAACTCTCTTCAAATCTTGTCATTCATTCCTCTCCAATCAAAAGAAATTTGTGCCATGAACTTCTTTAAGTTGACCTCTTGAAGCTCGAATTCCATGCACTTAGCTTTAGGAACTGTGTCGAGTGAATAACCACCAATCCTTAAGGATTGCGCAAGGAAATACCCACACCTGGTTTGTGTAGAGAGGGCTGATATGCTTGCACGGCCATAAGTTGTTGAGCTAACTCCATAAGAATGAGTTTATCTCTGGGATACCTAGGTAAGGTATACGGCTCTTCCCGAAAATACCCCACCTTGAGGTAGGTGAAGTTCGGAAACTGGAGAAAAACACAGCCATACTCACTTTGCTCCATGCTTCGTCTGAAACCCTTTTGTATGGAAGCGTCTTGTCAAACAAGCACTGGTAATGTCCAAAGAATGCATCTTGCACCCTCCTAAAATGAATGCGGCTGGATTTCAATGGTAACTGATCATAGTACTCCCATACAAGTACTTGCATCATGTCTCCCTTGGTAGATAGTCCTGAGAAAGACCCTAGGGCAGCAGCGATGTAAATTAGGTAAGAGTTCATGTAGAAAGTACATGTATTAGGTACTTGCACTAGTTGCCCACAGATGGTATCACTGATCAAATCTCCCCAAAACAACCGCTACCTTGACTTGAGGATCAAGGAAAAATACTTGTACATCCATGGTTCGAAAAGATTGGATTCTTTCAAACCCCCAACACGGCTTAACAAGGTGATGAGATTGTGGACCTCTTTGAATTCAGATCTGTGCATCCCTTTAGGCCACTGGGCTACATTCGGTCTTTTGGTGATCAACCAGTTATCATTCATATATTTCAGGTAAGATGTCTTGCCATTTTCCCATCTTTCGAGAGATTTCTCAATTGTTAGATTCATGATAACTAGAGCAGCTAGTACTTTGAAAACTCGATGTATGGTATCCGGATCAAGATTGATCACCACCTTCCCATCCTGATCCTTGATCGATCTGGAAGTGGGATCAAACTTTTTTGCACATGCCATCACGAACTCGGGTTCCAATGCAGTTGTTGGGAAAGTAGACACATGATGAATGAAGCTCTCCCGAATGTTGATCATATCATCTTTAGTGGATGTCTCCACCCTTTTCAGAAACTCATCCATGTCCAAGTGTCCAATCTCCGTATCGTGGATCTCCTCCACATAAGACGTAAGTTGAGAAGGTACAATGGAATTTTGGTACTTATCATATTGATACTTCATTTTCTTCTTTCCTTTATTCCTTGGTGACACAAATCCTCTTTCTGACATGACAAGGATCGCAGCAGCTGTAACTGTGACATGGAAATCCCAAAAAATGAGAACTTCATCACCAAGAGAAGAGAAATCCATTTCGACATGCAAAAATGAATGAAGAGGGCAGCCCCTTATGAAGATGGAAAAATAGGTATGAGTGGGGTTTTCCGTCATTAAATGTACATCTTGAAAAGTGGGACAAGAAGGAATACAATATTCTCATCTTGAAGCATGGTGGACATTTTACGCAAAATAGCATATTTGGAGTTTCACACTTGTGGGCTTTTTAAGCATGTTTGCATATGGGGAAACTTTGCATCTTCTTTTTCAAATGGGGATATGAAAAGTGGATATTTATGGGCTGACTACATATGTGAACAGCACTTTGCACTTTATGCACTTTCGGAAAAAAAAACACCATAAGAACGGGGTTTTTAATCCCGACTGCATATGAGAATAAATTGCATTCTCATATGCAACTTAGAGAAGATGAGAGAGAAGAAGAAAGCATAAAACATATACAAAACCAAAACAAAACATAAAATTACAAACAAGAAAAGAGAAAATAAACATTTTACCTTCCTTGGATGCAAAGAGAAAAACTTAAATCCTCTTCTCCAACAAAACAAGCAAATTTTAGAAATGAGAAATGAATTTCGAATTTGTTGTTTGAGGAAAAAAGCTCAGAGTTATATAACCCATAAAATTGACAAATTCTTGTGAAAATTAATGCCAACATTATGTGTCATGGTTTGGGGAAAGACAAATGCTAGTCATGCATCAAAAATTTGCATGAAAACAGAAACAAAAGGGAAGAAAGATTCAAAAATGTGCCCTAAAATCAAGCAATTATCATCAAATACATTTACCAATTCAATATGCATTTTCGAAATTGAAAGATAAAGCAAAAACGTTTTTGAATAACAAGTCAAAAAACTTACCAAATCTGCCCAAGAATAGGAGGAAAGTTTGTAGAGATTAATGGCAAATTCTTTGAGGAGAAAAAGTCTAGACGTTAAAGGACACCACAGGCAGATTCCTCAGTAAAAAACGCAGCATATAGTGGATGCAAACCATTTCAAAGAACTCACCATACTCTCTCTGGAGGTTTAACGCAGCACAACATGGAGGAGGGAAAACGTTTGAATGAAAACGTTGGTGCATTTTTTATTAAAAACGATGCCATGTTTATGCTGTGTTTTAACGGCTTTTACAAAGATTATCACATATGTATGTTGGTGGAAAATCAACGCCCGATAACTATTAGTGAACCTATTGGTTTTAATGAAGAAAGACATATGCATCGCGATATAAAAACGATATGGTTTTTCCATATAAAACGACGCCTTATGACTTAGTCATTATATAGTTTAGTTTATATTAAGTCATGCCTTTGGGTAAAACATCGACGCCATGTTTAATCCACGTGTTTTAAGAAAGTTTCGGCATACATTAACATATGTAATGACTTTGCAATTCGACGCCTTTTAAAAATGAAACCATAGTTTTAATAAAGAATCGCGTCGCGGGCTTTACAAAAACATAACATATTAAAACAAGATGTATATTCCACACCATAAGATTTAAAACGATACTCCCAGCCAAGCCACGGTTTTAAAAAGAATAATACATTTTCGTTTTATGAAATACGACATGCATTAATCAACGTTTATTTCATAAAAGAAAACCACGAAATTTAGAAGGGAGGAAGAAGTGATTTAAAAACTAACGCTTATTTTATAAAGCCATAATATATATATTTTTTGAAAAATAATGTATTATATCACTAAATTTTAAAATCATAATATCATATGTTATTAATAACATATGTTATATGTCTTAAATTCCATGATTTTAGACTTTAGATAAAAACGTTATTTTTGAATAATGCATAGCAAATTAAGTAAATCGTCATTAAAATGGAAATTCGAAATTTATAAGCAAATTTTAAATTTATTTATAAAGCTCATATGTTCCTCATCGTTTAATAAAACAATTGCCTTTTATGCAAATGTTATTTTTAAAGGACGCATATAAATGAGAAAGAACTTTATAATTTTATATGCGACTTTAAAACTTAATAATTTGATATGCAGATATGATGTAAAAACCTGGTATCATTAAAAATTTTAAGCAAAACTTCGCAGAATGACGCGAAAATTTAGAATAGAGTTTAAAATCTCTTTCACATACAAAATAAGCTTTCGTTTTATGCACCTGACAAGAAAAAGCCCACCTTTTTGACAAACTTAGAAATACGTGTGAACTGCATGAAAGAACCCCACTGGCAAAACCTTAAAGAGATCACAACTCCAAAAGATGCCCAAAAGAGCCCGAAACAAGCGGGAAGACGAAGGCTACAAGACTACGACTAGAACGAAAACAAAAACAAGACGCAAAGCAAGACAAAGCAAAAGAAAGACAAAAAGATTGGATGCTCGCAAGAAGTAAAATCGAACAAGAACCAAGGGATAACTGATCCTGTTAAATAAAACTCCTCACAAATTATCAACACTCTAAGAGAAAACTCCTACCAACCGTTGAGAATTGCGCAGGGTTGCCTCAATTTTGGGAATGCAAAATTGAGGACAACACAACTCCCATCTTGAAGCACGTTTTTCTTCTTTTAAGTGTTGGGCATCGATTTTCAAAGGAAATAGTGGCGAGGAATTTATGATGAATTGCATATCGATTCATATACAAATCATTTCAATGATGTAAAGCCTATTTTCTTTCCATAGAAGACAACGTTTTTCTTCCAAGAGAGTCATAACGGGATTTCTTCTTCACTTTGCATAGAAAAATGTGAGTTTCAACTCCATAGAAAGCTGCGTCTGGTGAGGAGAACCCTGTCTAGGGCACAACAAGACAAGAAACGGTTTTTTTTTTAAGCAAAGAATCTACCATAGATCTCTGCATCTTTTGCTCCTATTGCTTGGGGATTTTGGTTTGACATTTTCCAAGTTAGCTGCTACTTTCAAGCAATTTGTTTCTCTCTCTTGGCCATTTGTCATAAGTTTTTTCCAAAATTTCGAACGTGTGTATGATTGAAGTATTCGATACAAAGAAGGATTATTTTTCTTTCAACAGCTCTAGAAGTTTGCATTACAAAACCAGAAGGAGAAATATGTTGTATGGTGTCATGAATATCATCTTATGTTTCTTCCGAAGTTACAATATAAAGAGATGTTCTTCACAGTGACCTTCAGCATGAGCAAAAGGCAGTGATGAGATGAAAGATCTTCCCAATTTTGGTGACAAGTATGAAAATTGCAGGAGTTACAGTAAGAGGATGGAAAGTGTTGGCATGACTGTGGTGAGTGATGTTTATCATGGGCATGGACAGTCTCCATAAAAGCATGAGACACTTTGACATAAATATTCTTAAGAGATAAAAGATCACGATTCAAGATAGTGATATTGAAGAAGTTTAATGATGAGGAAGCATTGAAATGAGCACAAACATGTCGAATGATTCCAAATTCCTTGTTGTCAGCATTCCTTTTGTGCTATCTCTTAAAATTTCTTTGCAAATTCATTTAGATGTGAAGTTTGTAATCACTCTTCAAAACTCTTTTGTGCTTCATGTGATTATCTATTGTTTGTTGCAAGAGTGTTCACTTGCAAATTGCATAAAAATAGAAGAAGCCAATTGAATATTATTTAGCCCAAGGGTGAAGTTTGGGTCTTGTTAATCACAAGCTTCATCACAAGGAGGAATCTGGAGTTTTTGTAAAAGACTTGTGGCCATATCAATGATAACTAAGGACCTTTCAAGGAGAGGGCATCCTGGGCTGAATTAACTGATTAGGGGAAAATCATTGCGAATTTCAAAGCTTCAGCATGGAGTACATCAGTGATATGTTGAATAAGGTTGGGGCGGATTTGGAAAGAGAATGAATATCTCAGTCGAAAAAGACAGTCACAAGTATAGATTTCATCTACAAAGCCATAAAGATGTAGAAATAAAGAAGAATAGTGATCAAGCAAAAGTAGTGCTTTGTATAAGAAGATAGTGAGTTACAACAGTTACAGAAGCAGCCGTGTTCATGTTCTTGATCAAGAAATGTGTCAAATAACATTCATTAATAGCAAAGCTCAAATAGCAACTATTGCAAGCAGGAATGTTTTCATAATTCAAGTTTCTCATTTCAATTCCACCAAGAGAATTTCCCCATAAAAAGCTTGTTCTTCTCTTCAAAAATTGAAAATTCGATTGCAAGAAGCATGTGATCTTCCCAACATGAGGTCCCTCTTAAAAATTGTAGTTGATCTTCCCAAAACTTGGTAATGGGTTTTCCAAGACCAGAATTATATTTCACTTGTAAAATATAGAGTACTTTCCCCATGTATGCAAAGTGCAAATAAGTTCTTCCGATGTTCTTCCCTACTGGCAACGTACTCCCCAAACTTTGATATTCACTTTTGGTATCATTTTGAAACCATACAAAGGAGATGAGCGATGAAATGTTTGCAGGCATAGAATGCGTTCAAGACTGAAACAGAGACATAAAGATGCTTCCCAGTGATCACCATTATGATGCAGAGCGATATGCAAGCTCATATTTCCAGTTCGAGATGTTTTCACCAAATCAGGACACATCAATCATCGGGCATCCTGTAGCAGCATAAAGACCGACAGAGAATGATACAAATAGATGTCGTGTCTTGTCAGACACTTAGATGCTTTCATTATGCATTTTGTTAAAGTGTAGAATCTTTGACAGATTACACGAAATATGTAAAGTGTTCTTATGTAATCATGTTGCGAGAACATTAAGTTCTGCAACATTGAATAAGTCAAAGTTAGTTAGTTATAGATAAACTTTGAATAAATCAATGTTAGTTAGGGATAAGGATTGAATAAGTCAAAGTGGTTAAGAGTTTCCCTTTTCTTCTCCACTTTTCTCTCCTTTTTTCCTATATAAAGGAATGAGACCTATTGTAATTTTCATCTTTTGTTGTGTCCAAGTAAACTATAGGCAAATCTCTTGATTTCTAAAGACTTTGTGTTTCATTGTAAAAGAGTTAAGCATTTGAATAAAGGAATAGAGATTGACAGACTTTGTATTGTTGTCTTGACCATTAATGGATGTATTCTTATGTTGCATTCATTGATCCTTGTTCAGATTAAATAGTTTTCTTGTTTATATCATTGGAGCACCTTTAATCCAAGTTTTTTGAAGACTTTGTGCTTCAAAAGATCGGGGTTACTATAGAAAGTAGTGGCTGCAACATTTCAAAGTTGAAGACTTTGGGCTTCAGTGTTGGAATCTTCAATTAATTAGAGGATGTTCAAGGGAAGACTTTGAGCTTTCTTGAACATCTGAACTTAGAGTACTTATTTGAAGTAGGCACAAAAGACTTTGAGCTCTTGTATCATTTCATCTTTAGATAAATTTCACTGTTGTCTCGAACAATTGTTCTTAAGTCAATCTTTGAGCCACCAGTATTACTATAGCAAGGAGAACTGTGTGTGTTATAGTTCAATTTTACTTGAAGCCACCTGCGGTAAGAAGAGAGCCTCCCCTATTGCTGAGAGGAGAGAGTAATCTCACATACTGCTGCCTAAAGGATACATTTTGTCAAGTTGTAGTCTTAGTGACTTGCAAAATATTTAGCCAACACATCTGTCTAGTTCTTTACTTTATATTCTCGTATGAATTAAACTGTTACCCTATGGGGCAAACAGAAAGCGGCTTCAATGAGAGGAACCAAAGATGAAGAGGCACTGAAATGGGTGATAGTAAATGACTTCAAGGCCAGCTTGTTGACTAGGATAGGGAAGAATACTGTAGTGGATGCAATCTTGCGGGTTATGAAAGATCCAGGCCACTCTACAGCTCACTCAAATGCTCTCAGGGTTAACAATGTTATTGACATCCAAACGGTTATTCTCAGAGTATTGGTTCCAGCAATATTTTGATTGACTGAAGTTGGATTCCAAGGCTTCTATAATGTCTACTAATGCTTATAATAACTTGACGAAAGTGGTGGTAGAAGTACCACTGGATAAACAAGACCCCTCAGTGGAAATCTCAGGTGATGAGAACATAGAGAATGCTGCAAGCTGAAGCATTAGATGATGGATATAATCCCCTTTTTGCATAATATGGTTTATACTAGCAGTTCTTGTTTTTGCAAGGGTTTTGCTTCTTCCAGTGATTTACATTTTGCATCTATAAAGAAAAGTAATCATGTAATGTTCCTAAAATAGTCATTCAATTAGGATATTTCCTTTTCATAGTTAGTTCTTATTTAGAATGTTTATTTTTAGTCTTTTGTTTCTGTTTTAGAAACTTAGCTTGTAATCTCTATTTAAGGAGCTTTAATCTCCTTTGTAATTATTGGATATCAATCAATTATCAATTCATGGTATTAGAGCCCATAGGTTATATTTTCGCAATTTCATACTTGGAATTAAATTCTAGATGTTTTTAGCATTTTTTTTATAAAAAATTGTAAATTCCTAAAAAAAATTTAGAAATTTTTGTAAGTGTTTTTTCTTATTTTTTTACAAAATTGAAGGTTTCAAAAGTGAGGGTTTTTTGTCTTAGAACTATGTTTTTTTGAAGGTTTTGTTTGCCACGTTCGAGGGTTTCTGTGCTTGCTCATGAAGGGTTTTCTGAATTTTTTCCACAAAAAATCATGATGGGTTTTTTCAATTTTTTAGACTACTTTCTATTTCTTTTTTGGGTTTTGCTTGATTGTTTCCACAAAAATTGTGATGTTTTGTAAAAGGGTTTTTGCTCAATTTTTCCAATAAAATCGTGGTTTTTTTTGTTGTGTTTGCTGATTTTTATTTCCACAAAAATCATGGTAGGGTTTTGTATGATTTTTTCCATTAAAACCAAAGAGAGTTTTGCATGATTTTGTCTTAAAAATCTTGGTCTTTTGTTGTTTTTTGGTTTTTTACCAGTTTTTCCACAAAAATGGAGGTGTGTGATTTTAGCATCGCATCAAGCATTTGACAATTTTTTCACAAAATCGTGGTTTTTTTTGTTGTGTTTGCTGATTTTTATTTCCACAAAAAATCATGGTAGGGTTTTGTATGATTTTTTCCATTAAAACCAAAGAGAGTTTTGCATGATTTTGTCCTAAAAATCTTGGTCTTTTGTTGTTTTTTGGTTTTTTACCAGTTTTCCCACAAAAATGGAGGTGTGTGATTTTAGCATCGCATCAAGCGTTTGACAATTTTTTCACAAAATCATGGTTTCAATTTTTTGCCGATTTTTTTTCAACAAAAATCAAATCTTTTTAAGCCGATCTCGGTATCTTTGGATAAAGGGAGGAATGACTTTGTTACCCAACACCAGGTTGGAAGGATTGTGGCTAACAAATTGTGAAAAACTTGGTCATATCCAGAAATTCTTCAGCACCAAGGAGGGTCTCAGCAGAAAGTTCATGTCGCAGAGAGTTCTGAAGAGAAGGGGGCAGCCTTCTATGTATTTGTAGCCAAATGACTAGCAGATTATGTCAATCTTCTGTAGGGCAGTTAGTAAAATAATCATTAAGGGAGGGTATTAAAGTAATTATGTAATGTTTCTATAATAGTCATTCAATTAGGACCTTTCCTTTTCATAGTTAGTTCTTATTTAGAATTTTTTTTAGTCTTTTGTTTCTATTTCAAAAACTTTGCTCGTAATCTCTATTTAAGGAGCTTTCATCTCCTTTGTAATTATTGAATATCAATCAATCATTTCAGAAAATGTATCAGTTATGGATGCTCAAGCAACCCATGTTTATAATAAATGAAATCTGCCACTATCTTTGTCTTTTGTTTTCTTGAATGTAAGGCTTTCCTTTGTGTAGATATTTGTGGGGTTCAAATAACCCTTTATGGAATTTACAAAATCATCCTTATCAATCTTTTTGCAGAGTTAGAAATCAACAAGTTGTCAGGATTTATTTTTGTAGAGTAACAAATCAACAGTTTTCCCAGCATACCACTCCAATCCAACTCATAAATAAGTCAATGCCACAACAAAAAACTCAGTGCTCTGGCAGTAATATGCACCTTTCAATTTGTCAATGAAAAGTAATTAGAAAATTATAAATTTGCAAAGGAGAGAGAAACAAAACCTTGAGTGGTCTTTCAATCTTGGATTTTGTATCACCAATATGCTCCTTTACAAGTTTGACCACTATATCATGTAGATCCTCCTTCTTCAGGAGACATGTTGCTTGAACAGGAAGAATACGATGACACCACCTGAGATAGAATTAATGAGAATACAGCAATATAATTATTAATTACGGAAAACCCCATTGCCAAAAATTAGCATGCATAGTTAAGCATATGGTGAAGAGCTAATTTTATCAAGAGAGACCATTTATAAAGCACATATATACAAACAATAACCATCACAAAATCAGGTTCAAAAAAGTAAATTCTACTAGTATAGCTATGCTACTAGTTTTATTAAGAGAGTCATAGACAATTTGTAGATGTACATATAAGTAAACAATAAGCATCATGAAACACCAATCCCCACAACTAAGCAACATTTAATACTCAGTGGATATGCTTTTTTTTATCATGAGAGTCCTTGAAGGGATCTAGGGCAGATCAAACAACAATACGAATAAATATCTTTTTGAAAGTTGGTGCCTTCTACTTTGCAAGTTCAAGAGGGTGGAGCCTCACTCAAAGAGATTAGTGTCTCTTGCTAAGTTGATGCTCAATGGCTGGGATTGGTGTCTCCTATGGGTTGGTGCCTACGAAATTGTAAAGAGTTTTCTATAAAAGCAATAATTTGCCATGGTTTTCTCCTGCAAGGGCTTCCACGTAAAATCATATTTCCATCTTGCGTTCTCTATTGTTAGATTTTAATTGTGTGGATGCTTTGATTATTGCTTTATGATTGCTTAAGTTATAAACTGAAAAAGTTTGTCTTATGCTGATTCACCCGCCAGTATTAGTGTGGGTGTGTGTTTCTTCAGTTCATGGATCTTGTAAAGGTAAATGGTGATCCAGTAAACCATATGAGGTGAACAGATGAGTGTGTTCCTATTCTTGTCCAGGTTTGTGGTAAACCTATGTGTTAAAACATGAAAGCTTGATGAGAGGTGTCTTTCACTTGAATCAAGATCATGAGCCACAAAGAGTTGGGCATAGTGCAGTTGACAGTGTGAGTGTTTATCATATTCACACTAAAGGGGGGAATGTTAAAAAATATATTAATGCGAATTAGTTATAATGGTTATGGGTTGCTATAAACAACTTGCTGATTCTAGAGTCGGGTAAGACTATATGGAGAAAATTTTGGAAGACAGCTTCATATATGAATGACTTGCAAGGAATGGTTTAAATGCAGAATATAAAACAATAATTTGTTCCTGTGTAATGCTCAAAATCCAATACATCTGACATGAGGATCTTCTAATCCTCCAATATTTTGGAGTTTAATATAAAGACCCAAAAAACAACAAATTAATGCCACGTCTTGAAAATATAAATTCTGTATTTCACGTCCCCAATCATGATTTTTACCTTAACACATAGAACCCATCTGTAGCACCTGCTAAACAGTTCAGAAACTATCAGCTGAATAAGCATCTTATGAATATGCTGCAGTAAACATTGTACTGACTATCTTCTTGATGGCTTGAGAAGTTGAGAGACTTGGCCAAGATAGGTCAAAAAGTAGGAACAAAACAGACCAAGACAAGATGCCATGACCACATCCAAAAACATAAAAAAACTAAATAATTCTACAATACAACAAGAAATATATGCACAAAGAAAGAAGAGAAGAAAAAGGGAACAAAAGAATTTTCAGAAAACTGTAACTATGCCTAGAAATTGCTTAAGACTTAACACACTGTTATTGCATCACCAAACTCAATTTTGTCAAACAAAGACATGTCTAAAATTTAGTTTTCTTGTATTTTCTCCTCTGTTTGTCCTTTCCTTTCTTGAGACACACCTGAAGCAAGTGATTACATCAGAGTTCCATGACTCGCCGCGAGTCAAGCGAGTCATGATGACTCGCGGGT
>MU227373.1:247420-262062 GCA_018584345.1 Thuja plicata | reverse complement strand
CTAAGAACATGGAGTATGAACTTCAAAGGATCACTTTGAAGAGATTCATGGCGAGAAGTCATTTCGACTGGCGAGGGCTCAATGATAAGATGAGGAGGCAGTTTGTACATGTGTATAGACTGGAAGATGTATGGATTGATCTTCGCACCGAAGCAGATATACGAAGAATGGATTACTGTCGCTTGTCTATCAAGCAGATTATTGACTTCAATCTTGCAGACATTCCTCAAGGGGTTGAAGATGATGGTGATTTTCTCGATCTTGACTATACTCATAATCATGTTGAAGACTTGCCTATTTTATCTCCTTCTTGGTCGGGAAAAGAGACCGTTTCTGTATGGGATCGCTTCTAGTCCATTCTTGCAAATACCAACATTTGGTTAAAAAGGAGGGGATTGAAAAGCATCAAGATAAGATCAGGAAAGGACTTTGATCATGGTGGCCCAATCGGTAAGAGATCTGAGATTAAAGGTAAGACTAAAGATGGCTCATCTTCTTCACCGGTTCATCCTATCGTTCCTGTCATGCCTATTCTTCCTAAGCTTAACATCAAGGGAGGCAAAGACACTGGAAGAGTTCTTGAGGTGAAAAGCATAGAACCTGAAAGGGTTCAAGTAGTATCCAGTGATGATGAGATGCCTGATTCACCTAAGGTGTCGTTACCTGATGTACTTCCTCCTGTGGACATTTCAGTTACTACAGTGGTTCCTGATTCTGCACCAGCATCAAACGAATCTCCCGATTCACCTTTGGGTACAGCGGCAGATGAATTCACTACAGAGCAGGCTCCTCCTATGGATTCAATTTTGGTGACACCTGCCTTGCCTATCTCATCAGCAGGCCCCATTGTTATTTCTAAGGACTCTTATCATAGTTTTGAGAATGTATTTGATGCATACTCTATGACTTTTCCTTCTATGGTTGTTACTTCTGTGACGGCGCTTGATACTGTTCATGTGCAATTGGAGCAGTTTATGTCAAAAGTCACTCATAGCAGTCCTCCTCCCATGGCAATTTTAACAGAGGCTCCTCTTATGGCTACAGTTGCTCAGGATAATCCAGTTACTACTCTTGTCATCACATCATTGGCAACAACTTCTTTTTCTTTACCTCCTTGGCTCAGTGCCATAACTCAGAAGAGGAAGAAAGAAGAGATTCCACTGGAGGACTTTGATTTCAAACAGGTTTCCAAACCGAAAGCTCCAAAGAATAAGAAGGCCAAAATAGTGTCAAGAATCGTTGTAGAGGATAAAGCCAAGTACGCTGAAATTGCCGAACCTCTGTTCGATAAATCTACAGGAGATAGGCAGCCTTCAAATTATAAAATCACAAGGACGGAACTGGGCAAGCAGACACGTTTGGGTTGTCAACAAGATGCTCAGGATGTTGTTGCCCAATTTACGCAGAGGAATGATAAGTTATGTGAGAAGAGGAACAAGCTGAAAGAGGAGAGTGCACACCTCCTTGAAGTCATAGATATGATGAATAATTCTCAGAATGCTGCTCCTATTTCGGTGTCATGCCTTGAAGGTTATGAGGATTGTCGTAAGAAGGCAAAAGCAACTGAGTGGTGTGCGCCAGTGGGAACGCAAGGTATGCAAGTGATCAAAGACTCATACAAATTCTTAAGGCATGTGCGACTAACCATCAATGAGATAAGGGAACTTATCTCATCTTTTCATCAGCAACTGAAAGTCCTAAATGAAGATTTAAATGTTTGGAGAACCATGCAAGAATGTAATCTCAAGAAATTGTGCCAGTCTGAAATCATCTCTTCTGTGGACGCATATTTCGAATCTCTTGATTTAATGATCAATAAGGAGAGAGTCTTGAATAAATTAGTCACAGATTTGCAAACAGTACTGAACTCATGGAATGAACAAGAAGGTCAAATAATAAACGAGTTCAGTAAATTGTCTTGTAAAGTTACTACTAATGATGGTGAGCTGATTGAAGAAGAAATTGTAATGACAAGGTTCTCTGAAATGATTCATCTTCACTTAGATGCGGAAGATTTCAATCCCACTGTTTTTGATTGATTCATGGAATGCAAGATATACTTGAATTAGCTTCAAAGTAAAGTAACTGGTTATACTAAGTCTCATGTTTTACGCTAGGTTACTGTGGTTGCTCAGCATATAGGTGCACCTGATCCAGTTATGATACATGAGTCTCTTCGCAAGTTCGAGGCTTATGTGAATACCCTCTAATGCTGCGTTCTAAGTGTTTAGGCACTTTTTCTTTGTTTTGTTTTGTAGAATGTTTTGACAGATTACATGTAGTACATGTGATGATTGTAAATACAGGAAAACATATTCCTATATACCAAAGTTGTTTAATCACGTTGTAAGTGTTTTAAGCCTTGTAACATTTTGAATAAGTCAAAATTAGTTAGGGTTAAGTTTTGAATAAGTCAAAGTGGTAAGGGTTTCCCCTTTTCTCTCCACTTTTCTCTCTTCTATTTTCCTATATAAAGGAGAGAGTTCATTGTAATATTTTCATCTTTTGTTGTGTGCAAGAAAGCTATAGGCAATTCTCTTGTATTCTGAAAACTTTGAGTTTCATTGTGCAAAGTTGAGCATTTGAATAAAGGAACAAGAATTGGCAAACTTGGTGTTGTTGGTTTTGAAAATTAACGAGTGTGTTCTTATGTTGCATTGGTTAATCCTTTCTCAAATTAGCAGTTATCTTGCGTATATCATTTGAGTGTTTTAATCCAAGTTTTCTGAAGACTTTGTGCTTCAGGAAATCAGGGTTACTATAGAACCTAGTGGCTGATTTAATTCAAGGACTGAAGACTTTAGGCTTCAGTATTGGACAATAAATTAGAATACTTATTTGAGGTAAGGACAGGAGACTTTGAGCTCATTGTATCACTTCATCTTTAGATAAATCAACTGCTGCCTCGTTTGATTGTTCTTAAGTCAATCATCGAGTCACCGGCATTACTGTTGCAAGGTGAACTGTATGTGTTACAGTTCAGTTCTACTTGAAGCCACCTGCGGTAAGAAGGGAGACTCCCCTATTGCTGAGAGGAGAGAGAAATCTCACATACTGCTGCCTAAAACACACGTTTTGCAAGTTGTAGTCTTAGTAACTTGCAAAATATTTAGCCAACACTTTACTTCTTTATATTTACAATGTGTTTATTCAGATAGAGTGTTAACAGTTGCCACAGCTTGTGTGGATCTGAATGCATTGTATATATTCTGTATAATAAAAATCTGAACATTATCATTGCACCTTTGTAAAATAGCATTTGAATAATATGTGATAAAAAATGCATTGTCTTTGTACTTGTATTTCAAAATTGAATAATAGTGAACAGATTATCCATACTTTTCTACATTGTGTACTTTACTTTCTGCATTTAATGAATTTTGTAATTTTTAACAGCAATTATTCAATCCATAATTCAATGTGGAAGTAGCAGCAATTTAGTATGCAAACTAAATCGGTAACAGGTATATTTGTTTTTCAATTTGGTTAGGTCAATTTCGGTGGCAGAGGCATGATATATACCAAAGGCTTTCATAAAGGAATCCCTATCCAAGGTGACGAGGGTTGTCTCATCGTGTTTTCTGATGGTTTTGGAGATAGTGTCATATCTTCTAGCCAATTCTACTAACAGGTCCGCATCTAGGAAGACATCTGGGACTATTAACTTGGCTAAACCTAATGTTCAGGGGTTTGACACAGGGATTTGCCTATCCTTATTGCTATAAAAGCAATTAAATAAGTGATAACCAAAGTACCCGGGAGTGATGGGATCCCTACAATTTGACATGTAGTCAGAGAAGTATTCATCATTTACCTTTTTATTCTGGTTGGTTCCAGGAAGCAGAGCAACAAACTCATCTGAATAATTTATTTTCCCTTTCTGTTCTTTTGCATCCTTGCCTTCACCACTAGCTGAAGCCCTGCTTGATTCTACTTGACTCATCTTCACTGGTTCTGAAGTATCTTTTTCTTTGAAACAAGCTTCTTTCAATTGCTCTGAAACTTATGCAATTTTCGCTTTGTTGCTCTGAAAACTTTGGTAAGCAGAATGTACAAGTGTTGCATCTATTTATCATTGAATCATCAATGCATCAGTCTAGTCGAGAACCTGGAAGCTATTGCTCAATCACTTCTGTAATAACTCTGCGTGTATTGAAATTAAGTCTAAGCTAGCCGTGGCGCTTGAAGTTGACAGGTAATTGAATTTAAATGCTTGGCTGGAAAAAGTCATGAGTGCTTCTTGTCTTTTAAAACCTTATTATATATTAAAACGCTCAAGACAACATCTAATTGGCCTGCTTTTCTTAACTTTTACAACTCAGCATATTACTTGTACTTTGTCAGGATCTCCGATCTTTTATTAACCCTATTTTTAATATTATTTCCTTGGAATGGCGCGAGAACAAGATACTCAGGATTTCACTCCACTAAGCTCTACCATAGTCTATCTGGAGATTACGCGACTGCGCTATCTCTAGATCTCTGAGTGTTTCTGTTGACTTGGGTTATATTACGAGATCTAGCGCCAGCCACAGATCTTTTACTTCATCAACGGTCCTTGTTGAATCTCTAAATGGTTTGCTTAACTCTAACTTTGTTCCGAGATTCAGCGCTAGCCACTCATTCTAACCTTGCTCTATCTCTGGTTCACCTCTTAACACTGAGTAACTCATCACTTCTTATCTCTAAATCTCGCAATGTAACTTTACTTGACTTTACTCAACCACGATCAAATCTGGAGATTCAGAGATGAAGGAACCGCCAAGTCACTGAATAAAACTCTTAACTCAAGTCTCATCTGGAGATCTAGCGCTAGCCGTTCATCTAAGATGAGATCGGCGACCCTCGCTAAGTCTCTGAGCTTTTAACTTAACCTTAGGTCCATTTAGAGATTTAGCAACAAGGCGAAAGGATAACTCTGTCCTGACTCTGAGTTAAATCTTGAGATTCAGAGATAACTATGCCTCTGAATCGCTGAACACTTTGCCTTGACCCATGGTTCATTCGGAGATCTAGCGCCAACCCTTGATCTTAATCTTGATCCACGGTTTTTATTTGATTTCATAGTTTTTAACGCTAACTCCAATCTAATCTGAGATTACGAGATAAAGGCTATCTCGCAATCTCCCAATGTTTGGACTAACTCTAGTCAAGTCTCGAGATTCAAAGATAAAGGCTATCTTTGAATTGTTGAATGATTTTCTTAACTCGGGGTTTATTTAGAGACTTTACAAGAACCACAGATTTCTCTTGCCACTTAGACACGCGTCTGCATCTTAGCCCATTACCTCCTCATCGTTAAATGATTCATGACCTTTTGACTTTTTCTAGCGATTAAGTGCTAGACGCACATCTCTGTTCTGATCAACGGTCCAGATTCTTTCTTGGAAAACCTGACTCGGCTTTGAACTAACCACAACTGACCTTGATTTATTTGGAGATTCATCGACTAAATAGATCTCTAAGTCGTTGAATAATTCTTATAACATAGGTTTAATCTGGAGACCACGCACTAGCCTTAGATCTTTTCTTTCATCGACGATCAGCACTGAGTCTCTGAATGCTTTTGTACTTGACCAATTATTTCTGAGATTAAGAGACAACCCTTGATCTTGCTTTTGATCCAACGGCTCACGCTGAATCTCAAGACTATTTCCTTCACTGCACTATCATTCTGAGATCACGCGACCAAGCAATCTCTGAATCTTGAAATAAACTTTACTAGACTTGACCTCAACCACAGGTTCATCTGGAGATTGGGAGATAACTGATACTCCAAGTCGCTGAATGATTTACTAGCTCTGGAGTTAAATGAGAGATTACGCGCTGATCACACAGTCAAACCAAGGATAGAACAAGATCGACGGCCCTCGCTCGATCGTTGAATAAAAGCTTGACCTTGGCTATTATTTGGAGATCACGCGCTAGCCGCTCATCTGAAATGAGATCAACGATCCTCGCTAAGTCTCGGAACATTTTGCTTAACTCTAATTCCATCTAGAGATCTAGCAACAAAGCAAAAAGAAAACTTTGTCCTGACCTTGGGTTAGATTACGAGATTCAAAGATAAAGGCTATCTCTAAATCTCCAAATACTTCTTATAACTTGAGTTAAGTCATGAGATCTAGCGCTAGCCACACGATGAAAACTGCATCCACGGTCCTCGCTGAATCTCTCAATATTGAGCTGACCTCATCTTTGTTTAGCGATCATGCGCCAACCGCACGATGAAAACAAGATCAACCGCCTGCGCTTAATCTTTGAATCCATAAGAGCATATTCCTTTCTTCTCGAGATTAAGAGATAAAAGCTTGCACCAAGTCTCCAGACCATAAAGAATATTCGGTCTTGATCACGAGATTAGGAGATAAAGGCAAAGGTAAAAGGCACATGACTTAAAAACACTTTAAGTTACTCGACAAAAGTAACTTCAAAATAGAACAAGGTCATGGGGGTCTAGGGTTTTTCACGGTAAAGACACAAAAGACTTAGGGTTTAAGGCTTTCATCCATTTCCAGTACCACATTGCTTTGGGAAGCAGACACTTTCAGAAAATTTTGAGGGCATGCTTGAAGACACTTTGAATTTTAGGCATAAACCGACATTGGGAACCAAAACTTTTAGCAAGACTCAGAAAACACAAAATAGACCCAACACATCCTGCTTGATGAAGTATTGTATGTTTAATCAGAAACCATGGCAATATAAAACGACTTTTCAATTATTTTCAGTTGAATACAATTATTTTTCATCCTGTTGGATTAAATTAGTTGGGTCCAAAGAATCAGGACCATTCACTTTTCTTGACCAGGTGGCCAAGGATACATAAACAGGACTTGTGGGGGGGCATATGGATGGCTGCTCCTTCAAAGCTAGTCTAGCACATTCGTTAGGAGAGGAATAAATGTATTGTTCTTCAATATGATTTGAAGGTTTAATATTTGTTATTCATGCCAAGAAGAATCAATGGAGGAGCAGATAAGGTGGCTATTCAAAACACAGGAACAACAGGAAACAGTTGAGGCAATAGCATAGGTGGTTGGTCTCTTTGAGTGGAATAACCACCACATCCATGACGGAGAAATTATTGAACGAAGTTGTTTAGGTGATGAGGAGAATGACTTGGGGCATTATCTTTCCTCATCACTTGGTGTCAGATGATAATGAGGTAGTGATGAAGGTTGTCCTCCCTACTACCTCGGAGTGCCCGGCTACTGGTATGATTGCAGATATATTTGACGCTGAAGCTGTTAACAAGAAGCAACTGATCAAGCTTTGGTTTTGTATGCAAAGGCATTGAGGATAGATCCCTCAACCTAGATTTGTCAGTCAAGATGGGGATTTGTTTTCTGCTGCTCGACTTGAGCCAATCTATGAATGTGCTGAGGGCTTAATGTTCACCATGCACAAATTTCTGTAATTTCCCTTTTTGTTTATATGCTGTGAGTTGCCCCCTTTGGTAGCACTTACCTTGAAAATAATATTTGAATATATCTATCTAAAAACTGTGAAAAACAAAAATTATTTTATTTACTTAAGATTTATTTTATTTTAATTTAAAACTATTTTTACATTGTTTTCTTTATTTTTATTCTCAAAAATATTTTTATTTACTTAAGAGCTATTTTATTTATTGAAGAGTTAATTTATTTTACTTATTTACTTAAAAGAGTTATTTTACTTGTTTGAAAGTTGTTTTACCTTACTTTAGAACTATTTAAGAATTATTTGTTTTATTTACTTAAGAGTTATTTGATTGACTAAAGTTTTTTTTGGGTTTAAATATATTGGTTATTTAATAGTTTTTGTTAACACTCACACCATTACACTCCACCCTTTGTCATTGTAGTTACTCCCCTTGACGTAATTATGGAGTTCAATTACTACTTAGTAAAGGCTTTATACAAAACACGCATTTCTGTCCCATTACATAAATTTTGAGAAATGTCTCTGAAAGTATTTCCATTGCAAAAAGTTCCGCTCTTACTGAGCTCCCTGTACTCAAAATTATAATATAGTTTTAGATTATATAGGGTGTGGACACACACACTTGATCTCCATTTGACTTGTTCATAGGATGCTAATCTATAAATATGTGCCTTTTGGTTTAAATGTTATTTGTATTTATCCAAATTATAGATGTGAACGTGAATTTTGTCCATTTCCACTGTACTCTACTCCGATTGGTTGTTTATTTGTAAAAGCACAGATGTAATTGTTTATTATGAGCTTGCATGCATGACACAACACAAATTCAATAATAAACACTACAAGAATCATACCACATTAAGAAATCTCAAATTGGACTTTCTCAAAGTTGAGACCTGCAGGACCTTTAAAAGTTTAAACTATCTGCATGACCAGACAATCTGTTGGTCCAGCTTGTTAAAACCACCTCTAAATTTTCATCTTTCTAAATATCCTAATTCAACACTACATAAAACTCTTGCTCAATTTACAATTTTCTTTGATAGTTTTATACTCATTGCCTCATTGGTCAGTCTATGAGAAATCAGTTAATAGTTAGGTCTACCAACATTTTTTGAGCACCCTTTGTTATTACATTGGTGTTTTCTTGGGAGTTATCTGCTAGCTTCATGTGAGGCCTGGTTCCCATCATCTCCTACAGTATAAATTAGAATTCAATGCACCATAATTAATATAGAGTTTTTATGTGATTTGTTATAGTCAAAATGGTAAAAGCTAATGCAGCCAATATATGCTGCCAGGCCCGATGCAAAAGATCTAACATTGGACTATGAAATGCTTCACTTATTTTACAGTACCTTATATAAAAGTCTAAAAAATATATCTTTCAAATTAGTTACTAAAGGATTTACAACAGAACTCATTTCAAAAGCATGACATTGCATCTATTAATGAATAGGGACTTTTTTCAGACCTCTAAGATATTGGAAGCAGCATGAAGCATGCCATTACTCACAGAACATAACTTTTAAGTAGCCTCCTTAAATCTTTGAAAAAGTTCATTCCCAGTATGCTATTTGAAAAGGGTATTAAGGACACAATGGATGTTTTGAACTTTGACGAAAATTACAGCATACCTTCTGAAGAATGTCAATTGCTTCTTTGGTAGCACTTTTCTCCCGCTCTGGTCATACAAAAGATTGCCACAATTTACACTAAGAAAACTATAAATACCTAACAAAATGTTAAAATAGGCCAACAAACCCCCAACATTGAGACAGAGAGATCTTTATCACAAACATCAACAAAATCATAGTTCAAGAAAATTGAAGAAAAGGCAATTGAGGCTTAAGCATCTTATGTGTGGGTGTGACTTTCAAGAATTTAAAAGACATGGAAGCACTGATTGTCCTATGTACTAAAAGGCCTTTCTATCCTACATCAAAGAATTACTAGAATTTTAATATTTAATCAATCAAATGAAAATTACAAATAGCATGCAACACAAACATTTCCCAAGGTCTGCCTACCAATTCAAACGCAAAAAATAAATTTTCCTTTTAATATGCAGACTATGTTGTGTGCAATGATTGACATTTCTATAACTGTTAGTATAAGAAGTTATTATGAACTCCCTGAACAGAAAGGAAATGGTAAATCATGATAAGAATGAGTTCACAGTTTTCTTGTTGAGAAAGACTGTAAACAGGATCCTGTCCAAGCAAAATACGTAGCTTTCTTCTATATCTTAATTTAACATGGATTCTTCTTTGATTTTTAACTGCTCTAAGCAAACTCTACAAGCTCAAAGAATTTTGTTATTTCTCAAGACACTCATAGTATGGTTGATATAGTAATTAGCTTGGTTATGTTTCCGCCAATAATTAATTATATTAGTGTCATTCATAAAACTTGTAACAAAATTCAAAATGGATATTTTACCTGGATCATACTCTAGTGAGTTTCACTTAATGAAGTTTTGTGAAATGTAATGGGAACTTAAAATTGTGACAAATAAGGTAATAAAGGAATTAACAATGTGCCTCCAAAAGTACCACTTATTGTTAATATTTTAATTTTGAATGTGCCTCCAAAGCAATCCAGGACCCAGGGCACTTTGGAGAAAATAGTGTATTAAAACAAAGAAAGAAATTATATTAATTTGCACAAGTGACAAGAGTAGGTTGGGATTCAAAAATAATCATAAATCTAGATAAAAACTTACAATAAAGGAGTACTAGGGTAGAAAAGGATCCTCTAGGCCAAAAAGAAGTGACTTGTACTAAAGCGACAAACACTAAAGCACTGAAAACACAACAATAGAGGTAAACCTAGCCAGAGGATCCAATTACAAATATAAATAGCCTAGTGAGAGGAGGGCTCTCACAGAAGACTAAGAAAGGAAACTAGCACAAACATTTATATCAATGCCCAGAGCAGAAGAGGTGTTATCATCCCACATTGACCACAGCAGTAAAGCAAGATCTTATAATATCCACAGAAGAATGTCCCACGCTGAGGTGGGCCAGATTAGGAATCTTTGAAGCAAGCAAGATACTTCCCTTCACCAAAGGAAATACCTCAGTTTATTTTCCTGAAGACTTGGGTGTCTAAATTAATGATAATGCTCGCACTGAGGCTCTCTTGCACAGTCTATAATTAGCTTATCACTATAAACATTAGGAATCTCACAGTGGAGAGATCACTGCTGTGACCATAAGCAATTCTCCACGTGGAATTGATTCAGTTGGAGACTGGAGAGCATTTTAGAGTAAGCATATAGAAATTACAGTTTAATAACATTAAGTTTGTTGATGTTTAAGTATATAGAAATTGCAGTTTAATAATGTTAAGTTTGTTCATGTTTGACACCATTTAAACAACTTGGTTAATCACCTTACCAAATTCTGTGTGTGATTCTAAAAACGGAACAATTGTCTCAGCTCCATAGTTGACTGAGTCATTGGCATGAAAATTTTGTCCAAATATGAAATCACGTAGGCGAGACGTATCCTTTTTTTCTTTTTCCATCACTAATGCAATTATTAAATATTAGTTCAAAGGGCCACAATGTTGAGGAGTTGTCTGGTGATTTTGTATCACAAGGACTAAGCACCTGCACCCAAGCTCTCTAATTGTTATTCAAATTATTCTTTGTCCAATGTCTTTGTCTACTTATGTGATTGACATTCCAGGATCGCATTCCCTGATTTCCTGAATGAAAGTTGGAACTCACCAGTGGATAAAGCAAAAGAAATGACAATAGGATGAAAAGACAACCCAAAACACAAGAGGAAGGCAATATAAAAAAATTTAAGAAACAAAACCCTGCTGAAGATTTGCAGAGGGAGTAGAGAGAAAATATCTGGCATCATTTGAGACAAAAGCAATTAATAATAAATATTAATGCAGTAGATAACACACAAAGGTGAAGAGAATGTTTTTAGCACGTCTGCCAATATTCTTGCATGTCCTGGTCTCAAAAATACCTGCTCTTACTAAAAGAAAATTGCATGATTCCTGTATAGCGTTGGTCTTTGTGACAGAAGTGATATGCATTGTTGAAACTGAGGAGATCCCAACACTTGCATAGAGCAATGAAACATTATAATGTGCTTTTTAAACAACAACAAAATTCTGTGAGCTTGATAATTTTCATATATAGTAAAAATTTCTTTTGAGAATTCATCATTATGGAAATTTTTAATACTCTGTAGTAGCTCTTCTTTCCCTTTTCTCTTTTGACCGATCTCCAGGCAGGTTTTAAATTGTTATTGAAAGAAAAAACTCTTTTCCACTCTCTTTAGAAGGCAGAGAAGAAAGAAACTAAACCTGAAGCATAAAGGAAGACTGCCTTGAGCATGCACTTCTCTTCCTCCAAATTTAAGCAGTGATTTCCCCGTCTTGAGAACAAATGGGGACAATTCATCTGTGGAGGAAGAAAATGCTGAAGATATATTTTATGTTGAAAGTCTGTAATATGTTGGCATGCAATTCGTAATAGGATAATATTATTATTTATATATTTCGTATTTCCTAGATACACTAGAAGCTGACCAATCGCCTAGAAGATGAACTGAACAGTCAGTTTCATTTTGTTAAATATGTACATACTGGTTGAATAAAAAAGCTTTCATTGAATATTTTCTGCTTGTCATATCCCATAAATTTCATTTGTCAATATTTTTCTTGCGATTCATTCCCGAGCCTGGAACTGGTATCAAAGCAGGTTGAAGAGCTTTGGCTGAAGTAGGAAGGTTGATACGCAAGGAAAATTTCCTTCAAGTGACCAAATCTGTTATGTTTATGTTCTTTAATGTCTTCTATTCTGCGCTTCATACACATTTGATTTTTATAAATCCTATGGAATATGTTTTTCAAATGAGTTGTTGTTGGATATGGTGTAATCTAAATTTAAATCTATGTGCTCTTTGTTGATATTGTGGCCTTTACGGCAAATATCTTATACCTTGGATAATAATAATAAATATATAGAATATATATTTATTATTATAATTTGATATATAAATAATAATATTAAATATAAGGGAATATTTAGTATTTATTGTTTATTAATAAGATCAAATTATATATGCTTAAATGGTTTAAATTAAATAGTAAATTAAAGGGGACCCAAGTCTACCTCTTGGGTAAATATGTTTATTATTTAAATTATCCAAGTCGGCCTCTTGAGGAGGCACTCCATTTGCATATATAAGTAAATCGATTCTTGGAGAAGATATATCAAAAACATAACATATGATCTCCCTCTCAAGAATCGATCATTCTAGGGTGAATTAGAAGCAGTGATTTGGAGTATTGTTTGTACGATTTGGAGCAGAGATATAGATCCATGATTATATTGTAATGAGCTTCTACATTTCACCAAGGAGCGAACATAATCAGCATCAATTATATCTGCCATATTAGTTGTGTGAATTATAATATCAGATCAGCGAAGTCATTGGCATAATCTATACAACACAATTAGAGGATTGAGGCACGATAATTAATGCTTGGATTGGCAACATTCAAGTGCAGATCTGGGTGAAGAAAAGAGCTGGATTATAGTGCGAGTTGCTTCTACAGATCTGAGAACACACTTGCAAATTCATGGTGTGATATATGATCTAGACTATCGAATAAGGGCAGATCTGGTTTGACATTTACATCGGATTATGGAGTGTTAAACCAGTCGATATTGTATTTGCAAGATAGAACCTACGAATCACATCAGCATTGAGAATGCGATTTTCAGTTCAGGAAGCTCCAGATCTGATTAGCATCATCAATACATATTTGATTGAATATATACCTAGATCGGTATTGCTAGAGGAGAAGACGTATATCGGATTGGATCAGATTGATAGAAGAGGTTAAAGGAAAATTGAAGGACCAGCTTTGAAGACTTTCAAAGTCAACTTCAAGAATCTCAAATTGCTACATTCCAGGTACTTTCATTTCCTTCTTTATGGTTGTCTTCTTATATCTTGTGCTTAGTTGAAAGATCTATATAGTTTGTATATTCCTAGCATAAATTTGGAAAATATTAACATGGTATCAGAGCCTAGGTAGAGGAAAAGATCCATTTTCAGATCTAGGAATTCAAACTAACTCTTTCAAACTAAGATATTATGTCGACCGGGGTTTTGACATGACCTTGAGGTAGGGTAAATATTTGCATAGGTTAAAAATGGCTCCTATATAAATGACCAATGAGGCATGAGTAAAGAAGACTTCAATGTTGTCGGGATATATGGATGTACGGGTTATTATATTAATAAAGTATTATTTTAGCCTCGGTCGTTAGTGACCGAGAGGTTAGTTCCGCCACGATGCTTCGGTCGTGGCCCTTCGGGTAGTTTATATAACCTCTCGGAGGATGGACACGGGAGATATTATTGTATGATCATTATTATGTAAATGTACTTGCCAGTCTGGAATGATTAATGAAAGTATTTATTATTCTCTAATATATTTTGTGTTTATTATATTTCCTGTACTATGTCTGTGCAATACTAAGTTTACCCCAGCGGGCAAACATCTGGCGCCATTGCCAAACGAATCTGGCAAGTGACGGAATGAGTAGACGGATGGGAATACCATTGGAGGAGAATATCAATGTGAGGACCAATGAGGACGAAATCATTGCATAGACTTTATGCCTAATCAATTGAATAAAAATAGAAATTTAAAGAAGGAACTCGAGGAGGAACAAGCCGCAAGGCAAGCCGTACTCGCATAGCAGCAAGCCGAGCGAAGGGAGAGATTCAGAAGACGCGCCGAAGGACTACCGAAGGGAGTAAGTGAAGGCGAGCGTCTGGAGGAATCTAACCGGGAGGCCGGAAGAAGTGACGAGGACCGCCTAGAGGAAACAAGGAGCTTGTTCGGGTCCTTAACCTTAACCCCACGGATAGAAGCAAGAGAAGCCCGAAGAAAGGAAGAAGAGGAAGCACGGAGAGAGGCTCAGGATGCCGCTGTCGCCGAGAGTGTCAAAGTGACAGAGGGGCACGGGGATCACAGTAGCCCACCAGGCTTGGACAGTTCCAGTAGTTCGGGGACATCAAGTGGTACAGTACCGAACATTTCCGGAGGACCGACGCCAGCAGTACCATCCCAGCCTGTAACACAACCGATGCTGCAAACACAGTCGGCACCTAGAAAAGTAACCATGGCGACACACAAAGAGAAATTGCCCAAATTTCATGACGACG
>MU227373.1:219689-240771 GCA_018584345.1 Thuja plicata | reverse complement strand
GAAGTCACTCATGTAGATATGATATCTACACCTTGGGAATGATGACACAACTCATCATATTGGTAGATAGGATTCTACCTTCATAAATATATCATCTATGATACTACTGAATAAGGTATTCAGTATGTTTATGTTTTCTTTTGCTACTTTTATCAGAGGGTGATAGATTGAAATTTGAAAAGGGTATGTCCTACTATAGATGGAATTGGATAGAAACATCATGGTTTTGATGTTTGAGTCAAGATACCTTGAGTTTGGAAAGCATCATGGACTTGATGCTACCTTGAATATCATGGACTTGATATTCAAAAGAGTTAAGGTAACTCGTGAATCTAGGAAATCCACAAATTGATTGAAAACATCATGAATTTGATATCATGGTCTTCATATCACTTATGGTTGGTAAACATCATGGACTTGATGTTATCATGAATATCATGGACTTGATATTCTTGGGTCGTGGAGACTAGTGGATCTAGGAAATCCACATTTGGATGGTAAGCATCGTATGACTTGATGTTACCATAGGCAATGATTCTCATACGGATATGAGATGTATGGTTGAGGAATGATGAAGAACATGTGTTCTCATCTTATCTAGTAGATAGAGATCTACTATCATAGATATAGGATCTATGACACCGTTGGTTATGTTTTGTGATGAAGAATCCATGAGTGGATCTTTGCCTCAAGTCCAAGAGGGAGTGTTGATATTATGGCCTTTACGGCAAATATCTTATACCTTGGATATTAATAATAAATATATAGAATATATATTTATTATTATAATTTGATATATAAATAATAATATTAAATATAAGGGAATATTTAATATTTATTGTTTATTAATAAGATCGAATTATATATCTTAAATGGTTTAATTTAAATAATAAATTAAAGGGGGCTCAAGTCGTCCTCTTGGGTAAATATATTTATTATTTAAATTATCCAAGTCGGCCTCTTGAGGAGGCACTCCATTTGCATATATAAGTAAATCGATTCTTGGAGAAGATATATCAAAAACATAACATATGATCTCCCTCTCAAGAATCGATCATTCTAGGGTGAATTAGAAGCAGCGATTTGGAGTATTGTTTGTACGATTTGGAGCAGAGATATAGATCCATGATTATATTGTAATGAGCTTCTACATTTCACCAAGGAGTGAACATAATCAGCATCAATTATATCTGCCATATTAGTTGTGCGAATTATAATCTCAGATCAGCAAAGTCATTGGCACGATCTATACAACACAATTAGAGGATTGAGGCGCGATAATTAATGTTTGGATTGGCAACATTCAAGTGCAGATCTGGGTGAAGAAAAGAGCTGGATTATAGTGCGAGTTGCTTCTACAGATCTAAGAACACACTTGCAAATTCATGGTGCGATATATGATTTAGACTACCGAATAAGGGCAGATCTGGTTTGACATTTACATCGGATTATGGAGTGTTAAACCAGTCGATATTGTATTTGAAAGATAGAACCTACGAATCACATCAGCATTGAGAATGCGATTTTCAGTTCAGGAAGCTCCAGATCTGATTAGCATCATCAATACAGATTTTATTGAATATATACCTAGATCGGTATTGCTAGAGGAGAAGACATATATCTGATTGGATCAGATTGAATCAGATCAGATTGATAGAAGAGGTTAAAGACAAATTGAAGGACCAGCTTTGAAGACATTTAAAGTCAACTTCAAGAATCTCAAATTGCTACATTCCGGGTACTTTCATTTCCTTCTTTATGGTTGTCTTCTTATATCCTGTGCTTAGTTGAAAGATCTATAGAGTTTGTATATTCCTAGCATAAATCTGGAAAATATTAACACTTTCTCCAAGCAACTGCATGCATATTTGTGGCCAGTTGTTGTTCAAGACCCCATTTATATTTCATTCACCAGACAATGGATATTATTTGCCATGTGATCATTTTTAATGCTTTTGCATATTGTATGGATGCCACTTCACATTCTACCACTCCAAACAATTAATTTACTTTAGCCATGATATCATTGTTGCTCTTCTATCATGGCATACTCAAAGCTCATATACATAGAAGGAATTTCATCCCCCACCCTTTGCTATCTCAGTTGTCCATTTAACCAGCAGCTTCTGTCCATTATTGGCTACTAGTCTTTGACCAGCAAACACTAACTTTGTCACTATTGTCATCCTGTGTCTTGCTTCTTCACTCTTTACGATTGGCTTCTAAATCTGAGAAGCCCTAGTTGAAATCACAAAGTCTATAGATGGGAAAAAGTGTACACTGCTACCTTCGTTTCCGAATAATTATGGCTCGCTTTCACTTTGCTCCCCCTTCAATTGTCAGTGTGCTAGTCACAAGTTCAAATATCACATAGAAGGTGAAATACAGCACTTCAACTACCGTAGGAATATTGCAATATATTTAGCTAATCGCAAAACTATTTCCTAGCAACTGACAAACATAACCCCGTCATATCATTGTTCGCTCATTTGCATTGTTGGCTCCAAGTTCATGCAGAAGTACCTTGGAGAGGGACCAACAATGGTTTGTGATGTCTTTTGGCTAGCAAAAAAAAAAGCACTTGCTATAATTGTTTATTGAGGAGAGACAGAAGTGACTACCTTGAATTCAGCAATTTCAAGTGCGACTATGCACTTCTGAAACTCAAGAGACATGTTAAATTTACACTGCGATGGAATCAATTTTTCTTCTCACGGCTCTCCCAAGGCACTGAAATATCCCACATTGTTTCTGCTGGTATAGCCCTTCCATTGACATTGCTCGAAGTAGTCATCCAGATGAACTTGCACATATCACATTTGCCCTTTCTGTTACCAATACCTCTATTTGTGTAAGCTTTTTTGGCTCTCTAACCCCATTCCTGCTACTTGTTCTAGTCCCTGGCGTTCCACATTCAAGTTTGTGATTTCGGAAAGTTTTCAAGTGGCAGAAGTTTTAGTATAATCTTTTTAATTAGGGGGATGTTTTAAGAGATTATTGGGGTACTTCTATAGATAGCATTTATTTCATTAAAGAGGATTTTTTATTAGAGAATGGAAGATTCCTTTTAGTGGATAATTTTATGTAGAAAGTGGGGATATCTCAAGCATAAGTTGTCATTAATTTTTGTAAACAAAAAACAAAACAAATTTCGCAAATCTTAAAACAGTTGCAGCATTCGGTATCTGGGGTACCTCTAGTTCACATTTACAAGTCAAGTTGTTGCAATTGAACTGCTACACCCAACACCTAACATAATTGCAACAACAGCATATGTAGCTTCATCCCTATTAATTGTCAGGGAGAAAATAGGCCATTGTCATTTACATTTCCAACTCCCTACATTACCCAATCATTACTATTGTAGGATGTAAATTCTACCTAAGCGAAATTTTGATTTATTTCCTACCAAGTGTAATTGATAGGATGAATCAGTTGCGCATGCCACCTATGTGCCACATATCTCTCTACTCTTACAAGCTTTAAAAGTTTAAAGTCGCTATCATGTACCAACAAGTACATTGGAAGGACAAGCTTCTTCCATGTATCAATGGGTATAACCTGTCACAGGGTTCGCCGAACTTTACGTATGAAGTTCGAAATTCAGCGAACTTGTATAAAATTAAAAAATATCATTCAAGTTCGCCCTTAAATTCGTACAACACCGCTTGTGAGCTTTTTTGTTCAAAAATCACAAAAAAATCCATTGCACATTGCTTTGATAAAGTATCTGAGCCCATCGAGATTAGCAATAGCGACAGAATTGAACAGGTTATGATTTAATTTTACCCGGAACAATTTTAAGCAGGTTACAAGAGCCAGTTTTTGAGAGAGTCAATTTTCGGGCAGCAGGAGAATAGTGAGGGCGGAAATGAAGTCCTCAAAAAAAAATTCATCATGCCCTCGACAAAAACTTTCATTGCGTCGTGGACCTGGACGGAAAACTTCGTTGCCCTCTACATATAACGGAACTGAAAATCCGTCTAAAACTAGTGACGACTTTTATAAAAGCGTTAACATATTATTGATATATTAATTTTGACTATATTTTTATTATATTATTTTTAAATTTATTATTATGTATCCAAATTTAATAATGTTGTTTTATTTTTAGTAATTTTAATTGAATAAGTGAAAATATTTATATTTATATTCATTTATAGTTTTCGATTGAGGTTAAAACAATTTTTGAAGGGAACAGTAACCCTGTACAAAAGGAGCTAAAGATAAGCAGGAAACAGCACTACAAAAAACGAACAGACAGCAAAAAACAACAGCTGGGGGTAAAAGATGGATACATTTAAAAAACCCCCAAGCACTTACAACCAACCAAAAGACGGAACCCAGACAAAAAGATTACCAGCCGCAAAACACAGTTAAGTCTGTTTTTCCATAATCTCAGCAGAGTCAACCATCATAGTCTTATATTTTTCAATAGCCTCTATGAGATCTTTTATTTCCTTTGTGCTACTCGACTTCACCTTTTTTGCACTCGCCCTAGTACGAGTCCCTAGGCCAGCAATGCTGGGGTCTATAGCAGTATCATCATCCACTGTAATGGGAGTAATGTTCCCATCCAGCACCGAGAGAAGCGCCCTTAAGTTGCTATCAGTCACCTTCATGCCCTCATAGTTATTTTTCATCATACGGCTGAGAGTATCTTCAATACTCTGAATGCGACTTTCAGTCGTACACTAGCAGAAATTAACCACTGCATTAATTCTAAGTTCAAGCTTCTCCAGCAGTCTTTTATCCGCTTCTTCGTCCTGGGTTCATTGTCCTTAGTAGCCTTAGTCACTAGTTCGGCAAGCAGAATAGCAATCTTATTCACTCTATCCTAAAGATCATCATACTTACCATTGATGTCTCTGATTTCATCAAGAAGCCAGGAGTTCAGCTGATAGTCCATCTCAGCCCGCTCTTTAACTACCTGCATAAACCTTGTAGGTTCTTGGCTTTTCTCAGTCTCATTTTCATGGCTGCCACCAACTTTCTCAGTTTCTTTTTTGTCTTTCCCCTCTTTTTTATTACCCTCTAATTTTTCAGAGGTACCCCTGGAAAGTTTACCCTCATTAGACTGAGACTCAGCGTAATTCACCAAAATAGGAGTATTGTCGGGAATTACCTTCTCTTTAGTTTTCAAGCTCGACTCACTATTCTTCTTCTCAGGGGATTTAGTTCACACCTCTCCTTGGTTACTAGGCTCTTCTGGCATCTTGTTGCCTTCATGTCCTTCCGTTTCCATGTCCTCAGAACTGCCTTTACTATCGCTGTCCATCTCCTCAGAGGAGCCAGTGATACCCTGTTCTAGAGATTCAGTATCCTCCCCTGTTTCCATACCTGTTTCCTCAGAGAGGAACTTGGCTGCTTCTCCCTTATCTCCTCTTTCGACCTTCTCCTTAGCCTCTGTTTCATTGTCCGTGTTCATACCATCCTCCTCTGTGAGAATGTTAGCAGGGTCAGCCCCTACATTGTTAGCTTTAACCTTTCTCTTTTTACCTGGAGTGTTACTCTCATTAGCCATAGGTCTTTTGCCCTTCTTTCCCCTATTCGAGCCTTTGGCCTAAGTGTTATCCTGCAGCTTAAATTTTGCATACTCATAGATCAACAGAATAAGCCCATCATGGAGAATAGGCTTCTCAGCATTCTTTCTATTTTCCATAATGCTATTACCCAAAGATTTGAGAAGATAGGGGAAAGAGATTTTCCTATTGTAGCGGAAATGGTTAACCAGCATGAAATGAAAATTGTAAACCCTAGTGTACCGACCCTCAAGGGTAAAGTACTGCATGATAGCTTTAACCACTTTAGCCCAAAAAAGCTTCATATGACATCACAGGACAAAATCCCCCGACTGTTTGACAAGTAGATCTCTTTCCTCCTGGGTCTTAGGGTACATTCTAGCAGCATTTTTGGCCATAACCCTTCCTCTATAATATTTCAAACCAGACATTTTAAGACCCGTGATTTCAGAAATTATTTTCTCAAAAACGCAGGACTTACCACAGATTGTCACCTTTCCATTATCCCAGTTGTCCGCAAATTCCTTAGAGATATCTTTGTCGTAACCATGGAGTCTCTCCATATAATCCGTGACCCCGCCTTCCTTGAGACTCTTCCAAACCTCGGCCTCTTTTTTCCATTTGCAGACCGAGGGCTCTTCCCATTTCAACTTACCTCCCATTTTACCAGTAAAGCAGATATAAGAATATCGCACAGAATGAGTGTGATGAGAGTTGTGCGAGTGAATAATGGGAATAGGCCGCCTTTTAAAAGAAATGATAACACCTATCCCATAAGTGTTATAATTATTGCAATTGCTGCCGTGCGTGCGAGACTCAAAATTGAGGCAACTCTGATTACTATCCTTTCTTGTCATCATCATTAGTAATATTTTCGGGTTTATGGTGGATTTGATCGTACCTTAGAAGATTTAGGATATCATTATTTAATCCTTGATTACCTTGCCAATTTCTAGCGTCTTCATTATAAACACCCTCATTCGCCAGGCTGTCAGCCACACACTTCGACTCTCTGAAGGCGTGACTGACGTGTGTGACATCAAAATCAGCTAACAGATTTTTAATCTGATCGAAGATGTGACTCGTATTCCAAGAGGGAGAATGAATTCCATTAATACAATTAATTGTATTCATGGAGTCCCCTTCCAGCCACAGTTTTGAACAATTTTGTCTTTTTGCTAGTTTGCAAGCATAGAGGGCCGCCATAGCTTCAGCCACATGACTGGTTTGAGATCCAATAGGGATAGCAGAAGCAGCAACACATCTACCTTCAGCATTTCTAACAATGCACCCACATCCTGCAATGCCAGGGTTTCCTTTAGCCGCACCATCGAAATTTACTTTGTGCCATCCAGGAGGAGGGGAGCTCGAGACAGCAGACTCACAGGAAGAAGGAGAAGGCTTAAGCTTAGTAGCAAAATTCCAGTGCTCAATAACATCCATATCAAAGTTCCCTTCCAAGAATTTTGGTTTTAAATCACAAGCAATTTTCGTATTTTCAATTATGCTTCTGACAATTTTGGATCCGATCAAGAAGGGAGTGGAGGTGTTGTTTCTAAAAATCCTGTCATTTCTTTCTTTCCAGATCCTCCATATGACATGAGGGGCAGTATAATTCCAAACATGTTTTCCCAACTGGTGAGGGATGGGAGATCTCCATTGGGTCAGGAATTCTTTAATAGTATTAGGGAACACCCAGCTTATTTTCCAGTGCTGCAACACAACCCTCCAGATATCCCTAGAGAACTGACAATGAAGCAGAAGGTGAGAAGAAGATTCAGCATCTTTCATACAAAGGTAGCATCTATTAGGGATCATCCATCCTCTTTTAGTCAAATTCTCGGTAGTAAGGATTTTGTTATGAATAAAAAGCCAAAAGAAAAAGTTAATTTTAGGGATCAGGGAAGGATACCAAACCTTAGCCCAGTTGGGCTCCTCACCAAGGGGGGAGATCAGCAAATAAGCAGAGACCACTGAAAAATTACCACTTGAATTAGGGGCCCAAATAAACTCATCTTCACAATTAACTTTGATAACCCAGGGGGCTAGATCCAAGTTAATAAGTTTCAAATGGGGGTCTATGTCACTCAGGTTGACCCATTTATTATCTTTCCAGTAATCCGCAACTTTACACCCAACTCTGAGAGTGCAAGTCTCAGCAAATTGAACCATACCAGGGTACTAGATGAGAGGTTTATCCCTACACCAAGGATCCTCCCAGAAATTGATTTTCTGCCCATTGCCCACTTTCCAACGAGCTCATTTAGCTGCAAGAGGTCTAGCTTTCAAGATGTTCCATATCACAGATCCCTACACTAAGATGGGAGAGGAGAGGAAAGAATCAATAGAGGGAGTAGCGAAAAGATATTTAGACTTGAGGATTTTATTCCAGCCTTTTTCTTCTCCAAAAATTCTCCAGCACTGCTGAGCTAGGAGAGCTAGATTGATGTCCTTAATTAATCTGATGCCAAGACCCCCATGTTTAATAGGCTTGCACACTTTCTCCCAAGCCACAAGGTGGATTCTGTTTTTCTCTTCAGTGCTTGACCACAAGAATCTTTTCTGGATTTTCTCAATAATATCAGCAATCTTAGACGGGATTTTGAAGAGGCTTAGCACATAAACAGGGAAATTCTGAAGGGAACTCTTGAGCAAAAGGATTTTCCCAGCATTGCTGAAGAGGGTACCTTTCCATCCAGCAAGTTTTATGTTGAACTTATCCACAATCGCATTCCAGAAAGAATCTGGACGTTTCAGACCCAAGGGGAAACCCAAATAGCTGGAGGGAAAATTTGCAATAGCACAACCAAGGATAGTCGCCATTCTCCGTTGTCGCTCAGGTGGGGTCTTAACAAAAAAGAGGGAGCTTTTATCCCAATTAATAATTTGACCAGTAGCCGAGGAATAGGTATCTAGAGCCTTCTTGATAGCTTTAGCTTCTTTAATAGAGGAGGAGCCCATAAGCATAGTATAATCCACAAACTGCTTGTGGGAGCTGGGGGGACAAGAGGACGAAGGGAGGAGTCCCTAAATCGAACCCTCCAGGACCCCTTTAGAGAACATTCGCCCCAGACTTTCAGCCATGATAGCAAAGAGGATGGGGGAAATGGGGTCCCCTTGGCAGAGCCCTCTAGAGGGAAAAAACAGATTAGAAGCTAAACCATTCACCAGCACCGATATAAAAGGAGAAGCAATGAGTTGCTAAATAAGGCCAATCACTTTCAAAGAGAATCCAAAGGCAGAAAGAACTTTGCAAAGGAATTTCCAATCCACTCTATCATAGGCCTTTGAGAGATCAACCTTCATAAGGAAGCCATCCTTTTTCGAGACCTCTAGAGAGTGTATGTTCTCATGAACAGAGATAATAGAATCCAGAATCTGACAACCGGGGACAAAACCATTTTGCTGGGGGGAAATAATATCGGGAGAATCTTCAGAATACGAACCATGAGGACCTTGGAGATGATCTTATAGAAAGTGTTACACGAGCTGATCGGCCTAAAGCTATCAGCATTATCCGCCCCCAGCCTCTTAGGAATAAAGGCAAAAAAAGTAGAATTAACTTCTCTCAAGAGGGAACCAGAACCAAAGAATTCTTTCACAGCATCCGATATGTCTTTCTCCACAATGTGCCAGAAAGCCTGGAAGAAAAACGGAGGGAACCCATCTGGACCAGGAGATTTTTCTCCTTCAAAGGAGAAAACCGCAGCCCTGATTTCTTTAGTAGACGGAATTTTACTCAGCATCTTATTATCTTCTCTTGACATGATACACGAAATCGAATCCAAAAGCAGCTGTTGGTTGTCCTTGGAGAGGTCGGGGTCAGCTTTGAGAAGAGAAGCAAAATAGCCAGATAATTCTTTTTTGATTTCCTCCTCCTTGCTCAATCTGCCATGAGTCCCATTTATATGCTCTATCCTTTTTGCAGCCTTATGTTTCTGGGCAGTCAGATGGAAGAACCGGATATTCTTATCCCCCGCGCGGAGCCAAAGAGCTCTGGAACGTTGTCTCCAAAACACCTCCTCATTGGAAATGATGTTATGATAATCAGCTTGAATTTTGTTTTCCTTAAGTTTGTTCTCCGCAGTCAAACCCTCCAGTTCAATAATTTTTTGAATCTCTTGGAGGTCAGCTTGGATCAAGCTTTTATTTTAAAAAATATCACCAAACTCTTCTTTGTTCCAAAACTTAACTTTGTTCTTTATTCTTTTTAGTTTTTGAACAACTCTATACATTGTTGTACCTTCCACTTGGACGTTCCACCAATCAGCAATATTCCTTGCAAGGTTTGGGTGCTGCATCCACATTTTCTCAAATCTAAATGGGTAGTTTCTCTTACCCGAGATAGGATTCGCCTAGATTGAGATAGGAGAGTGGTCTGCACCTACCTGGGGAAGAGTAGACAAAGAGCAGTCATAGAGGAGTATCCAATCCATAGAAATCGGGGTCTTGTCCAGACGAACTTGGATCAAGTTATCCCCAGTTCTTCTATTAGACCAAGTAAAGTTGCTACCTCTGAGATCAAGGTCCAAGAGGGATTGATTATTAATAAAATCCATAAGAGCCACTCCACTATCAATCTGAGAAGTGATACCTCCAGTTTTTTCAGAATCGGTAAGAGGGGTATTGAAGTCTCCTACCACCATCCAGTAATCATTCTTAAAGTTACTTCTCTCAGATTCCAATTTATGCCAAAATCTATCCCTGCCAGTTTTAGAGTTGGGCGCATATATATTTGAAAGAACCCAAGTGAAGCCATCTCGAATATGATTGAACCGAATAGAAGAGATGTTACCTTCCGATTTAATAATATCCCCTTGAATAGTATTAAGGTTCCAAAAGGAAGCAGTACCCCCAGAGGCCCCCACTGAGCTGCAACCCACTACACCACAGTTTTTAAACATTTTTAACTTTTCCACTTTATCTCTAGCCATTTTAGTTTCCTAAATGAGGATGATGTCTGGCTTTTGATCCCTAACTAAATTTCTCAAAACATCATGTTTGTAGGGGTTGTTCAATCCCATAATGTTCCAAGAAATAATCTTCATTTATAACTTTTGGGAGCAATCCTGGATGGTTCTCTGTCTCCCATCCGCTATACTTTGTCTACTTTCCTGTTCTCGTGTGAATCTATTTTTAGGTCTTCCCCTAGGAGGTTTAGGAGTGCCCACATCCGCTCTCATAGCTCTAGTAACAACACCTCCTAGGGGCATCCCAAGGTTTAGGCTATTTTGTTTCTTCTTACTGTGAGATACCTCAGTCCATAGTTCCTCTGAGCAGCCTAGAAAGGGATTAGATTCTTCAAGAGAGTCCACCCAGCTAGTATTAATCCGGGGAGTTTGGGGGCTTAAGATTCTATCATCAGTTTTAACACTAATATCAATGATTACACCAAAAGGAGAAGTAGGTTTCTCAATACAAAGAGTTTCCATACCTGCTGGGTCACCTACTATTTCTCCTTCTTCAAAGGGGTCAACTGGTTCTGTTGCTTCCACCGGGGGTGGCTCCTCACTACTCCTTAGTTTAGTAGCCACCTGGGAGGATCCATTCAGGCTTAAATCTGAGCCGTTCCCTGAATAAATAACTAAGTCTGTCGAGTTGGAAGCTTTAGGGTTTACCAATGTTTTCTCCTTCCAGATCTTCCTTGGTTCCTTAAGAGGAATGGTTTTCGCTTTCTGATTCTTGAGGGGGCAATCTTTCGCCCTATGTCCCGATTTCTTACAAGCAAAACAAACAAAGGAGAGGGATTCAAACTCAACTTCTTGCGACCAAGCCCCAAGCTTCGAGTTAATCACAATAGTATTAGGCAGATCTGTCATCCTAAGGATGTTCATACAATCCCTGGCATACACCCTTCTCATTTTTGTCATTGTCATTGGATCTATTGATAGGTCTCCAAAGGAGCTAGCCAGTCCCCCCAGGACATCTTCATGCCAGTATTCCAAAGGGAGACTCGGGAATCTGACCAACCCGGGGCCGAGACAAAAAAATTCGAGTCGTTGAGGACCAGATTTGGGGACCATTTACGCAGGGCAAGGGAAAAACGACCCAGCATCCAAGGGCCACCACAGAGGATATTAGAAAGATCTTCCATATTAAAGAACTCAAAGGAAAAGAAGCCTTTAGTCATTACAGCAATATCAACTTGCCCTTTCAGGAACCATTTTCTCTTCGCAAACTGTCTGACAACTTCTATATTGGGTCTCCCCCTAGGAAACTTGCCTATCAAGGTCATCTCCATTGCAGAAATGGAAAAATCGATCAAGGGGTCAGGAATAAAAATAGAAAATTCACCTTTCGTAGGGTTAGATACCACATTGACCGCAGGAAAGGAGGATTTCCCTGTTGGTTTTATACCAAAGAGGCCAGACCACTTACCCTTTGGAGTTGACGCTCCTACTTTGAGAGATTCTTTAGCCTGTCGAGGACTGTTAGAATCCAGGGGGCCCTCACAGAAAGTACTCTCAGAGTCAACTGCCTTTGTTGACTTCAATCCGATTTGGTCAATCTCAGCCTTTTTCTCATTCTGCTGAGGGATCCCTCCAGCAGAGCTGCCTCCCTGAGGAGAAGCCTGTGCAGGTTCTGCACCTGCAGCATCAGCACCGCCATTGACAGGCCTGGGATTCGAAAGAATTTTCCCGCTCGAAGTTTCCGCCATTCCACCTTATTGTTAATATTTATATTCATTTATAGTCAATATAGTATTATTTTGTTTTAATAAAAAATGCATTTGACTATTTTATTTTTTAATTTTTAATTTTTTATCCGTAATCGCTTTTGACTGGAGCTTTGAACCAGTGAGGTCACATTTGGGGGACCCCATCCCTGTGGTGATGTTTATCTAACCAATGCTAAGACATTAACGCCTCCTATATGTGACTCTTGCAGATATCTTAATAACCTCGAGAACCTACCGCTTGAAATTCACGCTTATCTAGAGACATACCACAGTCAAGCAACAACACCTCCTTATCTCATCTCCTCATCCCTCCATTGCAATTAACTACATACACCTTATAACTCTCATCTCCTTATCACTCCAAAGCTCATTATATCTCCCATGCATTGACTGGACCACGAACTGTGTCTAAACCGGCGTGTGTGGGTATGCGGGTCTACAACTCAAGGGCAGGGCACGAAACACGGTGGGCACAACTACAGACCATAACGTCTCTGTTGAATGCGTGAACCTTGGGCAGCGTGAACCTCTATTGACCGTGATTCCAATTCATTTGTCACCATCCGTGGGTGAGAGCGTATCGGTGGGGGTGGGCGGGGATTCGAACTCATGACATCGTATCAACACGGCTTTGCAACAACAACATTTGTCGTTGCACTGCGGGGTCAACGCCCTAATTTAAGCTAGGGATGTACTCAATAGGCGGAATTCAAATGCCCCACTCCACATCCCACGGGTAAATCAAGATACGAGATCTTGGGGGCCTCTCAATTGTTGACGCAGTAGAGAGTAACCCTACGAGGTTTGAACCTTGGTTGTAGGCACTATAGACAAGAAGCCCCACCATTTCACCAAAGGGTCGCCCCACATTTGACTATTTAATTTTATAATATAATATAGTTTCAAATTAACATTTTTAAATTATTTTGACAACTTAATGGATTTATTATTTATATATTTTTAAAATTTTCATATATATATATATAGCGAATTTATTTTCGAATTTTTTCCCCTTGAAGAACTTCATCCGAATTTCATTGTTGCCGAACTCGAACCTTGTGACATAGGGTATAACAAAAGGTAAAGCATATCAAGAGATTTGGTATATCAATCTAACAATATCTATAAAAAGCAACCAATTGCAACAGTAGGGACCAATCCATCTCGTTTTGACGACAAAAGCCATAAGGTATTGTGAATTGTATTGTCTCCAATCAATAATCGATGGAACTCGATTTGGAAGTGGGTATAGTTTTTGTATCATGTCCACACTATACAACAATGGCATGCTATCCTTGCAAATTAATATCAACAACAAACAGAAAACAAAGACAAAAACAATATTTGAATGTTAGCATCAATACAAGCCTTTGTTTATGTGATTTCCAACCAATACAAGATGTTGCAGTGAAAAATCACTAGTTTGCAAGATCAACTACAGGATCAAACACCCAATGCTTCAACAATAGAGAAAAGGTTGTCAATAATTATGTCCGTTCCCCAATAAATTCAACTCAAAAGGCAAGTAAAGACATAAAGTCCTTGAACAAAAGAGATAAGCCCCCTTTTGTGTCATGAAAAAGTGTTGCAAAGAAGAAAAATGATCCTGTTTCCTCTTCGAGCAATGTGAGCCCCGTCATGTGTCACTGAACAATGTTGTTCATCCTAAGTCAAAAAGCATGATGCCAAAACCCTTCATGGATACAACACTTATTAGTCCCCCCATGTTAAAATCTCCACCTATTGTGCAAATCTAGGAGACAACAAAAACCAACAAACATCATTTTGGTCTAGGGTATACAATTGTTGTCAATTTTCATGTACCAAGATATTTTGAACCTTCCAATTTTGTGTCCGAAGTTGTTCAAAACAATGGTCAAGTTGAGCCTTCATTTATCGGTTAGCCTTGTCAAATTGACAAGTTGTCAAGTCAATCAAAATCAACTTGCACTAGACCTATCAAGTCCAAACTTGTTGACATTGTAAAACTTGAGGACATAACTCTAGCAGCTGTTTTAATCTACATCCTTATCTATCACATGGTCAACACACATTCTACAAAACAATGTTATGTCAAAGATCTGCCTACCATATTAATGACACATACATTTTCGATGGATAGATCATTATAGATGGTGCAATGAAACTTGCAATTTGTCAAAATCCTATTGGAGAATCAAATCCACCATTTCAAATGACGGTTCATATATGCCTAATGTAGATATTGTTGTCAATCCAATTGATAATGAGCTAGGCATTATAAATATTGTTGGGCAATGGTATGAAAGCCTGTTGAGCTTGTCTACACATGGTAGGGATGTTGTCAATCAATGTGATGATGCGCTAAGGATCGCAAATAATGATACTTGTACTTTTGAGCAACAACCTACTAAGAAAATTGTAGAGTTGCACTCAATTTCCACGGAGGATAATTATGCTTTCAATGTCTTCAGTGTTGATAGTAGTGACTTTTTGTACATATGATTTCCCTGTTGTCACTGGAGTTGCACCCGAAATGCTAAGAATGAGACCTAGCAACCCCGTGAAACATGGAAAGACCTTCAGGTATGTGGGTATACTTATAACGAAGATCAATCTCCGGATTGCGGGCCAGCTTCCCTTGCCAATCACCTAAAACTATCTTTGCCAAAAAAAGAGATAGAAAGATATGCATAAACTGAAAACTATATTTTAAACAGGTGATTCACCAAAATATGCATTCCCAAACTCATAACAGCTTTATGATTCACAATAATTATGAAAATTTTACCTTTGTTCACAACTCAAACCCACTAATCCAATTGAATAAAGGTAAAGAAACAATTTGTCAGAAAAGGAAAATAATTTCCACAATCTGAAAATATTGAAACCAAATAACACAATATGCAATCAGAATAACGATAACGACATGTAAAAGATTGAATACCTGAATGTAATCAATTAAAGGCTTTTGCCAAAACCACAGTAATCAAATGCAATCCACAAAATCAATACCAAAACAGGCCAATAGGAGAAGGATCAATCCGTACTATATCAAAATCAAAGGAATCTCGCTACTACAAATGTGAAAATATGTGTCACAATCAATATGCCTTCCTTCTACAATATGCCAGAAGTGAGCCAAAAGAAAAGAACCCCCAAAAACACCTAAGACATAAACCTTATAGGAAGGTTAGCCCAAAACAACTGAAAAGAACTACCAAATGAACTGCCACTCCAAAAGCTGAAAAGAATCCCAAACCCATAAGCCTCTGAAAATCATGCAAAAGAAAAGGGATATCTCCTGAAAACTGCATAGCAATGGCCTCAAACTACTCCTGATGCATGAATACATGAAGTGGGGAGCCTAACTGAAGTCAAAATGCTGCAACTCTCCCAGAAACAGGCCATAATTGCCCACCATCATCGAAGAAGAAAACTCCTCCAAGACTAGAACTAGAAGTCAAAGTCATAAAAACCCTCCAATCATGCACCAAACTCCACATGAATTCCTAGTATTGACTAAGTCCAGATTTGCCCATTTTTTGCATTTGACAATTAATAACCAATTGTTTTTATAATTTAAACAATTTACTTATTATTATCACAGATAAATCATGCAAAACTTCTTGATTATATAATTTTGTTTATTTATGACTTTTAATGTATAATCAATATTCAATAAATAGTAAATGGTACTAATTATTAAATATTAAATAGACATTAAAAACAATAAATTAATATAACCAAGTATATATATTTAATGCTAAATTTATAATAAATAGATAGCAAGAGTGGCTATCTATCTAATATAAATTAACCATCAAATATAAATTGGGAAAATGTGAACTGAGATAACACAACTCGAACTCAATGGGTGCTTCGGACTACATTTTATAAAGTATGTGAAATCTGCAAGTCAACCGTGGCTTATTGGGGATTTGGAACCCTAATCCCATTTCACTTTACACTTTGTCTTCGAAGCTTCTGGAAACCCTCTAGCCGCCGAGGTGAGAAGAAAGCTTCAGAGCCTTCTCGAGCTATCTTCTTGTAGATCACGGAATTCCTTTTGCCAGTGTCGACAATGGTGGTTCCTTATCTAACTTTTATGCAGGCTCTTTTCCTCACTCATAGGTAAGTCCTCACCAGACAATCTTATGCTCTATTCTTTTGAAGAAAATATGGAGAAAACTTCTTCTCTACACTTCTGTTTGTAATCTTCGAGCCTCTGATGAATGGTCTTATACTTCTGATAAACTCGACGTAAAGCCTGATTTGTAACTCTTTTCATAAGGTCGTCAGCTTTATTTCTGCATACTCTATGTTTTCTATCTTCAATGTTATCTCTGCTTGGTGGCGGTTTGAGGCTAGGATTTTGGATTTTATAAAGTTGTGAGGATTTAGGAGATTCTTTGAACTTGCCATTCTGTGGCCTCTGTAAGGAATCACTAGTTGCATAGAACTCTATTATAATATTGATCTTACCCTTCATGCATGTCATTGTCGGTTGTTCAGAAACATAATATTATTGCCCTTCAAACTTTGATAGTCATGTACCTGCCTTTGAAGTGATAGAAAAAATTGATACTCGTTGTGATAGCAAACTTTCTTCATATCCCGTTATTGGCCTTAATTGTGTAATGTCTTTGGCACTCGATACCATCCTAAAATGGTTGCTTATTAAGTCACTTGTGAATTCATGATACCTCTGTTTGACTGTCATGACCAAGGGCTTTACGTTTTTGTACTTGCTTTAACAATATAGACCTTTCCATATCTTCTGGGTAGTTCATGCCATTGTACAGGCCTTGGCTTCTATGTTGATTCTTTGTGATTTGAAACTTTGTTTTCTGTAACAACCCTCTTTTACTTCTCAAAAATCACTACCCTTATGCATTGAATGTACTTGATGATGATATAGGTGAACGTCTTGCTGCTTACTTATGACGACATAAATCTTTGATGAATACATAATTTTCTCAATCAGTGAGACATGGTTGTTACCTGTATTTCATCCTATAATATTCCTGCAACACATGATATGATCCTTTGCATTGTCCATGGAATCACTGTTTTTCTGTAGCATAACCCTCAGTAGTATTATATTGATTAATTGGACTGTTTGTCTCATGTGCTTGGCTTTTAATGAATGCACTGTAAAACCTGGACTCTTTGGGTTGATTCACCTTATGCTCTGATTTTATTCTGGTTCTGCATTTTCTTGCCACTCTAAGGCTCCTCTGAAAATACATATCCTTGTTTCTTATAATGAACATGTTGTCGTAACAAATGTACTTCCACGTTGTGTTGGCACTACGGTAACATACTGTAATGCTGTTACAACACCCTACTACTTTTGAACAGCAACTAAACTTAACTCTTGTCATTGAATACATGCCTCCTTGGAGCAGCAAATACATTATCCTAGTGCAAGGAAAAGATACAACTTCTTTAGTAGTAACTATATTTCATTGAAGAAACTTAGAAAATAATGAAATAAGTTGGGCTTGTTTTCACATCTGCTCATTATGTCCTTGACATCTTTTAGCTATAGAATGCTGCCCTTTCCATCTTCCTTAAATCTGTTAAAATGCTGCAATAGAAAGACTTCCTGCCAGCGACATCTAGCACATGAATGCTCTGCTTCTAGGTTGTTTCTTTGATTTGCACTTGGTAACATGTGACCCCAATACATACTTTGGGTGGGGCTGAAGTTTATTGGCAGTCTGCTGCTCTTTAGAGTTCTGACTCAACTTGACTTAGCTATTTCTAGACTTGTCTTCCAGTCAATAGATATCTATGGCTGCTCTCTTCATTCATCAACATTAATACTCATATTTTGTTTAACTGTCTCCTTGGTCAAAATCATTACTATCCATACCTTGATAGTGTTTGAATCCCCCTGCATTTGTTGTACTTGTTACATTCTGCTTCCTTTTCATTTCATGTCAATATTCTGACAGTTGATTGAGCTATGTAAATCAGTATCAATAACATTATTTTCTGTTGTGACTTCTTTGTCTTTTCTGATAAGGAATCTACTGTTGTAGTTGTTCCACTACTCTGATATTACTGTGGCAACATAAATGCTCTATTCCCTATAAAGCTTCATGGCACTGCTTCTTGCTTGATGTTCCTCATTGGGTCCTTTCTTGTATATCTGTCATTAGATGCTTTTACTTCACATCTTTGGTCAGGAGCACTGCTGCTCTAGAGCATATTATGTCTTTCATGATAGCAGTCTGCATTATTCTTGTATCCCAAAAGCTGAACTTTGCTAGATTCTTGGCACCTCTGAATTTTGACAGTATAACCTAGAAAATGATCCTTCTATTTGTCATCTGCATTCACCTATCCTTGATATAACACAGTTGTTTTCCTTAATTTGAATTGGTACAATGTTATCTTCCTTGGGCATTTACTATGTTATCAGTCACAGGACTATTTTTGACATCACAATAGAACCTGAGACTTACTCCTTTTCTTTATACTGCGGCTATTCTGAAATAACATTGAATAGAATTCCATTGTTGACTTTTACTGTCTTCATCACTGCTTGACAATACTTTGTATTTCATGAATGCATTGTACTCTTACCCATGAGCTGTACCCATTGTTGACATCATACTTTTTCATGCTATGGATATTGATTATTGATCATTTCAGAAGGAACACTTCTATTATTGCAATGTTCTTCAAAACTTTACCATTGCTCTTGTGATTTCATTCATCTGTACCATGCTAACAATATGAGTTTGCCACCTAGATTAAGCATATGTTATCTGCACATAACACAACACATTAGTTAACACATGTTACTCAGATTGTTCCCTTTTTCTGATGCTTCTCTTTTCCACTCTTCTACAGCATGTGACTGAATATGCATATGTGTGGTTGTCAATGAACAGAGATAAGATAGATCTTTTATTGCTCAGTCTCTGTGACTGACACCATTTTTCTTTTATATCTTGCAGGTATTTGAAGCACAGAATCACCTCTAAAGACAACTGCTTAACGACAGAACTTCAGTCCGTCATTACCCTACAGGCAATGACGGATCTATCCCTTCTCTTCTTGTCTTGACCTCTACACTTATGCATTTTCTGTTGCAACTTTAAGACCTTTCCCATGGCTTGCGTGGAACCCATTTTGTATCTTCTATTGCAAATGAATAAAAGAACTCTTGATTGCCAATACATTCATAATATTCTGATGTGATACATTGGCATGCTTAATGGAATGTTCTCTTTTTCTGCATTTACTTTTCAGCATGAAGTACTTAATCTAAAACCATAAAGTCTAAAATGTACCTTTCACCTTTAACTGCAAACGATGTCCAAGCTCTACCAATTTGAACTGGATGCAAAAATTGGTAACATTTCTGGTGACCTCTCAACGGTGTTTGCCTGCTAAACTGTTTCAAACCAGTTGCCTTTTGGAAATCCATTGGGCACAGAGTCACTTCGAAATTGAAACTTAGAAAACTGAGCCTTCTCAAAAACAAAATTGAAACTACACACCTGCTGAAAACTGAACACTAACGGAAACATGTGCTAAAAGCACTTAGAGAAGGCAAAACAGCAACTGAAAACACCATTTTTGAGCTTCATGGTAGCTGTATGAACCGATGTTTATGATATAGGGCAGCGGAATGCATTCCATGCCCCGTGTGATGAATATCTGTCCATACTGTTATAGTGTATCCCAGTAATGACGTCTTCAATCCTTCTAACTCTACCACACACTACAAACTGAAAATGAGAATACTTTTGTAGGTCATGATGATGGGGTGGATGACCACGTATGATGTAGGGCAGCGAGTCATGACTCGTGCTCTATGTGATGGGTAATTATTCATGTCATAATGGTGGAGTAAAGCAATATCCTTGTTTCCAGCACTAACACACCGAAAGCAACTAACTGACAACTAGCTGAAAGAAAACTAGCTATGTGCCAAGCACTTACTTCTGACTAACTCACCTCAAAAGCAGCGCTTGAGGTGTATCCCATTAACTGGGATAGGCAACTCTTCTCCTTCCATGTTTGATAGCTGAAAGGCGTTGTGTCTTGCATCCTGTAATCACAAATGGGCCAGTCCAAATGGCATCAAACTTTGAGTGCTTACCAGGCCTACTTTTCAGTTCATCCCATTTGAGCACTAAGTCACCTTCATTGAAGACCCTTGGGACAACTTTCCTGTCAATTGTCTTCTTCATTTGATCATGATGAGTTTCTAAATTCTGAAAAGCTTGCCTTCTGATCTCCTCTAATTCAATCAATTTAGCAAGTCTTAGCTCCATTGGTTGTTGGTCGAGGAGGTCTAATTCCTTAATAAGATTCAAACTAGGCAATTCAACTGAGATAGGAAACTTGGCCTCCTTTCCATACACAAGCGAGTAAGGTGAATTACTTGTAGAACGCTTTGGCGTGATCCTGTCAGCCCATAAAGCCAGCTTCAACTTGCTATGCCATGCTCTCTGATTGTCCTCTATAGTCCTTTTTATTATGCGAATCAGATTTTTGTTTGTTGATTACGCTTGTCCATTACCCTGTGGGTAATAATTGGATGAGGTACTAAAGGAGATATTAGTGCTCATTGCCCAATCAGTTATTTTTGCGCCTACAAAGGCCAAAGCATTATCAAAAATTATAGACTCTGGTGTACCAAACCTTGCAACCAAGTCTTCATAAAAATTCAGAACTGTACCCTCATTTGCATCCCTTAAAGCAACAGCTTCTGCCCATTTTGTAAAATAATTTGTTGTTGTTAGGATATTGTTGTGAGGTTTTCACACCATCGCCCCATTGTAAATGGGGACCCCCTCTTTTGCAAGCAGTAGGAGTAGTGGTCTTAGGTAGTCCTTGTTGGCGACAGTTTTCAAGCCCCTTGGTCCGGCGAGTG
>MU227373.1:134062-180235 GCA_018584345.1 Thuja plicata | reverse complement strand
TGTATTCATAAATTTTCTATCTAATGTATAACTATTAGATCTTGTTTTTCAAAGTAAGCAATTCTCGAAAGCACTCGGGACATGGGTATGCCCATGAAGATCTGTACAAATCTTGATTCATAATCGAGCCGTGGGTATGCCTACGGAAATATTGTATTTATAAAAATCTCGCTAATTGTCGAGTCGTGGATATGCCCACGTAAATTTTGTATAAGGACAGGACCTATGGTCCCGGGCTAGGCTGGAGGTTTTCTCTACCCTGCTCTTTCCTACCAGCGCCTACAGCGAGCGGGGTTACTATGTAAAACAATTATTTATATTAATAAAATTTTCAGGGCTTCGGCCTTTTATCGATCAAAAAAAAATAAAAAAAAATTATAAGATAATTAAATTTATTTATTTAGTTCTACTTCTAATGATTTTTATTATATTTAAATACATTAATATTATATTTATTATAAAATAAGATTATTTAGAAAAAAATTGATTATAAATTGTAAAAAAAAATTAAAAAAAATCTTCAATTTGAATTGTGGAACATGCAACTTGTGCGCGTAGCACTTAGATTTTTAAAATGTGAAAGGATCATTAATTATTAATAGAAAATTAGAATGTTAAAATAAATTATTTAACATTTCTTGATCTCAATTATAGATCATTATATAAATAACAATGTATTTACTTACTATATATAAACAAAATCAATATAATTTGTATGCAAAATTGAATTTCATTTCTGAATCATAGTATTTAAACAAAACTCAATTTATTCATACAAATAGATGAATAATTTGTTAAATAATTAATTTATTTTTATGTGCACATTAAAAATAATCTTTTAATTTAAATTAAAAATCAAATGCAAACAAAATAAAGATAGGAAATAAAATTGGTAATAGAAGTAAACTTTACTCATAATAGAACTTTCTTATATATTTTTAAATAACCTAACTGAAAAAAAACTAATCTTAATTAATAACTAAATCTAACCTAAATTAATAATATAAATTAACAACAAAACTTAAACTAAATTAAAACAAAACTAATTTAAATTACAAACTGTTATAAATTAAAAAGCTAATATAAAAAGAATCTTTCAAATTAAATTAAAAATCAAAAAGACCATAAAGCTAGTAGGAATTAAAATTGGTAATAGAAGTAAACTTAGCTCATAATATTTCTTTCTAAAATATTAATAATTTTTAATGGAAATTTTTGTAAAATATTGTACAATGGGAAAAAATGTCAATCAAGGCTGACAATTAAGAGCTATCCACTTAATTAATTAATGTTCATATTTATTAACAAAGATAATTAAATTTGAGTTTAATATTTTATCAACTTGAATTTTAATATCACTACTTTCTAAAACTATTGTTACAATTTAAATTAAGCTAATATAATTATCAACACCTATATTATATTTACATAATTTTTGTCTTATAGTAATAATAACAATTATAATATAATTATAATAATTATAATAATGAGATTTAAATTTAATTTGATATCACTAATTTTGCAAAGACATCCAACTAAATATATTATAGTGATAAGAAGGTTTTGAGGAATACCAACTTTTACTCTATTTTGGATTTGTAAAAATCATTACATTCTAAGCTGTTACTTTCTAACTTTTACTATGAGGTGGATGTTTATGTAATTTCGGTATATGCGAATTTGAAATTTAAAAATGTGATTTAAATTTTTGTTTTATTTATATGATATAAATTTAATTATTATTGGACTTATTTTCTACTTGAATTATTGAAGTTTATGATTTTTATTTTTAAAATATAAAGAAGGATTGTGAACATGTTGGATTCCAAAATCTTGAAGTTTAGTTAAATAAATATATTTAATAAAATATTAAAATATTTTATATACATTCATAAAATTGTTCAAATAAAATAGCAAGTTGAATATTAGGTTTTTAATTTGACTTGTATTGAGTCTATTTTTTATCTCATAAATACATTATAGCTTAGTTCACATTTGTTAATATTGTAGATGTCTAAAATCATCTTTTAACCTTATTAATTGAATCTTATTTAATTAATATCTCCTTCTAGTTAATTAAATCTTATTTAATTAACACATTTAGACATATAGTTGATTTTAGTTAATTGATTATATTAACCCCCTTCATCTACCTATTTAATTAAATTTATTTAATAAGTTTATTACCCCCTTCTTTTTAAAAGTATTTAAATTTTATTTAAATATATCCAATAACTATTTCCTTCAAAACCCTTAACCCATGATTTAATTAAATCCTATTTTGATTAAATCCTAAGGCCATCATAATCCCCTATTTGATTAAATCTTATTTAATTAAATCTATAATCCTGGATTTAATCTAATTAAATTCTAAAACCTAACCTAAAAGCCTACTCTATCATACCCTACTCCTACCTATCCCGCTTGCTAAACCCACCTCCTCTCTTAATCATCCTCTAATCACACTTAAAAAGGTGATTCCTAACCTTTTTAGTGTTAATGGAATGCTCACACATGTGTGAGCAACCCATCCCAAGAGAGTCCAACTCTCTTAAATGCAACCACCTTCTTGTCCCCCACACATTTCTCTAAGGTTGCTCACACATGTGTGAGCAACCTTGAGCCACTCAAGCATTAAATGCTCCAAATTGACCTCTCCTCTAAGCCTATGTGTCCCTTATGTGGCTCCTATGTGGATGTCACATGGGTGCCACCTCATCCAAACCCTTCCCTTCCCTCCAAAAATCTATAAATAGAGCCTCCTCCTTTGCATTTTCAATCATCCATTTTGTGTAGAGTTGTCATGCTAGTTTAATTTCAAAGTGCATTGTTATCATCTTAGAGCATCTAGAGATAATTGTTAGTTTTCATGTTTTACATTTTTCATCTTGTAGTATGTTAGATCATTTTAGTCTTATTATGTGAGTATGATATTTGCATTTGCATAACAATCTCATATTCTCATTATCATTTGATCACTCTTGCAAACTAGTTCTTCATACTAGTTTTGTGAGCTCTTTGATCTCCATTTAGCTTGCATTTAGCTTCATATCAATTCTTAAAGACTTGAATTTCTTTGGACATTAGTCTTATTGTGTTGGAGAGTTATACCCACAAACCTATTTAAAAGAACAAATCAAATGGAAAGAAGGTACTTATATTTTAGTTCAATCGAAGGTTGTGTGTTGAATCTTTATTATATTTATGTGTTTTTAACTAATGTTTGCTTGTTTACGCCTGCCTACACAGATTGAATATTTACACATATACATGTTGGCACGCCTGGTGGGACCCCATATCCTAAATTTTGTTTTCTTAATCCAAATTTTCATCATTTTGGGTGCACAAGCATGATTTCTCGTACAAGTATTCTCGTATACCCATACGAGTAAATAGTCCTCATACGAGTAAACAACCTTAATCATTTTGTCATATTATTACTCATGTTTTTTTGTACGAGTTTGCATCAGGGCTTATTACTTGCATTGTAATATATGTATACTCATACGAGACAATGATTACTCGTATTGCAACACATGTATACTCATACAAGCTTTGATGCCAGATCACTGTCTGTACATTCTCATATAAAAAACAACAAGTATTTTTAGAGGTCATTTTGATTTTATTTTTTTTTCTAACCCCTGACTTGGCTTCATTGGCTTGCTGGTTATTTTATTTTGCAGCCTAACTACTTTGCGTGGGGTGTATTGAAGAAGACATCAATTGTTGAGGACTTGCACTATAACACTTCCTTTTCCAAACTACTCATGCTTGCGTTTGCGGGTTTCCTTGGTCAAAGAATAACTCTCAAACTTCTAATGCATTTGTTTTGCAGGTTGCCTAAGTCCACATCAATCAAACGATTGTGCTTGTTAGTGTTTTCTAGGAACATAGCTTAATCAGGAGGTTTCTTGTGTGGGTCAAATCAAGCATTAGGGGATTATGCTCTCTTTCCTTTTGGGAAGATCAAAAACCTAAACATGTTTGATTTTCCTTAGGCAAGTAACATTTTTGGGGAATTAACCACATGCTTTGAGTGTTTGGGAGAAAACAACATTGGATAGGAGAGTATGCTCTTTTCCCCTTGTGGAAGAATCAAAAATCTAGGCTCCTTTCATTTCCAATTCATGATTTTCAAGTTAATCCTTTAGTTGGGTCTGTCGGTTGAGGTTAAAAACTCCCAGGAACAACCCACATGAGAAAGAGGTGTAAGCCACACCACTCCAACTCATGTTAAACAAATTTAATTCTTGATGTTATAGCCTTGAAAGTTGAATATCGTTTGAGCTTATACTCGGCTTACGCCTAACACAAAGTAGGGTTGTGAGGTCTCAATCACATTTACGTTACTACTTGTGCCAAGGTTCTTTATGGGTCTATACACCTCAATCATGCTTGCGCAGACACAAAGGACATATTTGACTGAAGACTCTTATTAAGAACCGTTAAAGTAGCATCCTACCTGATTCACCCCCGAAAGATTGATAATCTTTGTGCAAGAAGGATAGTAACCTCCCCAAGATACTCTCACATTCGTGCCACCTTGATCGTTTGGAATCGGATAATACAACATCATGACTGGAGACATTGTGTGCTTGGTGATGATTGTATTCTGATTAGCTCTTGTGTGTGTGTGTGTGTACCTATGTTTGTGAGAAAATATTTTTGAAGCTAAGCCAATTTCCTTAGGTAGGCATTGATGGAGTGTCTTCAAAACATTGGTGACTTGAATATACACATTGCGCTATCACAATTTCTTATCAATCAAACCAGTCACAATTGCTTGTATCCCTCAAGGTTGCTTTGTCCCTTGTTGGATTATTTTCAAACACATGAATGTTCCTGTTTGAATCAAGGTATACTTAGCAGAGTCAATACCTTTGATGTATGATTGAAACTCATTCTTCCCATTGAACAAATATAACCAAGCTATCTCAAATCAATCAATCCCAGTCAAGAAGCAGTGATTGCCTTTTCTGCAAGGCCATCCTATTTGATCACACATGACCGATTCAGGAAAATATAAGAAAGTGAAACTCCTAGCTCCCCGTGTTTATAGAGAGAAGAAAGAAGCTGTTAGAGAAGAAAGAAGCTGTTAGAAAACCCAAAGAATATCAACATATAACGAAATCCATAATTCATTGAGAAATCATGGACTTTGAGAAAATTGATGCTATTATCTTCAACGTTAAAATTTCTCGTATGATGGCCAAAAGTCATGTGAATCGCGCTTTCATCCATTTCGAGAAATATGACTAAACAAACCTCATTATTGACCTTTGAACCTCAAATCAATTCATCACCTCTTCATTATCACAAGATCATCATTCCTTCTTGGAGCAAAATCAATCATCCTTGGACTATAATAAAACCAATAAAATCAAATCCAATCTTTCATTCCTCCATCCTCATCGAGTTGAAAGATTTTAATCGAAGCGTTTCAGACCTTCATCTCTAGCAAACACATTTAATCAAATTATTACTTATAGAACATCAGTCTGTCTCAAGTAATCAAATCCATTGATCTTGTCCTATTTTGCTTGGGATCATAAGTCTATCTCCAAGTAGAAGAATATATCATCCAAATCAATCATTTGTGTTTGCATCATCATAAGGTCTTGTCTCACCTAGGTTTCTATCTCAAAATATTTAAATTCAATTCAACTTAATCATCCAAACAATCAATCCAATCAAAAATCAAGCCAAATCCAAATCGTTTTGCTCCCAAATCCATCACTAATCAAATTGTTCATCATCCTTCATCCTTCATCCTTCATCTTTCATCTTTCATCTTTCGAAGGTCACCATTGTATGGTAGTTACTCGATCCCAATCTAAAAACATGAGGCACACACAATTAAACACCAACCACGATGATGATAATCCTTTTGCTCATCCCTTCTTTCATGGTCATGAAGTACACGTTGAGGACATCACTAATGTCCCTGGGGAAAATGAATTAGTGGATCAAGATGAAAGGCCTACTCAAGTGAATGATTTCCTCAGTGATCCATACAAGTTAGAAATGGTTGAGAAGGCCATTAACCAAAATGGTGGAGATACTTTTCTAAACCTTATCAAGAATAGTGTCATATTACCCGCCGATTTTGATGAATCTTTCCTTGTCAGCAATATCATCAGGGCCACAATAGCTGCAAGCACAACCTCAACCTCTAAAACAACATTATCTCAAGATAGAGGCAAGGCCACTTCTAGTGGGCCTTCTACATCGATCCCCACATTAACTTCACAACCAACATTTCAATTGATAGGGGAACAAATTCAATAGATCCTTAGTGTTTTACCCAACATAACCTCACATAATAGCACTCATACCATGACAAACGCCTCTACTAGTGTTGGTGCTACTGTCTTCAACATAGGGCAGACTACCATCCCCTTATCTACACAACCAATTTCATCACCACAATTCACATTTTTGTCATCCATAATGAAGGCATCCACTCAACAAACATCCTAAGCTTATCATTATACACCTCCCCCTAGAGTTGGTATGACATCGATAGGCTTTTCGGCCTCAGAATTTGGAGGGAGACAATATTAAATACACTATCGATCACTCATAATAATGTTCCTGGATTAGCCCAACGAGTCAATGAGCTTAAGAATCTTGTGTTCAGTTTGCAAAAAGGGGGGAAGAAAGAATTATCCTTTAACGAGATATGTCTTTATCTGTTCAATAAGTCCATCACCATACAACCATTCCCTCCAAACTTTGAGATCCCTAAATTTGAGAAATATAAAGGGGAAACATGTTAGTCCAACATCTCAAAGAATTTTATATTGCATGTCAAGAGGTCACATTCAACAATAATTATCTAAAGAGACTCTTCACTATGAGTCTTGGTGGTCCTGCTTTGGAGTGGTTCATGGCCCTCCCTCATGGATCCATATCTACCTTCTCTGACCTCGCAAATAAATTTGTTACACAATATTCTTATAATATTGAACATTAAGCATCATTAAGTGATATGTGTAACACCAAGCAAAGGATCGGGGAAACCTTTGCCATCTTTTTACAAAGATGGAGACACATTGTGAATCATATTCCTTGGAAAATACCCAACAATCATTTGATTGATATCTTCACTAGAAACTTGGTGTCTGAAATGTCATTCCAAGTGAAAATGGCTTCTACTGATACTTTTGAGTCTCTTGTTAAGAAAGGGAAAAAAATTGAAGATGGACTTTTGCAAAAAGGTGTCATTGAGAATTACATCCCTTCCTTTGAAAATGACAAACCAAAATTTGGGATTAAGAACAAAGGAGTTGCCAATGATGGAGTGACAGATACCAAACATGTCCAAAATGTCCAGGCATCTAATCAGAACAATCAAAACAATCATAAAAATCATAACAACAACAGTAATCAGAACAATTCATCACAACAACAATCTCAACAACAACTCTGTAATAAGTTCTATATATTTCCTCAAAATAATAATAACCATAACAAGCACAACAACAACAATAAAAATGACACTAGATAGCGTCGATAATTCACCTCTCTTGCAGATTCACTAGAGGCGGTCTTTCGACAATTAGTAGATCAAGAGATGATAATATATCCTAATGCTCAACCATTTGATAAAAATAAACCCAAACCCGCTTGGTATAAAGATAACAAATATTGTGATTATCATCGCATCAAAGGACACGATACCAAGAAATGCATGAAATTGGGACATTTTGTCCAAGACCTTATAAACGATGGAAAATTTGAGGTTGAAGGACAAACTTCATCATCACCAAATGAAAAGCTGAAATTCTATAATGAGCCTTTTCAAAAACACAATTAGAACACCAATGTCATTCCATATGATTATTCTACAAACACCATCAGAGACAATGATCCAACATGTGGTAGTTTAGAAGAGAATGACATCTTTGGTTTTGATGAACTTTATGGGCGTGTTGAAGAATCTGAAGACCATGTGAACACTCTGGCACTCAAAGGTGCAAATTGCAATGCTACCACCCGAAGAACAAGAGTCATTGTTCAGGCTGTTAATAATCCATCCACCTCTGCAAATCCACCAGCTGCACCATCCATAGCTACTCGACATGCTTGATGCTATGATTTGTTGGCCTAGTTAGGAAAGACACCTGCATAGATATTTATCCTTGAGCTTCTTCACATATCTCCCATCCATAAAGAAGTCCTTGAAAATGCCCCTGATGAGTCACGTATTCCTAAAAACATCAACACTTCCCAGTTCCAAGCTATTATTGTGAATTTAGTTGCACAAGAGCATTTAGTATTTACTAATAAAGATTTCCATGGCCCAAACCTTCATCACAATAAATAACTCCATATCAAAGCCAAAATACATTCCACTAAAATCAAATGAGCCCTTATAGATGGTGAATCTGGTCTCAATTTGTATACATTAAAAATGATCTGAAACATTGGTCTTTCTAAAGACCTTCTTGATGTAAATAAGAGAATCAAAATAAAGGCCTATGATGATAGAGAAAGAGAGAGAATAAGTTTGATAACACTCCCTCTGCAGGTGGGCTCAACTCTAGTTGAAACCGCTTCTCATGTGCTTGATCTTGATTTGCCCTATAACATCTTGTTGGGATGACCGTAGATACATGCTATCAAAGGTGTACCTTCTACATATAATCAATGTATAAATTTACCACATCATGGTAGAGAAATAAATATTCCTGGAGATCCCAAAGCCTTTCAATATTGCAAAAGATTAGAGGGTAAGCAATCAAATTATTGTCCTTTGAATGAATTTGGTCGACTGGTTGAAAAAGAGAATCCCACACCAAACAGCAATGAATAAACATCACAAATCCCCTCGTATCAATCCAAAGGAAAGGAGAAAGTCATTGAAGAAAAAAATTTGGAGTCAAAAAATAAAATAACATTCATAGACCAAGGCTTGGGGAATATAAGTTTGAAAGTGCTATATCCATTGGACAACTCCCCTTGTCTCCAAAGTCTTATGGAAAACCTTCACAATTAACTCCCCCAGGAGAAAAGGACATCATGAAATGTAAAAAGGACTACCTTCGAACATTGGGGATCTTTGTCAAATGAGCATATGGAATCCAATCTCCTAGATTGTCATTACAGAGAAGAAGAAGAAGAAGAAGAAGAAGAAGAACCATTGACCTTCCCTAAAGACAAGTATATAAAAGCCACTCCTATTGTTGAAAGCATGGGATATCATGGTACTGGTCTAGGAGAAAATTAAATAGGAAGAAAGACTCTTGTTAAAGCAAAAGGATATCCATGAGGAAAAGGATTTGGTTCCTTAGAAACTAAGACGAACTTCACTAAGGGCTATTGCTTAGTTGAATCTAATTCAAACATTGAGGAAGAGTTCTTTGAAGTACCTTTCCAATACATTGAAGATGACCTTGATGAATATACTTGTGTCCTTACCATCGTAGAAGTTGACCTTTCATCCCCTACCCTTCCCTTGAAAAACCCTTAACTAATTGATTTGGATCAGCAAGATTCACTACCATACTTGGACATATGTGATTCAGACGAGACAGTGTTAGCACTCTTTAGACTTAAGAATCTCTGAGAATACGAGCATCAAATCCACTACAAAGAGCAAGCCTACTTTGGTAGCCAAGTCAATACTCTTAGTTGCAAAAATGAAAAATGAAAATAAAAATTAAAAAAAAAAAAAGACAATAAAGCATCCCCTGGTGAAAACCTCTCGCATGCACCTTCAGATGGAGAAAAAGATAAAATAAAGGATGTGCCCTTTAGTGAAAACCTTTCTAAGGTGCTAGAGGAGGGATAAGTTTGCCTTCCCTTCATGTCTTTACAACCAAAAAAATATTCTATCCTAATAGAAGACACAATAACGGTTAATCTTGGTACAGAAGAAAATCCCAAAGTTACATATATTGCAGCTTCCCTCAATGATCAAGAAAGAAGAGATATGAAGGAATTCCGAAAAAATAAATAGATCAATTTTGCTTGGACTTACAAAGATATGTCAGGATTGGATACATATTTAGTTATCCACCAACTTGCGGTTGATCCAAAGGTGAAACCTGTCAAGCAAAAATTACGCAAAATGCATCCATAAGTTGCCTTGTTAGTCAAAGATGGGATCCAAAAGATGTTAGAGGAAGAGATCATTAGACTAATTGATCATCCTGAATGGGGGTCTAACATTGTGCCAGTAGGTAATCATGTTGGTGGCATTTGCATTTGTACAGACTTCAGAGACCTAAACTTAGCATGTCCTAAGGACAATTTTCCGCTACCAAACATTGATATCATAGTGGATATGACTATTGGACATGAGATGTTGTCCCTCATTGATGGATTCTCTAGGTATAATCAAATCAAAATAGCACCAAAAGATCAACACAAAATTGCATTCACAACTCCTTGGGGTACGTTCTGTTACCAAGTCATGCCCTTTGGTCTAAAGAATGTAGGAGCAACCTATCAGCGAGAAATGAACACAATCTTTAATGACCTTCTGCATGTTATCATGGAATATTATGTGGACGACCTTTTTGGAAAATCTAAGACACATGAATCATATATTTCTATCCTCGCAAAAATCTTTGAAAGACTAGAAAAGTACAAGCTTCAATTCAATCCCAAGAAATGTGTGTTCGGTGTCCAATCCAGAAAGCTGTTGAGTTATATTGTGTCACGTTGAGGCATAGAAGTTGATCTAAGGAAAGTCTAGGACATTTTAGAAATGATTCCCCCCAAGACATTAAAACAACTCTGCAATCTATAGGGAAAACTTTAGTCTATAAGGAGATTTATGTCGTAGTTGGTTGATAAAGTGCATCCCTTTTCCCACCTACTATGCAAGAATATCAAGTTTAAATCAGATTTCCTGTGTCAAAAAGTGTTTGAGTGACTAAAATACTATCTAGCTAATCCCCCAGTGTTGGTTCTGCATGTTCTAGGCCGCCCTCTGATTTTGTACATATCCGCTACTGAAGTTGCACTGGGATCTCTTTTGGCACAACTAGATGACAATGGAAAAGAATGAGCAATTTATTATCTCAATAGAACTCTAGTGGGAGTTGAACTAAATTATTCACCTATTGAAAAATCTTGTTTGGTTGTACTCTTCTGTACATAAAATTTGGGTCACTACATTCTCAATCATAAGATACAACTTATTGCAAGGATTAGTCCACTCAAATATCTTCTATCTAAAGCTGCTCTTACTGGACGCACTGCTAAATGGGTCATGATTCTCAATGAATTTGACATTGTCTATATGGATTGCAAAGCCATTAAAGGACAAGTCATTGTAGATTAATTATTTGAAGCTCCTGTTCTAGGGGATCATCCACTCATTTTTGTTTTTCCAGATGAATCCATTTTGACTGTCATCCAAAGTATACAATGAAAACTTTACTTTGATGGCTCTTTTACATAGAAGAGCCCGAGGGAAGGAATTTTTTTTGTCACACATCAATGGGATCTCATCTCTAAATCTTATAAATTGCAATTTACATGTACAATCAATATTGTGAAATATGAGGCCTTGGTGATAGGACTTCGCTAAGTTGTCTAATGGAAAATCCTCAGCTTATTGGTTCTTGGTGACTCTCAGTTGGTGTTCAAGCAATTCCTGGATGAATATAAAATTAAGGATGAAAAATTACTCCCCTATCGTCACATGGTTGAAGATCTAAAACAACATTTCACATAAATTATCTTCCAACAGATTCCCAGAACAAACAACAAAGTAGTTGACGCCATGGAAACCATTGGGTCTTTGATAGCCATGTCTGAACACAGTTCACGATATGAGTTTCTCATTGAGAATATTCTGGTCCCTTCCTATGACCAACCGAAGACCGAGATGGTATGTGAAATTGTTGATCCTAATTAGCTCTGGTACCAATAAGTTTATTCTTATCTTAAAGATAGAACCACCTCACTTACCTTCACACAAAACTAACGTAAGACCTTCATCTTTTGAACCTCATGATACACAATCCTTGGCGATACCCTATTTCAAAAACACTTCGACGGAACTCTTCTAAGGTGTCTAAATTCATAGGAAGCGCAAACATCCCTAGATGAGGTACATCAAGGAATCAGTGGATCCCATTCTAGTGGCCTCACTTTGGCAAAGAAATTGTTACATACATGATACTATTGGCCCATCATGGAGAAGGATGCCTACCACTATGTCAAGAAATGTGTACCTTGTTAACAACATGACGATTTCATACATGCCCCATCCCAATCCCTTCAACCTACCATCACACCTTGGCCTTTTTCCCACTGGGGACTTGACCTTGTTGGCCAGATATTTACAAATTCCTCCAATGGCCATAAGTATATCATTTTTGCTATAGAGTACTTTGCAAAATGGGTTGAAGCTATTCTTGTTACTCACATCACTGGAAAATAGATTTCAAAGTTCATTTTGAGCTACATTATCTGTCACTATGACATTCCTCTAGACATTATCACTGGTAATGGGACCCCTTTTAAAAACAAGGATATCACAGAGTTGTGTAAGAAGTTAGGTATTACCCAACACTATTCCTCTAGGTAATTCCCACAAGGTAATGGTCAAGCAGAGGAAACGAACAAAACCGTCCTTAAAATCCTAAAGAAAACAATCAATGATGTTAGCTGTGACTGGGACCTTTGGTTAAACCCTGCCCTATGGGCCTATCACACTTCCATATGTACCCCCATTTGAGCCACTCCATTTTCCCTCGTCTATGGAATTGAGGCTATCCTTCCCATCAAATTTGAGCTCGCTTCCCTCAAAATCTCCCAAAAGAATTTGATGTCCAAAGAAGAATATCGAGTTGCTCACTTGCAAGAGCTTGAACTCCTTGATGAGAGATTCCTCACTGCCTTGAACCATCTCCATGTGTATCAAAATTGCATGTGTTTATATTTCAACAAGAAGATCAAATCCCAAGAGTTTGATGGTGGTGATCTTGTCATGCAACATAACATGAAGAATTTCTAGAACCGTGAAAAGAAAGGAAAATTTGAGCCTAATTGGTTGGGACCATTTGTGGTGACATCTAAATTTGGGTCTAGAGTATATCAGATCACAACACCAGAGGGAGATCCTATCCCTGATCCTATGAATATCTTGCATCTCAAGCACTTTTATGCATAGCCTGTTAGTAGTTCCTCTTGAACAACAGAAAGTCGGCAAAAAAAAAAAAAAAAAAAAGCAAAAATTCCAAAAACAATATAAAACAGTCCTGAGAAAAACATCTAAAAAGCAGAAAAAGTCCTGAAAAAAAAAAATTATCCTAGTGAAAACCTGGCAAACAGGCACCTTGATAATATATAAAAAAAGTTCATCCATTTGTGAAAACCACTTCGGTGGTGCAATGGGCATGTACCATGGTGAAAACATGTTTCAAGCGCTGCATGTAGTCATATCCATCATCTATTCAGACCATCCCACATGCTAACCATCGCTTTTCCATAATAACTCCCACACTTCCCATATCTGTACAGATGTCTTACCTAGTACTCACTCAATTTATGCTCATTCTTTGCGTTCACAATCAAATCCATTTCCCGAATACTGAGCTTCACCCCATGACACTAAGCTTTTTCCCAAACAATTGTGATCGCAAGAGTTTTCACCAATTAAATTTAAGTTTGAATTTTATAGCTATCATTCCTTTCCCTAGCTATTGCCAGTGAATTCTCGTTTCAACATCAATCAATCTTGGCCCACTAGGGTGCATCCTCCCTAAGTTGGCTTATCAATCCTCTATCACACAATCCTATTCAAGGAAAGAAACTTTGGACTGAATGACTGCTTGGTCATGATGCCTTTTTGTTGATTTTTTCTTTGTGTTTCAATATAGTCTCCTCGTGATTACCTCGATCTTCAATATATTGGCATATCTTGAATGGTGTCTATTGGAATACACGTCATTTATGGTATGATCTATTTATTGGTATTTTTAGTGCATTTTGTTAGATACATAGCTATGATAATGCTTAGCTTCCTAGGGACAGGGTCTAGTACACTTTCCACCAAGTCTCTAACAATACCTTGGGTGTACTCGGTCTTCCTATGAGTGTTACCACATTAGTTCCATCATATCTACATTATCTACATCTATGTTCCTAAATCTACCTATTCTATCTAAGAGTCTAGTCCACACAAAGGAACCATGTCATATGTGTTTTCTAACACATGATGCATACCTCCTCTTGCAAAATCAAACTAGGGTATGCTCTCCACGTCAACACACTAAGATCTCCAAAACCTCCTTTGCATTTCATTAGTTGCATTATAGGTTTATTTCTTTTGCATTTTGCATTCGATGTTTCTCAATATCTCCCCATCCTGATTCATTTCATTATCCTTCCTTTCATATGCATTTTGTTCATTTCAAGAAAATTTCCCTAAACCCTTTTGTTTGCATTATTTTCTCGAGGGGGCACATCCTTCCATCGTTGTGGCTTTAGCATGACTCTTAGGCCTCTGCTTCTCTCTGGGGAATCTTCTTTTCTTTTCTTTGACATGAGGCACCACATCAAAGAGGGGCAAAATATAGACGTCAAAAATCATCATTTAACCTAATTAATTGAATCTTCTTTTATTAATATCTCCTAGTTAATTAAACCCTATTTAATTAACACCCTTAGCCATATAGTTGATTTTAGTTTATTGATTATATTAATCCCCTTCATCTACCTATTTAATTAAATTTATTTAATAGGTTCATTACCCTCTTCTTTCTAAAAGTATTTAAATTTTACTTAAATATATCCAATAATCATTTCCTTCAAAACCCTTAACCCGTGATTTAATTAAATCCTATTTCGATTAAATCATAAGCCCATCCTAATGTTTTATTTGATTAAATCCTAAGCCCATCCTAATCCCCTATTTGATTAAATCTCATTTAATTAAATCCCTAATCTTTGATTTAATTTAATTAAATCCTAAAACCTAACATAAAAGCCTACCCTATCCTACCATACTCCTACCTATCCCACTTTCTAAACCTACCTCTTCTCTTGATCATCCTCTAAACACACTTAAAAGGTTATTCCTAACCTTTTTAGTGCTAATGGAGTGCTCACACATGTGTGAGAAACCAATACCAAGAGAGCCACCCAACTTTCTTAAATGAAACCACCTTCTTATCCCTCACACATTTCCCTAAGGTTTCTCACACATATGTGAGAAACCTTGAGCTACTCAAGCATTAAATGCTCCAAATTGACCTCTCCTCTAAGCCTGAGTGTCCCATATGTGGCTCCTATGTGGGTGCCACATAGGTGCCACCTCATCCAATACCTTCCCTTCCCTCCAAAAATCTATAAATAGAGCCTCCTCCTTTGCATTTTCAATCATCCATTTTGTGTAGAGTTATCATGCTAGTTTACTTTCAAAGTGCATTGTTATCATCTTAGAGCGTCTTGAGATAATTGTTAGTTTTCATGTTTTAGATTTTTCATCTTGTAGTATGTTAGATCATTTTAGTCTTATTATGTTAGTGTGATAGTTGCATTTGCATAACAATCTCATATTCTCATTATCATTTGATCACTCTTGCAAACTAGTTCTTCATACTAGTTTTGTGAGCTTTTTTATCTCAATTTAGCTTGCATTTAGCTTAATATCAATTCTTAAAGACTTGCATTTATTGGAAGATTAATCTTATTGTGCTGGAGAGCTATACCCATAAACCTACACAAAAGAACAAATCAAATGGAATGAGGGTGCTTCCATTTTAGTTCAATCAGAGATTATGTGTTGAATCTTTGTTGTATGTATTTTTAACTAATTGTGTATGAGGAAATCTTCAATCTATTGGGATAAAGCTCAAACATGCAAATTTATTGGGTTAGCACATATAACGGATTCAAATCATTTATAAGCATGCAAACAACAAATAAATCTTCATAACATCATATTAAGTTAAAACAAGTTATTGCACCCTATTACTACTTGTTTGATTTGCTCAAAAGAAAAGATTGTGTATGTGCTCTCTCAAACACAAAATAGAATGATCCCCAATGCAATGCAAATGTTAATGTAAGATTGGTAGAGAAGAAGAGATTCAAGAGCTAGTATGAAGAACTAGTCTCAAATCCTTTTCAAAGATGATGATTATGCTACGAGGATGATATGTAAATGCAATAAGAAAACTATGATTCATTACCAATATTATCCTAACATGTGATTTATAGATTATTTTAAGCAAGATCCATGATAAAAAGTATGAAATCAAATATGAAATCCTAAGATAATTCTAGCATAATAAAATTGCACAATTGAGAGATGAAATGCAAGAGGAGAAGGCCTCTATTTATAGAGTTTTAGAGGGAGGAAAGAGGCTTGTATGAAGTGGAACCTATGTGGCATCCACATAAGAGACACATAGGAGATACATAGGCTAAGAAGAGGAGTCAATTTTAGCATTAAATGCTTTGTGAGGCTCAATGTTGCTCACACATTTGTGAGCAACCTTGGAGAAAGGAGTGGGGGTCAATATTGTAAGAGCCATTAAGAGAGTTGGGTGGCTCTCTTGGGAGGAGTTTCTCACACATGTGTGAGCACTCCATTAGTGCTAAAAATATTAGGAATCACATCTTAAGTGTGATTAGTGTGTGTTTAAGTGGGAGAGCAGGTTTATTAAGAGTAATAGGTAGGGTAGGGTAGGAGTAGAGTAAGCTTAGGTAGGATTAATAGGTCTTTAGACTAAGCTTAGATTAAATATTCAAGTTATATTTGAATTTAATCTTGGTTTAGAGGAATTGGGAATACGGAGGATTTTAATAAATATAAATTTATTAAAAGGGGAAGTGTGAGGAAATGTATTTAAATAAAATACATTAGGATAATATTATATTGTATGTAAATACTAAGGATGAAACTATTTAATTGATTAAATTAAATAGTTAGATGAATATAAGGTAATTAATAATTAAATTAATATTTTTGGACGTCTACACTAATGTTTGCTTGTTTACGTCTGCCTACACAAATTTAAGATTTACACATATACAAATATTTCACTCAATATTTTGTACATAAATTTAATTGTATTTATGGAAAATGGACAATGTTGCAAAAGTTTTAAGTGATCCACACATATGAAAAAAATATGGGTGTTCCTCCCTTGGAGCTTTCCATGTAGGCGTGTTTACGCGTCATAACATTTTTTAATAAGTCGTGCATGTAAAAAACATGCTCTCCTCCAAATTGAACATGCATTGTACTATCAAAATTTGATCCAAAGGAAAACTAGACAAGATGGAGAGAGTTGGAAGGTGACAAAAAAGAGCAAATAGACACAACCCTCCGGGTAAGCTTTAGCAATATTCTATTTTCATTTATAATGCTTGTTGTTTAAGTGTACATTTGAAAATAATGAATTATTTATTGCATATTTTTAGGAAAATCATAAGTAATAAGATGTACAAGGAAAGTGCTCTAGAGAACAAAAACATAACCAAATAACTTGATACTTATACTAGCCCCTATTGGGATTGCTACATTTAACATACATGCATCGACAATACATTTAACACTCAAAATTCCTATCAAACAATTGCAACCATTACAAGGACAAAGACTAACCACATTCCAAGAAGAGATATGAAGCACACAAGGTACGTCCTCATTGATGCTATGAATTTTATAGGACCCAAACTACTGCTACAAATAGACATGAGGCTACAGGAGGCCTTTTTCCTCCAACAACATATTTGGTTTGGTGGAGTATCCATAATTCTAATTGGTGACCTTGTGCAATTGTCTCTTGTAATAGACAAACCCATCTACACATTGAATTTAAATGTGATAGCATTATGACACCAATTTACAACAATTGTCACCTTACAAAATGTTATGCTAACAAGGTGAAACTCCAATCCAAACCCAATTTTGCTAGGTATTGCACAACACATTGAATACAACCACAACACAAGAGACTGTAAATTATTTATGAATCCCACAAGCAAAGAGATTACACTAGATGAAAAAAAAAACATTTTAACAATTTAGTGTTCCTATTTGATACTAATGATTTAGTAAGGCTACACAATAGAAAAATGCTAAAACAACTATACTATACATTAACAATGAACATCCAATTGAAATGAGCATTGTAAAAAGTACTAGAAGCGAAATAAATATTGAATCTAATACTGAAAAACTTGAGAAATAGGTGCTACTTTGAAAAGGAAAATGAATCATGCTCACAACCAACACATGGACACAATAAGGACTTGAAAATGTAGCTATTGGTGAAGTTATTGATATTGTTTATAATCTTGGCTCAAAACCACCAAATATTCCTACATACATAATAGCACAATTTGAAACCTATATTAGCGATAAGAATATAAAACTACGGATATCATTGTTTTGTAACACCCATATCCCAAAGTAATAAGATACCTACAAAATGGTGATACTTATTGGTAGATCACAGGACTGAAACAACTAGTAAGAAGGACATATGCAATTTAGCGATAAAGGCAAGGTCATATGTCGCTAACTCACATAAGGCATAAAATTAAAGAAAAGAGTCCTTGAATTATTAGAGAAAGGACTTTTGAGGGTCCCAAGAAGAAGCCTAGGATGTCTGACCCTACAAAGAGACCCATACAAAAAACCTTGTTAGATGTCTTGTCTAGTTTAGAATATACTAGAGGGAAAAATGTGTTCAATGATAGGTTCGAAGGGTGTAGGTATGCCAGTATTCCTATCAAAAGCAGAGACCTATTCTAGTATTTTTGTATTTTTATACAAACAAAGACCAAAAGGTCCCTATGTCAAACCCTTGGACTTTAGACTTAGTGAAGCTAGTTGTGCCTAATGTTTTTTTGGATGTCAATTTTATTCAAGTGCAAGAAAATAAGTGCAACCCCGAGACTCAAACCATTAGGATGAGTAATGGAAAACCCCTATTGGTAGTCACAAGGTCTACAATTATTGATTGCTTCATGTTGAACAAACAAGCCTGACTAAAATTGACAAGGAACAATTCCAAATTTATTATGAGAAGTTGAAGAAAACATTCAAAAAGGACGAGGTGGTCCATTATAGGAAAAGAGGTAAGAAAAATATACCTATGCCAATCATAGGCAGTGAACCTTTTATAGTGGAAAAGTTCCTTGTATTTTCTTAGAGGACATATTTTTCCATATGTCAGATATTGGGGGAAGATTATAAATAAAAAAATGAGAATAGCCTTGATGTTCATGGTCATGAGAATTCAAAACCCCGAGGTGAATTTAGAGTTTGATTTTGCTTCATACAAAGCTTAATTCACACTCAATTGGTAGCATGGAAATAGAAGAAGGCGTGTACCTTTCATCATTATTCTTTGTGTTGTTATTTGATTATCTACCATAATAGAGTAGTTTTTAGTCAAATACTAAAAATGGGGATGACAAATAACCAAGGAAACATATTTTCAATACAAAGGCGGTGTTATCTGTCAGACAGGAATTGCAAGGATTGTAGTTACAAGATTTTCCATGATTCCTTTGTTGTTGTAATTTTCAAGACTTTAAGTTTAAATCATCCATTTTAAAGAATATCACTTGGTATGAGAAGGGTATTGATGTCACTTTCTATTGATCCAGAGAAGGGTCATACTTATAAGTTTACTAACTAGTTCTACTTGGGGAAGCATACTATTATCAAGGTATGTGGGTGTCTTCAAGATCCCCATATATTGCATGTATTTGTACCAGATAAACTTTTATTTTTAGAATAAATATGCTAAATGTTATGGTTGGAGAGGGAACTTATAGATAAGAGAAAGAAGGGGGCACTCTTGCCCCATTTTACCAAATGTGTAGGTTTTGCCATTGGATCTGATGTCCTAGAAAAGTTACAAGGATATCTGAAGGATAAATACCATGTGGGGTCTGGAGAGGAAAGAATATGTGACTCAAAAATCCACATTAATTATTTCATCAAAAATGTCTCACATTAAGTACTAATACAAGAGGATCTGATTAGAAATTGTATATCATTTGATGAGATTGTGAAAAGGAATAAGAAATGGAACATCGTAACTAAACTAGAGGAGGATAGGAAGAATAAGGGTCTCCCTAGGTTTTTTAATGAGGAAAAAAATGAGTTGAAAAGAATTGAATTATGTTTAAATAAATTTGAAAAGCTTTATGGGAGATCAACTAGTAATGAACCAAAAAAGGCCCAGACTCAGCCAAGGAAACCCCATGGGGTTATTATTTGAGATATGCCAAATAGAGAGTCTTCACCCAAATCTCCCCCACCAAAAAAGAACAAAAGAGATGAACTAGTACTTGTGGTACCCTATCAAGAAACAAAGGGAGAAGGAGACACTAATGAAGTTGTGAGTGCTCTTAAAACCTTAAAGGATGGTGAAGGAAGTGAGCAACCACAACATGTCCCACCAATGTATCAAGAAGATGTACACAACTATGAAGCCCAGATTCAGGAAGATGCAAAGCCTATAGACCATGTGGATGAGAGAGAGGCCATGTCTCGAAGGTTTATAGAGGATGAAAATTTTATTAAGAGTGTTGAGTTTAAGGGATTTTGGCTGAAAATGAAGATGGAGTTTGAAGAAAGAAAACAAATGAACCTCATGGGTGTAGATGAATCCAAACATGATGAAGTCATAAATCAAGCTTTTAAAGAAATAATATTTGATGAGATAAATATTACCCCTACAAAATCAAGAGAGATGGTGATGAAGAGTAATTTAATAATCGTCCTATGAATGACATTGAAGAAATTTTTTTTGTTGGATCGAGTCAATCAACAAGATGACCCTATGTTAGTAGAATAACTGATTTTGAAGATGGATTTAATGGTATAGGGTGTAACACTAAAACTGAGGTGCTTGAAACATGAGTGAACTTTAAAAGTATCAGCAAAAAAAATTTGTTAGATATGGTAAATGAGACAAAGGGTACTGCCATCTTAAAAACCATGAAATATACCTCACCATTGGAGGTGGCCACATCTGCTTTACACTAAGCTATGTTTACTAGAGATAGAGTGAAACACGCACAACAACATGTAGTTGAGCTCGAAGGAATGGAGGTTGAATTGAATACTATTATCAACAAAATGTATATTTAGAATGCCAAGTTGAAAGAAAGGTTGAAGGATTTACTTGGTACCTAATGGGATGAGGAAAAGAACAAATATGAAGAGGAGATTAGAAAGTTAAAGGCTACTAATGAAGAGGTCCTACAAAAAATATGAAAAAAAAATCTCAATACTTTTGAACAAATATTATTGCACAGGCTTGAACTCCTATTTGGTAAAATGGAGGAGGTGTACAAAGGATATGAGTCCTTGCTAAAAATTCTAGATACATTTCAAGAGAATAGACCTAAATTGGAAGTATTACTAAAATTATGGCATCTAGTCTACATTTCTATAACTATTGTGTGTAAGGTAACTCGGAGGGATCCTAATGCTCCTCCAAAAATAAGATAAACTTAAAAAATGATAAGTCTGGTTATTGAAGAGCTTATATAAATTCTGGTGAAGAGAAAAAGTGAAAGGTAAGATTACTTCCTTTCACACATTCAAGCATTGGAAAACTCTTGATATTGTTGATCAGGATGGATAGATCAAAATTTTTTATGAATGGAAGCTTGAATACCACCAAATGGTGCCAAAAATCATGGTACACATGGAGGAGAAGAACGAGAAGGTTAAAAGTTTCAATTTGTTCCAAGACAATATCATAGCACTAGATGTTGGCTATTCAAAATTCAATGCAGAGGTGAGGACAGTGACATACAATAAATGGAAAGATCATCTTGTCAACACACTGGCCATCCAAAGTTTCAAATGGTTGAGCGACTGTGAGGTTTTCCAGTGGGGGTAAAATATTTGGATGCTCCAAAGGATCAACCCAAGAACGAGGAACATGCCCAATTAAAGTAGAGCCTTTACACACCCATTTGGCCATAGATTACTACTCATTAAGTCATGATAACAAACATGTTCATATTTGTCACATGTTTATGTTATGTGTTTTATTTCAAACTATTAAACAATATTTAAATGTTTTATAAAGTTTAAAATGTTTAGTTATGAAAGGATGTGATGTTTAGTTTGATATATAAAGGAGAAGAAAAAAAATAGATAGAAAAGGACATATATGTAATAGAATATTGACTCTAGTTTTGTACTTTCTTTACAGTGACATATGATAATAGAAGAATCTAGTTTGTTCCTTCTTTCAATTAGTCGTTGATGGTAGATAGAGAATATACTACATATTTGACTCAAGTTCATCTCTTTTTTAATTGTTTAAATTTGGGTATCAAGGATACTTATGATTTATCAAAGCAACTTCATTTCCTCTGTGTGATATGATTGGTTGGTTTTTGTAAGGTAGAATTAAATTCAACTTGGTCAGTTCATAATAATTTAAGAGGTATAATTGGATTATAGAGAAGAGCTTAGTAATATCACATTTATGCATGTTTATATAAGATATAAACACATTTGTATGTCATGCGATTAGAGTTATAGCCAGGATTTGGATGTCTAAAAGAAGGAATATACACGGAGTTTTGTGTAAATGAAGAAAAGATTGCATACATGAACGAATTAATGAAAATTTGAACATGTATTATCTCCTACAATCTTTTTTGTTAATTGCATGAATTTTAATCTCAAGAATAGATCAATTTATCTTTAGAAATTCCTTCTAAATGTGTAATGCATAGCTTAGGCTTCTATTGAGGATAGAATTCTCATGCATCATTAATTGAATAAGGATGTGTGATATGTAGAATTAGAGTGTTTAAGTCAGGCTTAATTACTCAAAAATGATGTATGCAGATCCTCTATTCGTTCATTATGTTGGAAAGGGCAAAATTTTGTGTAGGTTTGGTATGTTTTCATGTCCTACATGCTTGAAATTTAAAAAAAGGCTTTTGACATAACTCTCAGGCAACATGCTCCAAAAAAGAGCTATCTATTGGTGAGACAAATCATTTTAATAATAAAATACTTGCCATTTCTATGGCTCTCTTGCCTGTGTGAAGAGATTTTCATTTTTTAAAAAAATTGATAGCCATTTGCCTTTACATATGTTCTCGTGTTGTGTCCATTTTTTGGCTTGTCATATTTTATTTTCTGGTGTGTTTGTGGTTAGGATATTCTATTGATTTAATGTCAGAATATTTTGGTCATTGTGTTCTTATTTTGTGTCATATCCTAACACTTTATTGTTTTCCCCTTTCATAGTAACTTGCCCCTTGTTTTTTGCACATGCTTTAAGTTGTTCTTAAAGTGTTTGTCGCATCCTCACGGAGGTTAAGTTCTTTTAGCAACAGATGTTGAGAGGTTGCAGTTGGATGGTGGAAAATTAAGTGTTGCTTTGTTGCATCCTTGTGATGATTAAGACAGGTGACGGGTAGTGCTTGTGAGATTGTGCGACGATCTGAAGGCGGTGATAAAAGTGGTGTCACATCCTCGCAACTTAATCAAACAATTAATACCTTTATCCCATGAGGAAGTGACAGTAAGCTACATGTCAACAATTGATGATGTTAAAAGGTAATCAAAATTTTCTTATCGCATCCTTGTGGCAGTTTTTTAAGATCGTTAGTAAGACTTGTGACCCCGTGAGTGGATGTTTGTATTGATTGTAACGATTTGTCGCATCCTCACAACGGTTAGTGGGTGAAATGTTTAAAGGTTGTGAGCTTGTGAGGAAGAATAGGATGCTATGGTGGTGCCTTGTTGCATCCTCATATCTTATTATGTAGGACCTAGTTTTGGCGCGCAAGGAACTAACGATGTTACATGTGGCACTCTAATGACTGATGGATGCACTTGATGGGTTTTCTTCACCTTGTCACTGTGGGGTTAATAAATTGGTATGGTTGCATGTTGTAGTTGAGAGAGGCACTGACACCTATTGAAGACCTTATGCCTCATATCCTCGCAAGCCTAGATTGCAGTTATGGAAAATGGTTGCAATCTTGCGATGAAATGAATTGATAACCCAGTTTAGGTAAGTCACAAACTTGTGAAACTTTATGTGCATTACTCAAATTAGCTCACAATTTTGTGAGGAGTTGACATGTGTCCTATAAATTCTTGAAGGAAATGTGGAATGGACCCACAATCGGTTGTCACAAGCATAGTTGTATGGGTTAAAACCAGTGGGTGATTGCCATATAGAGAAAATGATTGGCCACCATGTGGCACCATGTAAGCTATAGGAATGTTGTGTTTGATTTGTCAAAATAGTTTAACAATATATTAAAGAAATAAGTGGTCGTAGGAAGAATCTGAGAAGGGACATCATGAATAGAATGTTATAGATTTTAGCTCTAAAAATTATTCCCTTTCCATTATATTATTCCCTTTGTTAGAGTAGACATAGCATAGCTAATAATTAATTCATTTAATTATTAGTCTATTATACTCTAGGCTTAAGTTTCACTTAGGCTGCGCCTTTTATTTCTCTAGGGTTTTCACCTTTAGGGTTTCGGTATCCTTTATAAGGATTCATCGCTTTGTATTTCTTAAGGAGATTGTAATTCATTTTTATTGTTGAATATAGAAGCTTTTTCTGTCAACATGTTTTTGCAGTCTCTGGCCTATTAGCCGCCATAGATTCTTCTTCAATCTTCTGTCTTCTTGCTTCTTCTGTAACAGTTATGCATGCAGGTGATCTTGGGTGAAGTTGCATTTATCAACTTCTACATGGTATCAGAGCTCTCCTGTTGTTCGTCGTTCAAGTTTTGTTGAAGCACAGAGGGTTTCAGAGGTTTTGCAAAAGATTTTGTGTGGATTTAAGGGGGACCTTTGTTTATGGTCACTTTGGGCCCAAACGAACATTACCATTGCATCCAGAAGGCCCAAAAACCCCAGAATCCATATAAGGTTTGTCCATTTTGGACACCGGGGCATCTGGCAAATTTTTTTGGCCTCCTAAGGGCCGTACAGACACGGGTTTCGAGAAAAAAATAAAAATAAATTTTTTTAATGTTTTTTTATGCATGCGCAGTACGTTTTGAATCGCGCCACCGCCGGGCCGCCATCGCCCCACCCGGGCCTAGCCTCCGACTGCTCCCCGCGGGGTCTTTATTCTCTGCGGCCCCGCTGCCCTGTTTCTCCGGCCCCCGCCACCGGTGCTGCCTTCCACCGCTGCGCCTCCCGCCGCCCTCCGCGGCCCCGCCCGCCCGGCGCTCAGCCCCGCTCTGGCCACTCCGCTCGGAGCCCTCAGCTTCGCCGCCGCCCCTATGGCCGGTCCGCTCACAATCGCCACCACTGCGCTCGCCGCCCCAGCGACCCTCGACCCCGCCGCCGCCGCCCGGCTAACCCGCCACCGGCGGGTATTTTTCAGCCCCCGCGGGCATTTATGAAAGGCGCGTGGTCCTATTGCAGTCCAGGGGCTGCGACCCAGCCCTCGGCGCTCTCCATGCGCCCGGGGGCTCAATTTTTTTAGCCCCTGGGGCTCATTTGTAACCATTTTTTGTTTTTTGGGGGTACCTGGGCCTTTTTTGTTCTATCTTGAGCATACGGGGGTCTTTTTCTGACTTCCATATACCGTCGGAAAGCTCTTTCCGAGAAATTTCCGATGATGGAGGTTAGAGTTTTGGGTTCTACCATTTCAATAGTGTTTTTTACTGTTAAAGTCTGATGTTTTGTTTTGTCTTCCGGGAATCATATCTGGCTCATCCGGCCTCCGTTTTTGGAAAATGAGATATTGTCAGAAAGATGGTTCTGTGTACTATGAAGTTGTAGAGTTCTTTTTTCCAGATTCTGCTCCAGGTTTTCTCTCCCCCGAGTTTGGCAGTTTATGCCCTCTGGTGGATTGCTTGGTTCTATAGGTCCTGGGATCTCTTCTTCTGATTTCATAGCTCACTCTTCTTTCTGACATCTGAGCATTGTATACTTCTTTTGTTGCATTCTTTTCTGTAAATGCACTGAGATAAAGTGCCTACTTCTGCATTTCTGGGATCTTGTACACCTTGTACGGTTGTAGTACTCGCACTCTGTTATAAAGTGCCATGGGGGGTTATGATGCTTTTGCCACTTTAGGCACATCCACTTTTGTCACATGAGCGTACCTTCCATGACATTAGCCCATGCTGTGTGTCGGTGACACCACCCTTTATCCTCTGTGTGTGCTTCGGTTGCACTGTTGGTGTCCCTGGTCTTCTTTCTGCAGATGTTTCTGGCATTGCATTTCAGTGTTCCTGTCACCTCTCCCAATTCAGCATTATGGGGGGGTTCGCCTGTTGGTTCTATTGCTTCCTGGTTCGATTGATCAGCTCTTCAGACACTTTGTCTTCTCTACCTGGTCATGCACTTCAGTGGGGGTTCCAGCAGTCTCTTCTGACAGAGTTTTCAGTTCATGCTTCAGAGATACTTCTTGCTCTTTCTTGTTCCTCTCTTTGGGACTTTCCCTAGATTGAAGGCTTAGTTTCCTTCTTCTAGTTTGCTTTTTATGTTTTGGGTACCTGATCAGGCCTAGTTGTCGGGACCCATCTTTCCTGCTTTCTGCAGTAGTTTAGCTGTTTTGCTTCTCCCTAAGTTACACTTAAGGGGGGGTGTTAGAGTAGACATAGCATAGCTAATAATTAATTCATTTAATTATTAGTCTATTATACTCTAGGCTTAAGTTTCACTTAGGCTGCGCCTTTTATTTATCTAGGGTTTTCACCTTTAGGGTTTCAGTATCCTTTATAAGGATTCATCGCTTTGTATTTCTTAAGGAGATTGTAATTCATTTTTATTGTTGAATATAGAAGCTTTTTCTATCAACATGTTTTTGCAGTCTCTGGCCTATTGGCCGCCATAGATTCTTCTTCAATCTTCTGTCTTCTTGCTTCTTCTGTAACAGTTATGCATGCAGGTGATCTTGGGTGAAGTTGCATTTATCAACTTCTACACCCTTGCATCCAAACCTTTTAAGTGTCATATTTAACTTGCTATAACCAAGGGAAAAGGACAAAATGATAGGTTTTACAGCTGTTGAGATATGTGCAAATCTTGGGATAGCTCAAGCTTCTTTTTTTCCATTTGAAAGTGCAAGCCATAACTTAAATACAAGAAATGATAAATACATAATGAGTTATGTGTGTTATCTAAATTTGGGTTTTTCATGATTGGAAGGGAGTGTTTCTTTGTGTGAGTGTTAAGGATGGGGCTTGCTGAGGCTACAAAGGGATTTTGTTGTAACAAGAAGGGGTTAGAACGAGCCATGTTACAAGATATATACAAGGATCATGGTGGTGAACCAGTTGATAATACATTTTGTAATCAAAGAGATACTAAAATTTCATTCAGTAATCAGAGAGATACTAAAAGCTCTAGGCACAACTGCAAGTATCCACTTCAACTTACAAATAATTCCAATCTTTTAGATTACCACTTTGGTTCCATTTGTTGGGATGGAAGCAAATACAATTCTAGGTGCAAACATAAAATATGGGGATTTTAGAGTCATTCATTTCTCCTTGTGTTGTATTTTCAAAGCCATCTCTTGCAAGGGAAGATGGTGAGAATTTTACATTCTGGCACTTTTAGCCTCAATAACCACCCATGGGCAATAATGGCATGGCTTACAAGCCTGGTTTGATCTGTGGAAGCACTTTGGCCTTGGGCCCTTTTGGGTTCTACACAAGCAATTTCATTCAAGGAAAAGAATAGAGGTAACACATTTCATTTGAAGAATATTTGCTAGTGGTAGTTGGCAACAAAATATAAAAGGGATGCTATGGTTTGTAGCTTGTTGCATTCTGTGTGCCTATAAAAGGAATATCAAGGCCAATCTTACAGGTTCTCAAAATTCTTTGTACAAGGAAAAGTATAATAGTTTATGTGAAATAGAAATGACAAAGTCTAGTATTAAATGCAATGTATGAATACTTTTGAAGAAATTAATTAAAAATATGATTTGCAGATTATCTCCTACTCCATTTTCCTTCTATTGCATAAGTTTGTTTATTCAAAACAGTCAAATTTGTCTTCATGATAATTTCATGAATGTATAATGTGTTTACTAGTTTTCTTCAAGGAAGAGATTAAATCATTTTAGATAAAATATAGTAATTTAGGGAAAATAGTAGTGATTTCATGAGTATAATATGAAGTGGGAAATTAGAATGTAAATGTTTGGCATGACCTCTTGAAATATTTTGTACATAAAACTCTACATGTAATGTGAAACAATGTGAAATTAAAAATACAATACTAGTGCTTCTTCTAATAATTTGAGGCATTGTATCATCTTATTATGAATCTAGTTCTTCTATAATTTTAGTTCAAGCAAGTAAGGATTGTTTATGTTCTTGCATGATTTCATAAGTTTGTCTCCATGTTAGTAACTTTGAGCATGTCTCCTACTCTGTTTTCCTTCCATTGCATAAGTTTGTTTATTCAGAATAACCAATTTTGTCTTCATGATAATTTCTTGAATGTATAATGTGTTTCCTAGTTTTCTTCAAGGAAGAGATTAAATCCTTCTAGATGCATTAAACATGAGGTGATAAATTAGAATATCTATGTTAGGCATAAACTCTACATGTAATGTTAAAATAATATGATATAAAAAATACAATACTAGTGCTTCTTCTAATATTTGAGGTAGTGGATCATCTACTTATGAATAGTATGATGATTATTTGCATTCTCAGTAAGAAAATAGAAGCTATGGCGAGAACTATGTTCTGTGACTTTTCTCGTAGCCATTGGAACTTTGTTCTATGACTGTTCCTGTAGCAAGACTAAATATAGTAACTTCCTATATGTTTGCTAAGAACTACATTTCTATTATCTATTTTAGTCCTATTTAGTTGTTGATTCATGTTTATTACACATGTTATTGCTTTTCAAGCATTTTCCTTTAGTACTATTTCCTTTCAAGCTCTATGTTAGTACAACTACTAGTGAGTCCTAGCGCACATACAATGCTGACACATTTCAAGTTCACGTATGTCAGTTGATAAAGAATCAATCCTTCATGATGAGTAAGATAATTACTTAGGTTAGGGTCCCATGGAAGGGAGCTTTCCACAAGGAAGAGATTAAATCCTTTTAGATGCATTATAGTGATTCGGGGAAAATAATAGTGATTTCACGAGCATAATTTGAGGTGATAAATTAGAATGTTTATGTTAGGCACGACCTCTTCAAATATTTCTATATATAAAATATACATGTAATGTTGAAATAATATGATATAGGAAATATAATACTAGTGCTTCTTCTAATATTTTGAGGCAGTGGATTTGTTGGGAGTGAAATTTTTCTACCTATTGAAGAGTTTAGATTGGCTCAAATCCGTGGTTTGAAAAATCATTATAAAATGAGGAGGTGCATGTTGAAGTTAGTGATTACTATCAAAATTCCCTTATTTTATTTTTCATAGTAATATGATTTGACCGGCTCGTGGTGGTTGGTAACAAAATATATGGGATATGGCTTGTAGCTTGTTGCAATATTCCTTGTGTCTATAAAAGGAATACCAAGGCTAATATTATAGGTTCTGAAAAATTCTTTGTACATGGATAAGTAGAATATTTTATTTAATAGGTCCTTTTGCAGAAATATAAATGACAAAGCCTTGTATTAAATGAAATGTATGAATACTTCTAAAGAAATTAAATAAAAAAAAATCATTTGCAGATTGACTTAAGGATTTTTAATTTCTCTATTTCTCTGTGTTAGCAATTATGTGAGGAATTATGGAGATCTCTAAAGTAGAGATTTAAATATTTCTTGATCACTTATATGAATTTGGTAATTATGTATGATTTTTGTAGAGCATATTATTTCATTTTTATAGTTGATTAGTGAAAGGTATTAAATCATGGAAAAAATTAAATTCATTTTTATATGTTGCAAGAGTTCAAAGACATAGAAACGATTCTATAAGAATGATGCATGGTTAGATGCACTTGAATGTTTGTGTAAGTCACTAACATTTAGAAGAGTATGCACATCTGATGTTGGGTTCATTTGATACTTGGATCTATTACCATGGATATGTGGCCCTGGTCCTTACGGTTCAGTCTTTCAGTAACAAAAAACTTATGAAAACCAAGTCAATTTCCTTCACTTTCTTCCTGTGAATGTATGATTACACTTATGCTCCACCTCTCAATTGAATTCATTAGTGTGTTTAGAATAGATCCAATTCTGATGCGAGCTACCTCCTATTCTTGTGTTGAGTTGTTTATACCTGATTGAAGTCTTTAAGTGTTGTTCCAAGGGTTAACGTTTGTTGGTTGACTGACCCCCTTTGTTAAAGTTTACATCCTCAGACGGTTTTCCCTATTATGATCAATTATTTAATTTGTTATATATCTTTTGGCCATGTATTTCCTAAATCCTTGTGCTTAAGTATTCCCCCCTGCACAACAACTTAACCCATTTATAAATGTTTGTGCATAATTCATTAGTTAAGAGGTTGTGGCTCTCGTGCTATGACACAGTCTAATATTTCTCCTATCTCCCCGCATTACCGTGTTGTGTCGTGTCATACAATTTGGCATGTGGTGGTGCATTGAGAGCTTCCTTCGGTCTCACTATGTTACCAAATAATTTCTTTATGCGTAGGAGTTCGTTGTGAAGTGGCATAGAGTGGTGCAGTATAAGTTCATTTCTCCTTCAATGTGTCTATTAGCTCCCCAATACACAGATTGGAAAATTCTACGAGTATTCCAAACTTTATGCTCAAACCTTACAACTGATATGGTCAACGGACATGATTAACCAAACTGTGGTTAAACTCCTCTGCACTTGAGGCTCTACAGGACCTAGGCGGGTACACCTTTTCACCAACTGATCTTTAAGCTGATGCTTTTTATAGTAGATTTTTTCTTCTATTTGTATCTTACTTGTAATCTTTCAAAGTGGTATGCATCTCTGAAATAGAATGATTTACTTGCTTACTACTTGATTACTTTCTATCAGGATTATCTTCTTTCCTTCTACTGCTACTTCTGTCTACCCCTTACAACTGTATTAATATCTGGTTTACTTCGCCTCTATCTTTCCTACTGAAATTAATAATTGTTTATTTTGAAAATTGTATTTTATCTATTAGACTAGTCCCTTATCCTTATTGGGCAATAGAGTCGCCTTCCTTCAAAATTTTAAGTATAACTCTAAGAGATAATATTTATATCTACTCCTCTGATAAATCTATCAAGTATTTAATCCTTAGTGAAAGATGATTCAATAGATATGACACACAAATTAGTCTAATCAATTTTAAATTTTGTTTGAGTAGGCCAATCAAACAAGAAGGATTAGGAAAACAACTTCTTTAATGATCCTTGATATTAAAATTAACGTGAAAATATATAATCCCTTTACACAAGAATTTAAATAAGCTTTCAACTGCTTCAAATTGAAAATCATAGAGAAGTAATTTAAAGTAAACTTATCCAAACCATAATAGCAGAAAATGAATTGGATATTTATATCATCTTCCCAAAAATAAGTACATGTTTTTAGAATATTTTCATTGTCTTTTCTCCGAATTCTTCTCCTATATCTTACTATTCTATCTATCTCTAATGATCTCTAATTATGGTCTTGGTTCTCCTTTATAAAAAATGACAACTGAAAAGATTCAAACCATTTACATTGTGCCTTTTCATAACTATAACTAATATCATAATGATATCCTAATTACTTTCTAAGATCACATTAAACATATTTCCAATAAACAACACAATAATACAACATAATATGTAAGCACCAGGTTTCAATCCTTGTGAATTTCCTTTCCAACATGCTCCTTTTCTTCAAGTGCATGCCCTTCTCTCCGAGCCTTATTTTTAGGCTACAGGTACTCACCAACCCATTTCGATATCCAAAGACGTGTTGGCCAATTGTAGTGACGGATGTTAAGCATGACGAGTAGATGATCCTTCCATTTCTTGTTGGTGATTGCTCGGACCTCTATCATGAACTTGGAGAATCTGTTGTCAAGCACAAAAACCCTATCCAAAAACATATTAAAACTTTGAATGTTCCAATCCTTTTCTTCTTTCAAATGAGAGATGATTCTAGGAACCGTTTCCTTATAGTTAGTTGTCCATTCCCCAGGGCCTTTGATGCGGCCTTCTTTGTCTACAAACTGAAGAATTGACCAATGGTTAATAGAATGGAAATAAGATATTTTATCATTTATTCTTTTTTCTTCTCCTTCTATATATGTGAGTTCCTCCAGGATTGCACTTATCATCTTCTCAGTTTTTCCTATTTTAGGAGGTACATCCAGGCCTCTCTGAGTAACATTGCATAACCTGGTGAGATCATAATGAGAGGGTTTCCATTACTTTGCAAGGCCTTTTAACTTTGGCATATTCCCATGAAAAGTCTTCAACATATTTAACAAAGTGTGGTATCCATCATAGACCTCTTCACATTTATTTATCACTAATCCAACCCTATGGAATAATACTTGCTCCAGAGTATTGAACATCCTTTTGGGAATTTCCTATACAAGTTCATGGTTGGCATCCTTTAGCTCTTTGATCTCCTTTTCATATTTGTTCCCTTCTTCTTTCCAATTCTTGTCATCTCTCACAATGTCAGTAGGTTGAGAAGGAGAATTCTTGTGTAACACAAGAGCTCTGCTTTTGTTATCCTTCAATTATTTTTTTAAAGTAGCATTTTCACCATACAATTCATTAACAACTCTATCTAGTTATGTTTCTCTTGTGTGAGAATGCTCAATTTAATCTTGCATGTGTTTCACCTGATCTTTGTTGAACATTGCTCTATGCATAAGATTCATAGCTAATACCAATGAGGAAGTATTTTCCATAGTTTGCACTACAGACATTCTATCTTTCCCTTTCATGATATCAAGAAGCTTAGGCTTGTGAGAGCCTTTAAAACTAACCCATGTAGCAAGAACCTTGATCTTCATATTATATCCAGACCCACTTATCTTTTCATCTGTATCAAACTCTATCACAAATGTAGGCTCATCTTGTTTCCTAGCGTGGTCAATTAAGAATAATTATGATTATTCTCAGATTTTGTTTAGAGAATTGACAAAGTTTACATCACATCCCATCAAACATAGTGATTACACATGTGTGTTGTACAATCCAATTGGTTGGTACAATCACATCATGTGTGTGTTGCACATTTCTATTGGTTAGTATGGTCACAACATGTTTATGTTTTACTCAAGTTGATTTGTGGGCGCCAGACCATACAATTTTTACTTTGAACCAGACAAACATTATAAATACTCAAAATTCTAATGTATTCCTTACAAATTAGCTCTAAATCCTATCCAATGCTATCCAAATTTATAAATTTAGTCAAAATTGTGACATTCATCTTTTATTTATCATTGACACATCTAATTAAAAAGTAATACAATATTGCCTTCAATGCCTAATCCTAGATACACAGATGTGAGAAATTCTTTAGTTAATTCAAAACCGATAACACCTAGTCCTATGTAGATAAAGACAAACAAGTTTTCAAATATCACAAGCACTTAGTTCAATGTTGCATTTTTCTAGATCAAGACTAGACATGCACTCTTGAACCCAAATAGAGTACACGCCAATTGGTAGTTTATTAGAGCTCTATTGTCATCTATTCGATAACAAACAAGTGAATTGGAATGCAAAGTGCACACTACGAAATAAAATTCATTGTTATACCCAAAGCCAAGCATCTCTATCCCAATTTGTCAATTTTAATGTTTATCTTGACTCAATTCTTGTACTAATTGATTTTCCTATTCAAAATATTGTCTATTGTAAACATTATTTTTTTAGATATTTGATGGCCACTTTTATCATTTCGTTAATAGTTCTTCCAAATTTATTTACTATTTTTTTTATATAAAAATTCATAAAACATGATTTGAAACAGTAATGAATGTAAATAAAAAAAACAAAAAAACTCGACATATCATAGATTATAAAAAATATAATATCACTCATCTTAATTATTTGTTAAACACAAAAGACAAAATATAATAAAATTAATAAAGTAAATTATGAGATGCCATTTGTTTATAATCTCGCCACAAAAAATTAAATTAGAAACCTAACTCAAAATAGGAAAAAAACAAAACATGCGAGCGTTTTAACGGTCACCTTTATTTCCCACCACAATTTTGAATTTCTTAAGTCCGCCATTTCGGAGGGTCCCGAGCGCTCCGTAACCTAAAATATAGTACACCGAAATTAATAATGCTTACAAATCCGCCCTTATTTCATGGCGTATATCAACTACAACCATTTTCTTTTTTAGAAAGTTTGCCGTCATGTAACGGATAAATCCGAAAATATGGCAGTCTGTAATTTCTTTTAGGAACAGAAAATTCGAATTTCCGCGACCCCTTTTGAAGCCTCCTGGAGCCTCCATTTTTGTTGCTGGATTGCCGTCATGTAACGGAAAATTCGAGAATTCGCGGAGCCTGCGTTTGCTGCAAGTAAAGCGAATTTCGAAACAGTTTGTAGTTGGAGCTCAGATTTCAGTTTTTACGCGGCCGGCTTTGATTTGGATTTCTCTGTTTTTCATTTTAATTTGCTTCTTCAGATTTGTTTCTCCATTTTTTCCCTGGTTATTTGGGTTGTTTTAGTTATTTTTCTTGCCACTGTTGCGGCATGGTGTTGTGGATAGAAAGACGGGGGATTGGATTGATTCTGATTTGTGTTCGTTTGGTGCGGAAGAAGGAAGGGGTTTAAAAACATTGCGATCTTCTGTTTTCTTTCTTTCGAAAAGAGTTGGTGTGGAAAGCAGACAATGGGGTGCTTTCTTGGATGTTTTCGTTTTAAAGACAAGGAGCGCCGGGGAGGAGTTCAAGCGGCCTCACAGACTGCCAAGGTACGAGTATGCATATTTTTCTGGATTGATTTTCATCTCTCAAATAAATTCCGAAAATGTTTACAGAGTTGTGTTTATTATAAGCTTAGAAAGAGTTTTTTTGAAAATATTTCTAAATTTATGCCTTAGATAAGTGAAAAGATACTGGGAGCGTAGGTACATTTTCTGGTCAGCATTTGAAGAGTCGATTTTGGCAGGGTTTTATTTTATGTTTTGGGCGAACATAAGTATTTGTGCATGTTTGAAATTTTTCGATATATGGTTTATGACAATCTTGAAAGGTTATATAAAGTTTAGCTTGTAAATCGTGTTAAGTGAGTGCGGATCTTCTTTAAGTATTTTGAATGGTTTATGGTCTGTATTTTGTTTTTTTTATGACTTTGATCGGGCTATAATTGTCTATAATATCTTGATCGGCTTATAACCGTGTATTATAGCACAATTGTTTAAAGGATTAAATTTATTGTTGTGTTTTAACCGCAAAAATTCAGCTGAGAGACAAATTGTTCAAAACATTTATGACAATTTGGCTGCAAATCGTTGAAAGTTTCTTATCAAGCTGAGCAAATTTGTATGTGCAACGTTTGGAATGTGGATTTACCCACTACATAGTACTCCTGATTTATTGGGGCATAGGCTTTATTTTGTGTTTTCTGGGTGTAGATCCATTTTTTCTGCATGTTTGAACTTTTTTGAATTGTGGATTTTGGCATTTATAGAAAGATTTATAGATTGAGATTTGTGTATACTTGCAAATATATTTACAGAGAACCCTTTGTTAGATTGTGATTTGTGTATACATGTATATATATTTGACACTACCCTATGTTGGATTCCAAATGTGGCATTCAATTTGTGGATGCTGGCTTGTATTGTCAATGTGTAATATTCCAAATGTATTTCCAGGAAATACTTCATTTTCTGTTTTAGGCATGCAGAGTCGAACTATTTAGAGGTAAGGATCTTGACATTCCTGGCCCGGGCATGTGTCTTGGGGTCTTTCATGTGCCCTTGATAGGTTTAGAGTCGTCTGTTGCTACTGCAAATTATTTGATACATAGCCATTTTTTAGGTTTAGTCTAGCAATTTTTTTTCCATTTTTTAAGGGTTATGCACGCTTCATCTAGGGTAGCAATGCAATTTGGCAGGGCCGAGTTCTTAGAAATCCCCTAAATGCTATGACTGTCAATTGTATGACTTATGTTCATTTCAAGTTTTTGTGAATCACTATTTATGAATGATTTAAATTGGCTTTATATTATGCAGTTGATGTACCATAATGTTCTGATTTGAATGGATCATAAAACTGTGCTCTGAAATTCAAGATAGAGTAACAATATTTTTTTTAACCTTAAAGGTTTTATTACTGAATTTGTCAATCCCGAGCGGGTTTCTAAGTTGTCCAGAATGATGGATTCTCTATTTATCTGCCTGAGAAATACCATTGCTGAAAATCCAAGCCATCGTAGAGGAATACTACTTGTAGTATAGAGGAACTGTGGGTTTAATTGTGTGGTTTGTATCTGAAGGTAGATTCTTACCGTTCAATATGAAAAGTTTACAAGGGGTTCTTCCTGTCTCAGAGCCCCTTAAATGGATCCCTATGATAGTTCAATACAATGATAACTTATTCCTAAGCTAGTACAAACAGAATGAACATGTCACTTAACAACACTTTAAAAGCTAATCTCAGTTATACTAAATGTTTATGCTGAGCTTAGTTTTGTTCTTAGTTTAAACAGTAAAGCTTAGTATGGATGTTCATAAATCTGAGTAAATCTTCGTTTGCTTCTGACCAGGAAGTCACAAACTCGAGTAGCCACACTCAATCCAGGCATTTCAATGTTTCTTCCCAAGATGCCGGAGGATCATCGTTCCTTGAAGGTAGGCAATGTTTTTTAAAATATTAATATGCAAACGCTATTCACGTTCTTTGTAAATAATTTGGCCAAACTTTGCGCTGTCAGACTGCTCAGAACCAAGGAAAGCAGAGAATCTAAGCACAAAGAATAGTAGTATCAAGTGGAACCAACAATTGGTTAAATCATCTGAAGTTTCTACTGCCCAGGAACCTAAAGTTTCTTCAAATGGTCTGAGTCCTGAACTCATCACACCAGTCTTGCGTCCTGGCGCTTTGGCCAATTTGATGCACATTTCCGAAGATGAAAACAAGAAGTTCCATGATGAGGTATGCTAATGCTCTATTGAAAACAATATCTGCCACACATTAGCTCATCACAAAACAGCACATTCTGTATGTACTTTGGGCTACATGTTGAATGCTTGTATTGACCTTTATCTTATTCCTGAAAAACACAAGGATTTCGATGGCAGTTTACAGTGTACATTAACAAACTTGTATTTATTAATTAACAACAGGTGAACTACCTTAAATCTTGTGGAACACTTCTGAGAACTCCATCTGAGATCTGCGAAGCAAAGGAAAGATCACCTTTAAAAGAAGTGAAGACGGGGGACTCTGATTGGCATTCATGGTTTCCTTCTGCTCCCACTTCTGAGATTAATTGGAATTGCTTACCCGAAAATTCTCCAAAACAGATCTCATTAAGGTATGACCAACTTGATGACTGTCATATTTGTTTAGGGGTATAGTCACTAGTGTTTAGATTTCCAACAATTGCTCCTATTTATGCAGGTTGACAGATGAAAATCAAAGTAAAGATGATGGAACAAACATCAAGCAACAGACGGATCATTCTGGATGCAAAAAACATAAAAGTTCCGCGTCTGCTGGTGAGGATGAAGAGTATCCTGTTAAAACAAGTCCTACATCATCAAAATTGCTGGATCCTAATTTCTACAAGTCTTCTAGATATGATCATTGCCCAACTATTGAAGAGGATAATGAATCCTCCGATGCTGGGTCAACTACATTCCACGATTCGGAAACGAAGAACAAACCTAGCCTCAAGCAACATGATTCCCCTGATAGATTGGATCCTAAGACCCCTCCTCTATTCAAGTCTCATTATTCACCAAAGCCTACTCCTCTAATTCTTACGGAAGACATGCAGACTCCGTGGACAAGGACGATGGGAATTGCAGGGGTGAACAAGAATGCTAGAATTCGGGCACAATATGTACATCCAGTTTTAAATCCAGTGGAAAATATATCCCAGTGGAAGGAACTCAAAAAAGGCAATTTGAAGGATTATGAGCAAAGGAGTATTTCGTGGATGGAGAATGCAGATATGACAGAGAACCAGTCTGTTTGTTTTCAAATCCCAGGTTCAAAGGAGACTAGCGTAGACAGTGGAATTCCCAAAATTCCTAACTGTCATTCAATCTCTAGAGCAGATTCTGTGTCAAAAGAAAAATTCCCAAGAGAGGAAGAGATGAAAGTCAAGCTGGATGGTGCCGATATAGCCGATGAGTCCCTTCAAAAGAGAAAATTAATTAACACCAGCCAAGAGATCTTTAAAACACCTAAACTATCGGGAGAGTCTCATCAGCTTCCTGAGGGGACACCGTCACCAGAAATGCAAGTGGATTCTAGTCTTGCCCATTGGCTAAAAACGCCACCCATCGAACATGATAAAGTTTCGTCCTCGTGTACAATTATCGATGACAAGCCTATTTTAGGAGCCATGCCAGTGAAGAACTCTCGATCCATATCACCAGTAAAGTCACCATCAAGTAAAAGTAGCGGAGATTATGACAGACCTATTCTGGGTTTGGTTGCTACGCACTGGAAGGATGAAGAAAGTGTGCATACCAAGTGGTGGGACGGAAAGGGTATACCAAACTCCACGAACAAGTATAAGGAGGTAAATTCGTGTCCATCTAAACAAAAAAAGATTACCATGCTTTAAAATGACGAATAGTTTTATACATGGAATTTGGAAACATGTTTGTAATTGACATCTGCTAAATTTGCAGGATCAGAAGGTGAGCTGGCATTCCACGCCTTTTGAAGAAAGGTTGGAGAAGGCATTGTCCAGCGAAGGAGTTGGTGGGAGGTATGGTTTCCAGCACGTGTTTTGCTCCATTTTTCTTTTATGCCTGGAGAAAACATTTATACAAAAAATGGCAATTTCTTTGGGCTCAGGAGGTGTACAAGTTTAATTAAAAAGGTTTCCATTGCTAAAAATATGTGCATAGGGAGGCAATGACTGAGCATTGTTCACTAGATTTACAGGGGGTCACTGTTGTCTGCTAGGGTATCCTACAAGATTCTAGTATATGCATATGAAGGAAATTGAATAGGGTATTCTATAAGATTTGTGGAGAGGTGATAATGATCTACGAGTTAGTATTATCTCGTACTAATGATATGATTGACTTTAATGGGTAAGACATAAATCCATTGTACATGCCTTGGGTGTGTTTATGGACACTTCATTTTTTTTTGCATATCTTTGCAAATCAAAAACATTATGTTTGTTCGTTTTAATCTACAGTCTTTCATACAACCGGTTGAACTCACTCAAATAAAAGATATTACACGATTGAGGCGGAAAATTGCTGCATATATTAACGACTGTAGAAGCTATTTGGTGTATGGTTTAACATTACTAAAAAAAATGCCTGATTGTTTGACATAGTTGCTTCGGTAATAGTCCTTCCACCTTGTCAGACCTTTGGAATTGTGATAAACACGTTGTGCCGTTAGTATATATTTACAGTATTCTCGTTCTATCTAGTTACAAATTGGCCATACTTTTATAGTCCTCCCACCTACTGAAACCCTTTGAAATTTTGATGAACACGTTAGTATATATTTGCTGAGTAACATTTTATCGAAAAAACCCTTAAAATATCACAATTTAGTTGACAGAGTTGTGTGAATTGATTTCATTAATGGACAAATCGAGATAGTAGTAACCATGGTATTTTAAATAAAAAGTACACATTAGGCCATTTGCACCTTCGTCACATCCAGCCAGAGCAACGAAGCGAAACAATCAGGCGGAATTCTGTTAAGTTTTTTCAACACTCCAAATGGCTTGTATAGAGGTTCAGATATGGAGTGAATTCAATTCTGTATCGTGCGTTCTCTCTACATTCGATTTTCTGTAACCACCAGTACGAGACAATGTAGATCTTACTGTACGAACACTATGTTTTTTTTTTTTTTGATAGGTAACAATATTTGTATTAATTTTAAAAAAGGATTACATGATAAAGAGAGTAAGAGAGCCTAGTGTCTCTCGATTACAAACATAATAACAGCCAAAGCATTACAAAAAAAGGCATCAGCACCCAACCCCTAAACCAGCCCCACAAAACCAATCCACTGGATACCAAAAGAAACCATCAAAAAACCCCATATGCCTGGAGCACCCATCTTGCCCTTCATTTCTTGAACCATGTCGCTGCTTCCTCTTTGGTGAAATTGGGGATTGCTCGGTCGTTCTTTCCTGGTGGGCGTGGCCTACCCATCCCACTCGACGCTCCCCGGTTGAGCAAGGACACATCTATCCCAGCAGCTTCCGTGACCGTTACATTAGTCACCACCCGCCCTTCTCGTTGGATTTGGTAACGCAGGGGTTCTCCCTGAGGGCGCACACTTTTCCTGGCAGTCGTCTTCATTTTGCCCTTATGTGCGTTCTCCTCTTTCTCAGTAAATTCCTGCACAAGGGGCACCAATCGACGCCATGCCCTAGTAGCTTTCGGTACATGCACTGCGCCTGGGTTCGCAGAGGACCAAACCACCAGCGGCTGCAACAAATTATCTCCTCCTCCAATGAGTCTCCACGGATTCGTGCCCATATTCAAACCCACCCCAAGGACAGTCCGTTCAATGATATCCTCCAGTCCACCAAGCCATTGTCTGTCAATGCATGATTCCACCACCCGTCGGACTTCATCTTTCGAATCTCCCACCAAGAGAGCCAGAGCAACAAATAGTGAGGCGACATCCAGGTTTGTTCGCCTACGCCAGTGGGTGTCCATGTACTCCGGCCCCAAAAAATCCATTACCTCGCGCAGGAAGGCTTGGTCCTCAATAGTGAAGATGATCTTCAGGCGCCGGGCTGAGACTGCCCCTGCATAAGCCTGGGTCTGGTTGCTGGACACCAGCGCAAAGTTTGCTTCCATGATATCTATTGCGCTGTTCAAATGAGACTGGGAAAAACAGAGTGTTTAGTGCTATAAATGCTATGGTATTTTGGAACCCGTGAAGTTCTGAAACATGCCACCCCAACCTTTCCTGCGTGCGATATAATTGAAGCAAGTGGTGTAATGACCTTCCTTAAAAGATCATGAGTAGGCCTAATTATTGTGTGATACTCCATGGCAATCTGCGTTGGGTGACCACTAAAAGGAATACTTCGGCATTAGGCTAAATTGAGAAGACCGAAGTCTTCAAAAAAATCATTCTTGTTTCCAAGAGGGGTGTTGGCGCCCAAGTTGGCCAACTTATCAGCCACCGTATTTGCCTCCCGATAGACGTGGGATATCCTGAATTCTTCAAACTTATGCAACATGCTCCGAATTTGGTTGATATGTTTGTCTAAATGCCATGAGGCAAAATTGCCTTTCTTGATGCCATTAATGATGATTTCTGAATCTCCTTCCAGATGAACCTTTTTCAAACCCAGCTTGATTCCCAGTAATATGGCTTCTTTTGCAGCCTTGCACTCTGCGACATTCTCGCACTCTGCGACATTGTTGGACCCATCTCTTAACCTCTTCGCTACGAGGCCAACAATGTTGCCGTCCTTATCCCTGGCAACACCTCCACACCCAGAGATGCCTGGGTTGCCTCTTGAAGCCCCATCAAAATTTATTTTAATCCAACCTTCCTCTAGTGATTGCCACACGCTCCGAAACTTTTGCAGCACAGGATTAACCCTACCACACCCATTAACAGGCCACGAGCACTATGTTTTTACTTGAAAAGATTTGGATAAGATAAAATATCCATATGCTTACTGAACATGTACGAATTCAACTAAGGAACCACAAGTTGAAGGTCTCTAGAGTCTAGGTCCGCCGAGGCAAAAGAGTAGATTTTTGAGTTGAGAACACAACTCTCGATTCCTGTCTCTACACATCCATAATGGATCATGTAGAACTGTCTTTGATAGATTGTCTTTGTCTCCCATTGTTTGTGGTCGTTTCCACATGGATCCCCAAACAAACTTCAATTTTTATTCCAATGTTTGTGGTGTTTGATGTAGTATGCCCAAGCATACTTAATTTATGCATACTTCAATTTATATACAATTATTTATGGTAATCTCAGCCTAAAATTCTCAGGTAGATAACATTCCTCTGCATCCACCTGGGATGACACGACAACTGGATGTTTTTTTTGCATCTATTCCTGTGGCCTGATGATTTGGATATAACATTTTCCTTAAAAATAGTAGTATTGTCATTTTCTTGAATTGTGTGTTTGTTTCATTTCCAGACTCGCACTTATGGCTTCTGTATTGAATAATTTTGTCTAATGTGGGACTGTATAATGTAGTTCTATGTTATATGATGTTGGTAAGGATTGGTGTTGCTGTGGCAGGGAACTTTTTGGTGCAAAGCCCACACTATCTGAGGAAACCGTGCAAAGTGGCAGTATAACTTCATGAATAGTCTAAGGCGCTCTTTCAGTACCCTGTACACACAGACCTTATGTTTTTCTCACGTTTTGAGATTGTGTCTATAAAATCTCCAAGGCCTCTTTTGAATTGTGGGACTTCACAGAGAGATTTTTCAAGGTTTAACTACATCGCTTCGGGAAAGGGGAACTATATTACTTTCTGCCGGCAGTTCCATAGCCACATATAGAGAAGATTTATTCTCTCATATGCTGAGGAGTAGCTTTACTCTTGTACTTTTTCTGTAATAATGATCTGGGACATTTTTATGTTGATAATTGTTGATGTCAAGTATAAATTGACATTATTTGTCAAGCAAAAGCAAGAAGTGAGATTGTATGCTCCATGTTGCAAAATAATATGCAGTCTAATTTGTTATCTATCACAGCTTTTTTGAGAATGGTACAAAATATAGTTTTAGTAAAATTCAAAAGTTTAATGCATTTTCATCTTTGTATGATTTGTAAGATGTAATCCTCCTCATACTTGCATGATGTGTCAATTTTAAGAATGGAACTTCCTCACATCTAAAAGTATTCATTAAATTTTTGAATGGAATTTTGGTGGATACACAATGGCTTCCATGGGAGTCAAAGTTTCTAGTGAGGCATTCATAGTCTTTCTTCGTTTGAATTTTATAACAAACAATATTTTTTATTATAAAAAGATATTATAAAAAAGTCAATTTTATTAAGGTAAAGAGAGAAAAAACTTAAAAATCTCTTTTTTCTCTTGTTCATTGTGATGATGGATTTGTTCATTGTGATGATGGATCATAGATTAATGTAAAATGTTGATGAAGAAAAAAATTGCATTGACTAATTAAGAAATTTTCAAGTTGATCAAATGTTTATGAAAAAAGAATAAAAACTAAACGAGTAGTTACAAAAAATGAATATTAAAAAATGGATAGGAAAACTTGATGAAGAAAAAATGATCCAAATTCTATCAGAGGGCTAACATCCTACTTTTGTTCATTTCATGATGTCACGAAGTATGGTTTAAATTATTAATGAAGAAACATTGCTTACATATACTAATTTAGAAGTATTCAAGGTGACCAAAAGTTAAATGCTTATATACTATAGATATTTTAATTACATTTATTTAAAAATTATGAAAAGATACTTGAGGTATTTTATTTAAAAAAAAATCATTTCTAGGGACAATCAACAACAGTGTTATGGATCCACAAAAAGTTCTCAAAGTGTGAGTAGCATGTAAGTGAGTATATCTAACCTAGACATATTATATATAGAGGGAACAAAAGAACGAACCACAAATATAAATATATAAATATACAAGTGTGTATATATATATGTCCACACACACATATATATATATACACATACATACATACCTATATACATACATACATACATATGTATATATACATGTGTATATATATATACATATGTGTATATGTGTGTGTGTGTGTGTGTATTATAATGTGTGTGTGCGTATATATATGTATATGTGTATATATATATATGTATGTATGTGTATATGTATGGATACATATATGTATGTGTATATGTATATGTGTGTGTGTATATATTATGGATGTATATATGTGTATATATATATACATATGTGTATGTGTATATATGTATGTATGTATATATATATATATATACATATGTGCATGTGTATATATATACGTAAACATACATGTGTATATGTATGTATATATATGTATGTGTGTGTGTATATATATATGTATGTGTATGTATGTATACATATATGTATGTGTATATATGTGTATGTATGTATACATATACATATCTATATATGTATGCATATATACATATATGTATGTATATATATACATATATGTGTATATGTATGTGTATATAGATGTATATGTGTGTGTGTATATATGTGTGTGTGTGTATGTATATGTATGTCTGTGTATATATATATGTGTGTGTGTGTGTGTGTGTGTGTACACACACACACACACACACACACATAATTATGTATATCTATAAAATTATAAAAGGAGCAAGCAAAGAGAAATATGAAAGGACACGAGAGAAAGAGAGGAATTAGTGCTGAAGATTTAAGCATGTATGTAAATGTCACAGAAGTCTGATAACTACCTGCAATGGCAATCGAGGAGAAAATTGACAACTCAGAGATCACACAGAATAGTCCAGTTACCCAAAAGAGTATTGCTTGTTGCCTATATTAAATAGAGAAATGTCACCAACAAAGACAACCAAAATCTTAGACAGTAGGTTAAGGGAAAAGATAATTGTTTTAGGTATTCTCAATGCTTTCAATGTAATGACTATCCGCCCCAAGGTTGGCCAATCCATCAACCAATTTGTTGCATTCTCTATAAATGTGAGAAAACTTAGTAACGCTAAAAGATCCAACAAGACCTATGGCTCTTTTCAATCTAGTGTTTAATCTCCAGTTTGGGGTCTGACTTGTTCTAAGAGTGTTGATGATGATTTGAGAATCCCCTTTCGATCTCTAAATTCCTAGTACCCTGACTTTTACTTAAGTGGAGTCCTTCCAGCAAAGTGTCTATTTCTGTTATGTTATTTGTAACATTACCAATGGGCTTAGCTAGTTTGGCACAAATCCTCCTGTCCCATGAATGTATGATGCATCCTATTCCTATTGTCTCAAGATTGCCTCTAGATGCTCCATGAAAATTGAGTTTATGCCATCCATGTTGAGGTACATCCCATTGACATGATTCTTTGTGTATATTTCTTTACTGCCCAGCTTTACCATAAAGAGGCAGAATTATCAGACCATACCAATCTCTTCTGATATCTTCATCCCATTGAGAAAAGGAGCCTTCCACAATCCTCATGTTTCTTAACCTATTATTGACCATTTTCTACTATGCTTGCCTCTATTTTGTTTTCGATATTTATTCTGTTCATTTTCTTTTTTTGAAAGTCTCCTATTTCTCTCTTTCCAAATTTCCCACACCAGAATAGAGGGAGCTATTCCCCAAATGATATTATAGAGGCTCTTCCTATGTAATTTTGGCCAAGCTTTGAGGTGGTCTATCAAGTTTGCAGCCAAGGCAGATTTCCAGTTTAGTTTTTTGCATTACCATTGTCAACATTCTTTAGCATAAGGGCAGTTAAGGAATATATGGTCTACCTCTTCTTCACGATTCTCACATAATGGGCATCTTGAAGGTTCTTCAAAGCCAATTTTCTGGAGCCATTCTGCAGTGAGTATCCTTTTTTGCATGTCTATCCAGAGAAACATTCTTGCTTTTGGAAGGCACACTTTATCCCAACAAAAATCAAGTGGTAGGTTCACATTTTTCCATTGCTCAGTTTTATCCAAGGACTCACACCCTTCTTTTACTTTATATGTACTTGTTTTAGATTCGCCCCAGATTAGTTTATCAACTCTATTTTTTTTATCACAACTTGTCTAGTTTTTAAAACTTATTTTAGTTCATCTTTTTTCTATATCGGAGAGTGTAGTTTCATCTCGAGACCTCCAACACTATCCTATATTAGGATCTACAGAGGGAATTTCAACATAATCACTTAATCTCTTGCCCCATAAGTTGGATAAAACTTCTATACTTCTAGGAGAGGTTATCTGGTTCATAAGGGGGGCATAACCACCCCATGAATCTTCCCAAAAGATAACTGATTCCTCTGAACCCACATCCCAAGTGAGTTTGTCTCTGATTATGTCCCTACATTCTAAAACGACATTCCAAATTTTGATGTCTTTATATTTTAAAAAATAAAGATTATTTTTCTATTTAGTAAATAAATAATTTTGTTGGCTATATATATATATATA
>MU227373.1:65614-97396 GCA_018584345.1 Thuja plicata | reverse complement strand
GGCGCAACAGACTGGGAGGTGGGGTTATGGTGGCCAGAAGAGTTGGTAGTGGCCGATGGTGTGGGGGAATGGAGGGTAGCGCGATGGGGTGTGTAGGGATTTAATCCCACATGCCCCCCGTGGGTATCAAAGAGTTTGTTTTTAAACAAAATTTAACCCACCATTTGTAAAGAAGAGGGCTTGGGGTTTGAGCTTGGCGGTTTTAATAAAAAACAGATTTATGTGCGCAAATAGAGAAGTATACTAAGTAGAGGTGTAAGTATTTGCATTCAAACCAAAAAAAAAATTGAAAAAAAAATCTTGCTTTGATATGCCTGCATGAATAATCTAAAAATTGCCTCAATTTCTGTGCACAGGGTCGTACGACCTATTTGTGCAATTTTTTTGCCACAGATTCAGTTTTGGGCGGGTGTAGGCAAGTTTATAGTCATTTCAAACCAAAATGACTATTTGGTCATGATGGTGGAGTCAGATTTGGATTAAGAGGAGATATGGGTAAGGTTTGGCTCAAAAACAAGGTTTGAGCCCCACGGTGGGTGCTAGAAATGTATGTGTGATTTTGGGTCTTTGCCTATAGCTGCAAACACACACACTTCAATCATCCATTATGTGGTTAGCGAGATAGAAAATATGAAATCAGAATATTAAAATCAATATCCTAAGCTAACCGACAGCGGTTCATTGCCTTCTAGTAGGCAGGAGTATGGACTTTTCTCTCAGGTCATTGCAAAGTCCAGTGACTACACAGTGTTCTAAATGAAGGATTTCAAAGCTAAATGATTGATTAATCTAAATGCAAATGTAGTTTGTTGTTAATCCAAAGCTAATTAGATAATTTTTAGAGCACCAAATCGAAATGTGAAAGGTTTATTTTAATAGCACCAAATCAAAATATGCTCTAAGTTATGAGTTTGCATGCTTAAAAAAACTAAACAAAGCTAATTAAAATAAGATCTAAACTGCAAGAATGCTTAAAATGATCCAGAGTAAAATGCAGTATAATATCGATAATAAAAGTTAGGATCCTTTGTGAAGGAAATGAGCTTCTCTTTTATATAAAATCTCTCCCAAATCGATGGTCAAGATTAGAGGAAATGAGTGGCTCAGATTCGATTTGAGGAAGCACAATCCATGTGAAAATATGATGATTGGTTGAAAGATTTAGTTGACTGAACTGGTTGATCGGTCTTTTTGGAAACTTCCATATTCGGTTCTCAGTTAACTGAAATGTTTCCAAAATGATAAATAGTGGAGAATTAGTTAACTGAGTGGAACTGGATTGTTTCCAATTTGATAATCAGTTGACTGGATTTAATGATGTCATATACATTTTTAATAATTTAAATGATTTTGAATGCATATTTTGTTTTTATTAATTAATTTAATCCCTTTTTTTATTTAATTGATAATTTAGTAATTTTATTTAATTAATATATCAAAATATCAATTAAATAATTAACATAAGGTTTATTTTCCAATTTATTGTGATTTCAGGAGTTAATTAATTAATCAAGTACAATGATTGATTAGGATCTAGGGTTTAGGTTAGATCAGTTTGAATTTGATGGATTGAGGAATTGCCTGTTTGATTTAGGACTTAGGGTTTATCAAGATTAGGGTTTCTTGATTAATTATTGAGATTGGGGGTCTGTGGTTTAGATGACCATTTTTATGTGATTACATCGGTCTTTCATAGCATGAAGATCCAAAGTTTGACTAAGTAGCTCCCCTTCAGTTTTTGAGACTCACCTCAGGGTGTCGATGTCTTCGGTCCTCAAAACCCTAAAAGGACCAGGAAGTATGACACCCTAATTCTTGTGACAATTGAATCTCTTTGATCCCTACCCCTTTCTAAAGGTTGGATGCTTCAGACTCTGAAACCCCAAAAGGGATCGCGAGGTTCGGTACTCTGATCCTTCGCCCTAGAAAATCATCAATGAATTTTTGTAGTTGCGCACTGCGATAGGGGTTGTCCGACCATGAAGCTCCACAACTATGAAAAATCCATCAAGGGTGTTTTTATTAGTTCTAACTAGTTTTTGGTCAGTTTTAGGTGTTTATTTATCCCTTTTTATAGTTAGATTTGGTTCAATTACATGTAAAATTAGTTGCTTTATATTAGTTTCCTATTTTCAATAAAATATTGCTGACAAGCATACCCTATGAATGCAAATTTTTGAGTATGGAAAAAATATTACCAATGAAGTACGATTACAAAGGTTACAACACTCCTAGAAAGATAGTTAATCTCCACAGTGAGATTATGGACACGAATATTGAGCACATGGACTAGAATTCCTTCCTAAAACAAGCTTCATAACCCTCTGGCCGATCTTCTGACTATATGACTATGGTCCTCTCTAAGTTGGTGAATGTGACAGGACACCCAGTATCTTCATTGCACCTGACTTGATGATGGATCTAGTAGAGAACTACGTGCCAGATGAGAATTTTTTGAAGAACAAAAATTGGGATGTAGTCCTGGACATCTGACTAGACATAATAGAGGTCTTCCACATTACTATTGCAGATAGTTACTACCCCTTTTCCAAGGAGCGTGTACATAGATACTTTGAGGACACCCATACATTTATGAACTTATAAACAAATATTATCTGCTAAATCCAAGAAAAGAGGATAAGCTTGAGAAAATGGATATGCACATATGTTATTTGAATGATGACATGAGGAATTGTGTCACTCTACTGAGCAGGGTCTGGGGATTGCCACAGGCTAGGAAATTGGAGCCTTGGATGGTATTTATTATTCATAAAATCAGAGGTAGAAGGGAAAGGATCAATTGGGGTTAAATCATCGGTGATAATTTAGATGGGCAACTACAGGCTGTGAAGGTCAACCCCAAACTCTATATGACCTATAGTGTTTATTTGTTGGCTGCAAGGGTAGAATACGTAGGACTATAAAAGAAGGGATCTCTATGATATTTTAATGCCTATCCTTACAAAATGTATCCTTAACTGGTGAGGAAGGACAAGATTAAGGCAGATAGCCCAAAATATAGGATTGTCAATGACACCTTTATTTTTGCAATGATCCGATCCATTGAAGGTGATTATGCCAAAAGACTCCCAGAGGAGACTACAACTAAAGTTAGAATGCTTGAGGCATATAACATCTAGTTCTATACATTCACTTACATTAGGGTGGCAAGATGTACCCTCAATCTGAAGAATTTTCCCCAATATCCCGTGATAGAATTATACTCATGGAAATCAGACGACAGATAGTAGATGCATACAATAAAATTGTCAAGAAGAAGAAACATTGTTGAGACTTCCCCATTTCTATTGGAGCCTACATGATCAAAGATATTAAAGTGTGCAAGTCAATTTTCCTTGAATGGGATGAGTGCCCTCTAGAGGAGTATAAATGAATTAGTCCCAGGTTTGATCCAATAGGCACCTTCAACAAGATTAAAGGGGCCTTCTACAAATACAAGCCTCATCTGGAGGACCACTGGATGAACTACGTAGATGACTAGGAAGTCTGCATCCAGGATTATTGTATACTACCACTAGAGCTGGCACAACATGTTGTTCAAGTGAACATACCTCCAAGGAGCTAGGAAAATGATTCAAAAGACATTTTGGACCCTTTGTACAATAAGTATAAAGTGTATAACCAGCCCATATTGAATGCCAAAGTAGAAAAACCAGAAAATGACACTATTAAATTCAAAGCAAGGCAATTGTGGAACTGGCAAAGAAATGGATACATCAGCCCTTCAAGATGGACCGTGTTTTGATGAAATAAAATGTGGATCCTCCAAAAAAGGTGGAAAGGGGAAGGGGAATCAATGTAAATGTCCCTATCTTCAAAGAGTTCGCTCCCCTTGTTCCCAGTACAACTTATGAGCATGCTAGGAAGATAATTGTCCATGGTTCAGTAAAGAGTGTAGGAGGTAGGATAAAGGAAAAAGATGATTAGGCTGGTGCTCCCCCTCCTACTCAAGCATATGATTTTATCTCTCCTCCATAGACTCCATCCACATCCAGGAGGACCAAGATTCCTTCTTCCATCATCTTCTTGCCTGGCTCATTAGGGTCTGAACCAAAAGAAGTATACAGAAGAAGAAAGAGGAGACCTTCTATGTCACCCACTCTATGGGCCTTTCTTGAGGAAGAAGAGCTAGAGGAAGAGGATGTACCTCTAGTATGAAGAAAATGATAGGCTACCACAATTTTGAAGAGGAAAGAACTATAAAATGTCACCTAATTGGAAAGCCAAAAGGTGGAAATTGATTTAGAAACAAGTATTGAAGTGGAGACATAAGATGAGGATGGTATGAGATCCAATAAATTTGATATATAAGATTTTGAGAACATACCAGGCTTCAAAGATTCATCTATAGTAAGACCCATGAGTGATATGGATACATGTATTGATACCCCGACAATCCAACTGCCATATAATATTCAGGTGCCACCTCTAGTCCACGCAGAGGAAATTCCCATATAGAAGGTACAAGAAAAAATTGAGCTTCCTATTAATCTTTCTTAAGAGGAAATACAAATGAGGGAAACTAACTGGTAGGGTGAACAAGAAGACAAAATTGAAGAAACAAATATGGCCACCCGAGATCAATTGGAGGAAGGAGAAATTGCTACGGGAATGAAAAATGAAGAGCCTAAGGGAGATGAATAAGTACATGTTTAAAAGAAACCACCAATATAGCCACATTTTTCCCCACCGTACTCACACAATGAGGAAGTAACAGGGGAAGCTGAGGAAGAACAATAGAAATAGGAAGAACAAGTGTAGAATGAGAAGCCAACATGTGGGTTATGGGTAGATATTTCACAACCTTCATCTTCTGAAGAAAAGGAGAAGAATCCTGAATGGGAAGAGTGTGTAGAAGGAGAATAAGGTGAAAGGGAGGAAAATCAAGAAAATTTAGAATATAATAAGCACTTGAGGGAGAAAGACAAGAAGAGGAGGAAAGTGAAAGGGAAAAAATTGGAACTTCCATAATAAAAGTAGCCCAATACGAACCACTCACAGCTACATCTAAGCCCACTTGGATAGCCATGGAAGTATAACCTAGAAAGAGGACATATAATGAGATGAAGGATGTTGACCTATCATAATTGGGTCAAGCATTCCATATAGGAGAGCCCAACTAGGAGGCACAAAGAATGTCTTAAGTAACAAGAGGCAAGAGTTAAAAATGGAAGGCTCAAGAAGCAGTACCTCCTCTGAATATCAGTGTAGATGAAGCCAAACTGGATGATTATGTTATGGAGGAGGTAGATTTGGGAAAACTTATCAAATAAGGTGGGAAAACATTGGAAGCCCTGGGAGTTAGCCAATTGTTCAAATACATGCAGTAGGACTAGACCGAGATTTAAGGTATTCGTCAACAAAATAAAGTCCTCAAGGACTATGTTTCTCAAATAATTGGTCCCATTGACCAAGATAATCCTAAGGTATCATTGCAGGTGACAGTGAAAAAAAAGAGTAGTCCCAAAATCCTCAATAATTCCTAATTATTTTGTGAAGGCATGTGCAGATTGGAAAATGAGATTTGAGAGTTTTGGCATCGAGACCATCCAAATTGTTTTGAAGCATTTCAGAATAATAGTCATAGAATTAAATTGGCTCATAGATTTTGTAGATGGAGAGCATAGGATTTATAATTATGTATAATAGTGGAAAGGGGCATTTTAAGATTTGAATAAAATTAGGAAATAAAGCTTCTGAGTTTTGGTAAAGATATACGAAGGCCTAGAGTTAGACAAGTTTTATATGTGGATAAGTGTCATCAATTTTTACATTAAATATTATCACAAGATGCTCACAAATATTGAGAAGAGAAACAAAGACATATTGATGTGGGTAGAAGAGATAGATAGGTTCTTTGATGGAATCGATTTGCTAATATATCAGGATGAAAAATAAGAGAAGCTATACTCTAGAAAAAACATTGTTCAACAGTTCATGGGAATTGTTGCAGCAATAAACATCGAAGAGGATATACAAACAATATTCTATGTAAAGGAATAAATTAGGGAAATAATGGATCATATAGAGGAGATACAAAGGTTTGGATCTAAGCTCACATCCTTTAAGAAAAGGCAACAATATATTTTAAAGTTCATGAAACTTCCAAATTTTGGCGAAGTTGATGAAGTGGTGGAAAATTTTTGAGATGCTCATCCGGGCATACTTTATTCACACTAATTTTTTATTTAATGATGTTCATTGATATGTTGGTCTTCATTCATTTAGAAAATACAGCTGGGAATCCAAATTTTAGAGGTCTTCCCAACCCCGAAAATGCATGACATTCCATTTTTGAAGGAAAATTAGAAGGAAAATGGAATCCATGCCAACACATTAACTATAGGTTTAGGAGTAATTTGATATAGTTACACTAGAGATTTATTTTTATTTCACCATTTTTTTTATGGTTGGAAACCCTAGTTACAAGATTCATAATTTATGGATGTAATTTATATATAAACTCATTTTGAAGAATGTAATAGGGTTGGATCTTTTGCAATAGAAGCTTAATACAATTGGTGTTGCATTCGTTGTGTTTTTTGGTTGTCATCTATGCGAGTTTTGAGAATTTGTTTTCAAAATTCAAGAACCAACTGTGTTTCTTTGTGATTGTTCATGTCAATTGTTAAATTGGTATTTCTTATTATTGAATCTACTCATCGTGACTAATATTGGGAGAAGGTATCTATGTTTGTGCTTAAGGATAGATTTGTCTCACATGTGCACATATATGAATGGCTTCGTGGTTTGATGAGTTTTGAGAAAACTTCTATGTTACTGAATTTTGTTGATGATTGCATCCACTAAATATGAATTGTGAGTTTTTCTAATTTATGTTTTGTGGGATTTATTTTATCATCTTTGACATTTAATATGTGAGTTGGATCTTTGATGGTTGATGTTTGTTAGGAATTTATTTCTAGTAATTTGCTTAAAATCTCTGGTTACTCTGTCTTTTGATATTTTTTGTAAAATTGGTTGTATAGAATTTATCTTAGATTTCAATTTATAATTAAATTTATAGGAGTTTCATCATTGAAAATATAAAATACAAAAAAGGTGTTTAAAGATCCACTATTTCAGCTTGAGTTAGAACTGAACCAACAAAGGCCTCCTTGTGAATATTCACATTTATCTTTGATTGATCTTTCCAAGTGGTTGTACCACAACCATGGAGAACTTTGGGGGTAACCTCATTACTCTTTCAAGAGGATAATTTTCATCACTTATTCCTAACTGTTTCTTTGTTTAAAAACAACGCTCAATAGAAGTGGCGCTAGAAGGAGGGCCTTCAAACAACATGCTGGAGAATATCAGATCTTTCTCACTAGTGAGGTTTGAGTGAGTGCTTATATCATATCTGAAAAGGGGCGATCTCCTTGAGCTAACCCACCATCACAAAATCATAGTGATAAGGGAAAATCAAAGCCAATTCCCCCTCACCACCAAGTTGGTCTGTAAAACCCACTTGGCCAACAATCACATATTGTTGCCCCAGTTGTTGCTACAACCATTAATCAAAATGAGAATTTTCCACCACCTATCCAAATGGATTTATTTCCTAATTCTCAGACTTCCCTACTAAACATAGCTGGCCAATTGCACGAGTTTCCTAAAAATGATGAAAATTTATGTACCAAGTTTGTATATGGTGAATCTAGGATAGAAAAGAGCACATTCGTACCTTTAAAGAAATATGAAATCGATAAGAACTTGTACATCAAGATGGTGTATGCCACCTGTTCCCAAATATGCTTGGTGAGTTTTCCTATAAATGGTTTCTAAATTTTCCAAGGGGATCCATCACCACATGAGTTGAGTTTGAGACCAAATTTTCAAATCAATTTAAACTCTATGTGGATCCCGTTAACCTTCACCACCAATTTACCTGAGCTAAGAAAGAGCCAAATAATCCTATTTCAATGTTTAATCATCATTTCTACAAGATGTACCTAAACATTGAAGCTCCTTACATGGTGTGCCCACACCCACTTCCATATGAGTGTACCTAAGAGACTTAGATCTGTTGATTGTAATTTTAATGAGAAGGCTCCTACCTACAGATATAAATACCTTAGAAAAAATATCCAATGAAGCTATCACTTTCACACAACAGATGGATCCACAAGCTAGTGGAAATTTTGGTACCCTACCATCATTTGGCAATGCTACCACTATGAATACATTCCCAGTCATCAACCATGCCCTGAATAAACATAATCAATTACTCAATCTCATACCAACCAAATAGTTTGTTTTCCCACCACCACCCGATAATCACTCAGCCTCCGAGTTAGATGTCATGAAAAAGACTTTGTCTCAATTGACCAATAAGCTCACTAGAATGAAAATAAACCCATCTCAAAACCAAGGGAATTATAAAAGATAGAATGCTACTACAAATTCTTATCTTTAAAATCAGAACCAGAGTTATAATAATTACAACAATAACTCGCAGGATAAAGGATTCGGCCAACAGATACCTAGTCAACCTCGGAACACCTAACCCAATAATGGTAGTATACCAACTGATAGTGCTAATGTGCATGAAGCTTATAATGTTAATTTTTTAGGAACTGCAGGTGCATACACAGGTAACAATGGGTACACAAATGATATACATAATCAACAACCTTAGAGTTCTTATGATCCCCATTTTCAGTTTAATGCAATTTTGTTTGATTCCTATGAACCTAAGATAAGGGAGGGTTTTGGAAATAATACATAGGAATAATAATTTGTGTTTCCATTTTGAAGGGAAAGGAGCCTGAATACTCTAAAGTTTACACATTCTAGATTATCAATCGAAGCCCTTATAATTTGAGAAATTGAAAAGAACCTCTAACAAATGGTGTTTCTCCAAGGAAGAAACCAACACCACAAAATCCGTGAGCTATAAATAATCCTATACCCCCAAAGAATCCAAACGTTCTTGCCTCGTCACCACCGAATGTACCCACTATGCACAGAAACCTGACTTGGTCAACTGAAAAGTATAGTATTGTTGAGGAACTTAAAAGGACAAAGGTGAATATCTCAATGTTTGACATGTTACAAGGCTGCCCTTCTCTAAAGGATGCACTCTTGAAATACTTGGACCATTCTAAACAAAGTACAACAACTAATAACACACGGGCTCTCGCATCCAATGTGAATGTTACAGAGGCGTTCCCTAAAATATTTAAGGATAGGTTGGAGGTGATCCCATTCCTACTAAGTCTACCTATATTTTGTAAACAATTCACAATTAGTTGATTGACTCTAGAGCTTCATGTAATTTTATGTCGCTCTCTATCTTCCAGAAGTTAGGAATGGTTCCTCAGACCACAAACATAGTGGTGATACAATTAGACAAGACTGAGATCAAGGTTATTGGTGTGTTGAAAAACATACATATTCAACATGTTTTTTATCCAAGGGTGCAAGAACACATTGACACACATATTATTGACATTCTAGAAACTTACGTGATGTTGTTGAGTAGAGAATGAACAAAGTGTTTAAGAGGCTGGATCTCTATTGATTTCACTCAAATATGGTTACCCTGGAAGGGATTAAACAATCAAATCAAGATTGATTCTAAACCTAAACTCAAGAAGATGATTACAGATTATAATGCCCCAAATGAGGTGTGGTTCACCTAATCAAATTTGGGTGTGTATGAATTGGACATCATCCTTATGTTCCAAATCAAAGAGTCTAATGGTTCTGATGGTAGTCCTGTAAAAGGCTTACAAGAATTTTTGGTTGACAAAGAAATATTTCAAGACTCCATTAAAAATATGACCACAAGCATGGAGCATTTTTGTCATGATTCGGATCCTAACATACTGTTACTTCCAGGGTATTTCTGATTGCACCAGTTGGGTCATTCTAAATTCACCTGTGCAAGTTTCCAAGATGCACTATCTAGAGGGTTGACCCAAATAACCCAACTGACTGAGAAATTTCAAGCTTTGGGACCAAGTTATGAGAGGCTTGCATTGGATCTCTCAACGATTCTTCATTAGGCGAAGGTATTTCACCACCACCAAATTATATGCCTCAAACAAAATTTCAAGCAGAGGGTGATGGCTCAGATTCAAATGGAAAAAGTCTCACACATAGTAGGACAATGAATAGAGTTCATCAGATGATGGTGCCATCCTTCCTTACAAAAAATCCCAACCCAATCAGAATATCAAAGGTCAAATGTCCTCAAGTTTTGGTGACGTACAAAGAGAGGATAAAGAAGAAATGGCTTCTTCAAACAATGTAGAGACTAAAGAATTGGAACTTGAAACACCAGGAGTTCAATACGAACTTCAGCCCAAGCCAAAATGAGTTAAGCTACATCAAATATGGAAGCTACCTTTTGATGGTTCTAAGTGTAAATAAGGATCTGGTGTTAGGATTGAACTAATTAATCGAAGAGGTAAGTACTTCTACACTGCATATAGATTGAAATTGTTATGTACTAACAAAATTGAAGAATATGAAAAATTAGTTCGAGGTCTCCTCATGGCACATAAAAAAGAGATCAAAGTTTTGATAGTAGAAGGTGACTCGTAGTTGGTCATAAAATAGAATCATAGCCAGTATTATTTTAGTGAAAAAAGGATAGTCGCTTACCGAAATAGAGTATGGAAATTGATCCAGGATTTTGAAGAATTTAAAATTAGGTCCATCCCAAGAAGAAAGAATGTTGTTGCAGATGCACTGACATTGTCTTCTAATTCATTATATCCTATGGTGAAGTCCAAATTAAAAAATTTCACAGTCAAACTTGTTTCTGCTCCAGAAATTCTAGATAATTACAAATTTCCAAGTATTTCAGGATGATCAACATACCCTCGAATTCATCATGTGCGCATGTGTGTTTGAAAAGAAAGTTATGGATGAAGAATAATCAGATCTAGATGGCCTAGCTGAAACAAAGGAATTTGATGATCAAGGCATCATAAATTTGAAAAATAATTCCACACAAGGGAATGATGGCTTTAGAAAGGATTTTTGACAAAGATGAATTAGCTGCAAAAAGGAAACCGAAGCCAAAACTTGGAGGACGAGTGTGAAACATACAACCTCAGAATTGATGATGACCCAAGAGAAGTGCATATTGGGAAGGTTGACATTGAGGATGAGAAGAGAAGAATGGTGCAACTTCTTACCAAGCATTGAGATGTCATAGTTTGGGGTTACAAAGAATTGAAAACCTTTGACATCTCAGTCATAGTGCATAATATCCCATTGAAACCGGATTTTAAGATTTTTCGGTAGAGACAAAGGCTGGTTATTCTAATGATGGAACCATTGATAGAAAATGAAGTTCAAATTTTTTTGGATGCAAATATTATTTTTCCAATCAGACATTCCACCTGGGTTGGTCCCAGTGAGAAAGAAGAGTGGGGAAATTAAACTGTGTGGATTTCTGGAACTTGAACCGAGCCTCCAAAAAGAAAAATTACCCACTGCCATCCATAGAAAAGGTGTTATAGGTGGCAACTAGGTCCCAAATGATGTCATTCCTAGATGGTTATTTAGGTTATAATCAAGTTATGGTACAGGAAGAAGATAGAATGAAGACAATATTCAACACTAAGTGGGGGACATTTGCATATCGCCGAATGTCATTTGGCTTAATTAACTTTGGAGTAACCTTTCAAAGAGTGATGAATACCAATTTCAAGAGTTTATTTGGAAAATGTATACTTATCTACATGGACAATTTGATGGTGCTTTTTTAAGACCAGGTAGATCGTATAGATAACTTGTGGAAGGTGCTTAAAAGATGCAGGAGGTACAAGATCTCGCTCAACCCAAAGAAATGTATGTTTGGAGTCACATAAGGAAATTTTTTAGGACACGTCATTTCTAAGGCCAAGATAGTAATAGATCCTGAATGTGTTAAGGCCATTCTCAAATTGACCCTACTAAATAGCCAGAAAGAGTTAGAATATTTTTTCAGGAAGACAAATTTTGTGAGAAAGTTTATTAGTGGCTTTCTGGAAATAGTAAAACCATTAAACAAAATGTTGAAGAAGGATGCTAATATTGAATGGATGAATCCAGTGAATAAATCCTTTGAAGAGATCAAAATCACCATCACCATGGCACCCATCTTATCCATCCTAGATTACATTATACCTTTCAAGGTATACTCATTCACTTCAGGAAATTTATGCACATAGATCCTCACTCAAAAGAAAAATGGTGAGAATGAAAGGAAAATTGCATTCATGAGATTCCCTCTCAAGAATTCTTAGATAAGATATCCAAATTTGGATAAACAATCATTTTCCTTGGTGAAAGTTGTGAATAAATTTTGGCATTACATTTTGAGAAGTAAAGTATTTGGCATTGTTCTAGATGCAACAGTGAAATATTTATTGATGCAAAATGAACTAGGCGAGCATATAGGAAAATGGATGGTGATTTTACAAGAGTTTGACCTCGAGATTCAACCTATGAAATTGGTAAGAGGCCAAGGCCTAAAAAAGCTGATGGTAGAGATGGAAGAAGGGTTGGTATGTCAAAATTACATAGATCAAGGGGTCATTGCAAACATTTGGTATCAGGATGTGGTCTATTATATCATTCAAAACTGCTGCCTAGAAGGATCAAACAACTCAAAAAGAAGAGCCTTGATAATTAAAAATAGTTCCTATATGTTGAAGAATGGGCAATTGTAAAAACACAATTATAATGGGTTGTACTTAAGGTTCTTCAATAAAGATGAAGCAAAATAAGTTTTGACTAATTTTCATGACAAATATGGTACATGACATGGGTTCACTGAAGCTACTTCTCACCATATTCTGAGATCTGGATACTACTAGACAACTTTGTTCAAATACGTGAATGAACACGTAAGGTCTTGTCATACATGCAAAAACAACGCCACCCGTAAAAGAAATCCTGCCATGCCATTATAGCCAGTGTATGAGGTAAGTCCATTTTCCCAATGGGAATTATTTTTTGTTGGTACCATTAATCCACCATCCTTTTCATGTTATAGGTATATTCTAGTGACCATAGACTATTGCACATGCTGGCTGGAAGATTTGGCATTGAAGAATTGCACTACCAAATTAGTGACCAAGTTTCTGGAGGAATGCATCATAACAAGGTTTGGTATGCCTTTCTATCTAGTATGTGATAACACACCTTCATTTTCCTCTGCTACACTTACGCAATGGGCCTTTAAAAATTAGGTCATTCTCAAATTCTCTTCCAACTATTATCCACAAGGGAATGGTGTGACAGAGTACACAAATATGAATTTGACATCTGTGATTGAATATCTTCTAGAAAATAACCCAAGAGATTGGCATACTCAATTAAAATACACCCTATAGACTGACTAAGTAAGGATAAAAAAATCTTTAGGGACATCCCCTACCAATTAGTCTACGATCTGCAAATTGTCTTCCCTATGAAGTTAAAAATACCAGTTTTTAGGTTAATGGACGAATATGTCGAGGGAAAGGATAGTGTCCAAATCAGACTCATGAACCTTCTCAATATAGAAGAGACAAGAATAATGACCTTAGAACAAGTGTCCAAACATTAGGCTATAGTGAAGCACTGATTTGACAAAAGAGCTACAATAAAAGCATTTAGGAATTTTGATCTCGTCCTCATGTGGGACAAGGAAAAAGAGAAGGAAAGAAACCACACTAAGTTCGAAAGACTGTGGACTGAACCGTATCAAATTGAAAAAATATTAGGGTAAAATGCCTTTATGATTAGTACCTTGGATGGGGAGTTGGTCCCATTTCCAGTCAATGGTCAGTTTCTTAAACACTACTTCAGGCCCTGAAGGTTGGGTGCTTATTACCTCATGTATCATAGTAGATTAAGTTTGTTTTTGTTTTGTCTTTTGATTGTTTTTTTCTTTGTTATGGTTTAGTTTCCTTTGTGTTCATTTGTTGGAGGCAATGTTTTTTTGGGGCTATTCTTGATAGGTGGTCCACCCCAACCGGTTCTCAATAGAGGTCAGGGGTATTTTTTAGCCAAAACCACCGAAAAGATATATCTTGCAAGAAATAAAAAAAAAGAGAGAAGGAAAGAAAAATATCAGGGATTCTAAAAATCATAATAATCTAAGTTTCCTAAATCATCCAAGGATCCACAAAAGAAGAATCACTCAATGGTCTAAACCATCAAAAAGTCAAGCAGAAGAAAAGGAAAAGGATTACTAAGTGATCTTCACAAATGTGATGTTTAAAGAAAAAATTCTTAGTCGGAATAAAATGGGTGGCTCTAGAAATATCTATCGAGGCTATGGATGCCTGATCAGTAGTAGAGAAAGGTTAGACTAAGAAATTAAAGAAACCCTATCAGGGCTATGAACGCTTGACTGGCAGTAGAGCCATTCCTTAGGAATCCTCGTCAATCACGTGAGGGAGTGGTCTTTGGTTTGCACTCATCTAAGTTACCTTTGTCAAGGTGTGAATGGAATAAATGCACATCAATCATACACCATGATGTACAGTAGGTGGATGCTGATTCAAAAAATTTGTGAAATGACTTTACCATGCCTAATATCTGTGTTCTATCTATTGAAAGAAAGGTTCAAAAAGGTTGTTTGCTGGTGAAAAAATTCCTTGGTCACTTATCCTTTTATCGAGGCTATTTCTTAGTGGGACCCTTTTGAATGGCCTGGTTAGGTATCTAGTGTGTCCGATTGCAGGCCCATGTACCCCCAATAGTTGTATTTTAGTTAGGCTACTTAAGGTCTCCCCTCCTTCCCCTTTCCCTTCCCTTTTTCTCTTAAGGTTTAGCTTCTGATGTGTTCTCTTTTTGTTTGTTTTAGAGTTAGTTTCCTTTTCTAATTTTTTTCAAACTTTTGTAGTGTCAGGATTTTTATAACCCTGACACATCTGAAAGCCCAACCTTTCTCCTTCATTTTGTGGGATTTTTTGTTTTCATACTTTCACAGTGCCGAGGTTCTCCGAACACCAACACTGCAAAAGACAAAATCTTTGTTTTGGGGAGTTAGTTTTTTTTAAGGAATCTTTTTGATATTTTAGAGGTCTCAGGGTTCTACTAACTCTAACACCTACAAAGCCTCGTAACCCTACGTCTCCAGTAGATTAAGGCATGAGCTAAAGGTTTTGGGCTTTTACAGTGTTCAGACTCTGTCATCACTGACACCCCCAAAACTCTGATGCCCCAAAGATGATGTCATCTCAAAGGGGTGGCTATAAAAAGGGAAGAGGCATTTGATCCTTTTCATTTTGCGATATTTGATCAAGATTTTCATTCTTTTGGATTCCAAAGACTTCAAGAATTTTAGTGCATCCTTTTGGATATCTATCTATAGCCCTTCGCCATCGCCTACTCATCCATATTCATTATAGATCTTTGATTATACTTTCCATTTGAGGTAGAGATCATTTTTTTCCTTTTTTCTTGTTTAGGGTTTTAGGGTTCTTGCATTTTTATCAGTTTTCTTTATTTTTTATAGTGTTTAGGGTTGGGTAGGTCTAGTTTATTATTTTTATGAGTCGTGTGCCTAGGATTTTGATTTGGTTAGTTTTTCATTATTCTTAGCCTACGATGAAAACCCTAGATCTTTGGGCTTTCACAACCTGAAGATCTAAAGTATGATTGAGAAGCTCCTCTTCTCTTTTTGAGAATCATCTTGGGGTGTTGGTGTCTTTGGTCCCTGAAACCCTAAAAGGTCTAGGAATTCCATTGTCCCAATTATCCTAATAATCGACTCTCCATGATCACTACCTATTTTGGGAGGTCATATAGTTCAGACTCTAAAAACCCCAAAAGGGATCGCGAGGTTCAAAACTTCGATCCTTCGACCTAGAAAATCATCAACAGATTTTTGTAGTTGTGCATTGTGGTAGGGGTTTTCAAAATGGGAAGCTCCACAGCTCTAAAAAATCCAAAAGGGTGTTTTTCTCAGTTCTATCTTATTTTTAGTCAGGTTAGGTGTTTCTTTGTCCTTTTTTAGAATTAGATTTGATTTTCTTGCATGTCATATTAGTTTCTACTTTTTAATAAAAATATTGCTAACAAGAATTCCCTGTGAATGTACATTTCTGATTATGGCCAAAGTCTTACCAATTAAGTACAATTAATAAGGTTACCACACTCCCAACAACATAGGTAATCTCCATAGTGAGATTACCAACATGAACATTGGGCATATGGACTGGAATTCCTTCCTCAAACAAGCTGCAGAATCCTTTAGACGATCCTCTGACTCCACGGATATGGTCCTCTCTGGGTTGGTGAATGTGGAAAGACACCCAAAATCTATCATTGCACTTGACTTGATCATGCCTCTAGCAGATAACTACATACCAGATGAGAAAGTGGTGAAGAACAAAAATGGGGATGTAGTCTTGAACATCTGACCTGACACAGTAAAGAAGGTCTTCCACATTCCTATTACAGATAGTTACTACCCCATTTCCAAGGAGCATGGATAGAGATACTTTGAGGACACCCCAGACATTATAAAAAAAGATTACATGCTACATCCTAGAAAAGAGGATAAGCTTGAGAAAACAAATATGTGTAAACACCCTAAATTGGTCAACCAAAATCAACATGGTCAACCAAAGTCAAAAGGGGTCAAATCAAGTCAACATTATAGATTAAATAACAAAGTCGTTAATTAGGTAAATTTAAGTAAAAATGGATTAATTTAACTATGTAATTGATTAAATCAATAAGTTATATAATTCAAATTAAATGCAACCCATTAAAACCCCTTACATGGCTAATTTAATTAATTGATTGATTTAATTAAATCATGATTACTTTCAACAAAGGGGATAGAGAATCAAATAGCCAAAAAGAAGAAGGGATGAAGAGCACATGGATCACTCCAAGGCTTTGCTATCCTCACCACTCCTTTTGTCATCTTGTTCACTATTTGAAACTCATCACTCAACCTTAGCCTCAACTCTACCTTGACCTTGGTTAATCAAACTCACCCCCTACCCTTGGGAATTCCTATGAATAGCTGGATTTTCTTAGTGTAAACTTACCAATTCACATTTAGAGTAAGAATTCACATTCAAACTACATCTTGAATTGGGTATTTAATAGTGAAGCATTCTTGAATAGTATTGTTATAATGGAAAAATCATTCATGTTTATTGTTACCCAAAGTTTCCCATCCTAACCAATTTTGTCCTAGAAGTGGAGTAAATGTGGCTCCCACAAGGATTGAGCCCATTTTGTAAGGTTTCTATCAGGTTTTTCTAGTCTTTGCCTTGTTTTCTGCACATTTCTAGGCTTGGTTAACCCCTTTTTCTATTTTAAGGTCTAAAACCCTAAGGATACCCTTAAACCCTAGACGTTTTATGGCTTGTTACAATTTTGAGTTACTTTTTCATGCCACTTAAGATCTTGTTTTCCATGTGTATTTATCTCTTATGTCTGTTATCTCCTAATCTCTTAATTCTTGGCAGTTAGTCACTAGCATTCAACTATCTGGTGACGAGGTTAAGTCTTGGCACTTTTTGTTTATCTCCTCATCTCGCAATAAAATGGTTACGTCATAAAAGATCTTGAGATTAAGTACTGGCCATCAATGTAGATTAGATCTTGTGGATGTCACTGAATCTCGTAATTGGGCTTGAGTCCAGACTTTTGTTCAGAGATCATGCGAGGGTTGTTGATCAAGTTTTATTCAGAGGGTTGTCGCTAGATCTCCAAATCAGACCGGGGTTAGCGAATGTTTTCAATGACTCAGAGTTTTCTTTTGTCTCATAATCTCAAGATAATCCTGAGTCAAGATAAAGTCTAGTTGAGTCTAGATAAAGTCTAGTTGAGTCTCATTCAATGATTTAGAGATAAGGTTGTATCTCTGAATCTCATATCCAACCCAGAGTTAAGGCTGAGATCTAGAGACTTAGAGATACAAAGGAATTAAGATAATCTGGGTTAAAGACAAGTTAGAGGCTAAGTCAAAGATAAGAATCAATCATATGGTCATCGCAAAGCATTTATCACCACATTGAGATTTAAAGATTCTTCAAGGCATCGCGATGTTGTGTCATGTGGATAGCGGGGCCACCTTTCTTCAAAGTCTGAGGGGAGTTAATTGGTGGTCAAGTTCCTTTTGACCGTGTGGTCAATGCTTTCCCTTGATGGTGAAGATGCTAGAAAATTAGTGATCAAGGCAATGCATCATTGTGATGCATGTCAAGTTGTCAGGACCTGGGCCCGTCAAGCGGTAGATTAAAGGTCAAACATGTTTGAATACATCTAACAGTCGGCAATTTCCCTCGATGACCAAGATGAAGGGCAGTTAATGTTTGAGGCATTGCAACATGAGGACACATGTCCTTTCTGATCACGTGGGACCCATGGATTATAACAAAGGTTTAAGTTAACCCCCAGTCTAGTTAGTTTTCATCATGCAGTTATTGTGATCCCTTGATCAAGAAGATGAAGGAAAGTTAAGGTCTGAGGCATTGCGCCTGCGTGCCACGTGTCCTTCTTAGTTAAGTGAGGCTTGCGGTTACCAAGTCTAAGGGAGGGTTAATCTACATTTTAGTTTATCTTCATCCAATGATCTGCGCTTTTCCTTTAAGCGAAGATGATCAATGGTTAGTGTTTGAGGCATTGCACCCGCGTTCCACGTTGCATCTAAGATCCTAAGCTTGCGGGTGACTTAAAAGAGATCGACGACTCTATTTTAAAATTGATAAAGGTTTAAATATGAGCTATTGATGAGGTATTTCAGTGCCACCTATGACCATTTGTATTTAAATTCAAATATTCAAATCCTTTTCTTAGTGCTTTCATGGTGGTGGTGATGTTTCCAAGTTGCAGAGAAGATAGATGGATTAGGTTGATCTGTCTGCTCAAATTAATGATGTTGGGAGGCGTCTCCAAGATGTATCTAATCTTCTGAGATATTTTCAAAGGCATTAATGTGAAGAGGTAACCTTTTTAGGGTTTCTAATATTTTTCAAGGATATCTTTTGTAACCCTAATTTGATCTGCACTGATTATAGTTTGAATCCCGAGCCATGGTGGTTTAGGAGGTTGTATATAAGTTGTTTTTAAAGCTTTTGTAAGCATGTTCAGACTGTGTAAAATTTTTCTGTGACATTTTTCCTATCCTCAAACTTTCCATATATCTGTAATTCTTGGTTTTTCAAGCTTATGTAAGACTTTTTGTGGCATTTTTCATGCCCTAAGGTTTTCATGTGTTTTGGATTCTCTTTGAAGAATAATACAGTGATTGAGTATTGAAGAAATTTGTGGGTCATCTTAAGTTCTCTTTCTTTTCTGCATCTTTATACATACTATTGTGGATGATTGATAAAGATAATCTTGTGAATTTTGTTCATTCCTTGTTATCTTGTCTCATTTTTGTGCCTATTTGCTGGAGTGGATGTTTGTTTGTAGGTCATAGTCTATGTCTATCTCCTTGAAGCTATTTTTGTTAAATATTTTCTTTCCTTGAATAGTTTCATCTTAGACCTCTCTATGAAACACTTTTGCAAGCCTATTTAGAAAGTTGTACTTGTCCTAATTCAGGGATTTCATGCTAATTCTTAATCATTGTGTTATGATTCATGTCATTTTCGGTGTATCACCTTATAAATCAAGTTATTGCTTTCAGTCTTTCAGTTTCCTTCTATCCCTTTTCCTATCAAGTTTAATTTCTTGTACCAAGAGAAAAATAGGTGATTATCCAAGAGGAACCGACCTAGAATATGGAGGTCTCACTTCAGTTAGCAAAGGTACCACAACCAGGAAGTGATTCCTATGTTATACTAGATCACTAGACTCTCGTGTTTAGTAGGGTACAAATTTGGTGTATAACATTTACATAGAATAGGGTATTTCATCTTAATTAGCATCTTAGATCCATATTTTCATCATCATTAGAACAATTCTCATTATAGGGTTTGTCACTTTAGGATGCTTTGCAACTAAGAGCATTTGTTTAGTCCTTCTAGCTAGAGATTCATGAGATGCTCTTAATTTTCTTTCACTTTCAAAATTGATTGACCTAGTTAGATCTTTCAAATTTTGATTGAAAAGTATGATAAACTAATGTTTCATGCAGGTTTGTGAATTTTAGGTTTACGGACTAAATTTGGCACCCACCACGGGGCTCAAGCCTCACTTTCTAAACATCAATTTTGAATAATTTACATTGCAGATTCTCCAAAATCATTTGAAACTCACACCTAGTACAAATAATCTCACACCTGGTACAAAGAAGCTCACACCTTGTCTGTCACAACTCACACTTGGTCTTTGAAATATAGCATCCAGTCAGAGAAATCTTGCACTTGGTACAAAGAAGCTTGCACCTGGTACAAAGAAACTGACACCTAGTCTGTACAAGCTCGCATTTGGTCCAAAGAAGCTCACACCTGTTCCTAAGAAGCTCATATTTTTTTTTTTGCTGATAAACATACTCTATTTGAGGGTTATGTTGTAAATTTTATCATTTAGAAATTTTGCATAGCATTTAGGAAAATTTTCATATCATTTGGAAAACTTTGCATCTCACTTAGTCAAAATTTGCATATCCTTTAGAAACTTTGCATCTCATTTAGTGAATTTTGCATATCATTTGGACAAGTTTGCATATCATTTAGTGAATTTTTCATATCATTTGGAAAAAAATTCATTTTATTTTGTGAAATTTGCATACCATTTAGGATATTCTGCATAAACATTTGGTAAATCTCGAGTTGCATTCAGTTTGTTTCAAGTTGCATTTGGTTTGTGTTGAGTTGCATATGGTCTGTGTTGAGTTGCATCTAGTCTTTGTTTAGTTGCATTCACTCTATTTTGAGTTGCATCTAGTCTGTGTTGAGTTGCATCTGGTCTATGTTTAGTTTCATCTGGTCTGTTCTGAGTTGCATTCGGTCTGTCTTGAGTGGCATTCAGTTTGTTGTGCATTGCATTTGGTTAATGATAAGAAACATCAAATTCAAGTTTTATAATTGATAGATTTGACAATTAATTGATGTTTTTTTTATGAAATGCAGATGATTAAAATGATCAAGTCAATAAAAACTCAGAAAGAAATACACAAATCACACGATTATCATCAAAAGAAAGAGACAAAGAAGCTATACAAAGAAGAAAAATAGATACAATTAGAAATTGAAGCCGAAATGTTGGAAGAAAGAATTCAAGCACGAAATAGGTATTGGAAGATCACTAACCTTTACCAATCCTTTTATAACTTTCCATATAGTCCTCTAGATACTTCTCCCATTTGAAGATGATACATCTTAAAGTTCAAAAAGAAAAGTGTAGAGTACCAGATTATTGGAAAGAGAAGGAATCTAAAAGATTGAATAAATATGCTAAGCAAATCCAAAATGCAAACATAGTGGAAAACTTAGAAGAAGAAGAGAAATAATATGAACATTACATCAAAATTCTCAAACTATATCAAACTAAGTTTCCATCTTTGGCTTAAGTATTTGTTCATTCATTTGAGGTGGATTTGGTTTCGATTTTCCTTCACTTTGTTTTGCTTGGTTGTTGAAACTAACATTTTGGGGAGAAAATTTGGATGCTAAGGAGCTAGAATAATCACCACTAGGTGAGTATACAAAAAGAAAAATAAACAAAATTATAAATGCGCCTAGCCTTTTATAGCATCAAAATGAGGTATTCCTAAATCCTTATGCATTTTTTTTAAATTGTGGCAATTTTATTCACACATCTAGCTTAAGGTAAAAGAGAAAATTGAAATCTTGAGTGAAGCATTAGGGATATGCTCTTCACCTTTGGTGAATCAAACTCCTTGACATGATAATTTTGGGATAAAAATGAGATAATTATTGAACCAAACACCTAATTAAGCTTCCTTGTTTTTGGATAAAAAGTGCTAAGGTATATGCTATTCACCCTTTGGGTGAATCAAAAAACCAAAAGCACTCTAATCTTACTAGAATAAAGAGGCTTGGAATGAACTTTGTTAATCATGTTTGGAAGTGAGAAAGTAGTAGGGATATTCTCTTCACCCTTTGGTTGAATCAAACTCCTAAACCTACTTATTCATTTCATTTCTTGCTTTCCATATACTTGCTAGATCTTTAGTGGCCCTGCCTCCCAAGATTTGCCTTATCAAGGACGATGAGAGGGAATGAAACAAGTGGGATACAACCATTTTAGCCATCGTAATCCAACCCACTATAAAAAAAATACATTCATCCTTAATAGGTGAGTGACGAAAAGACTTAAGAATCATACCTCCTCTAGTAGTCCTTGGGGATTGTGCAAAATCATGGTTTTACGCGTGTGGGAGGCCTCTGTAATAGGGGATAAACTCAAATATTTTTGAACATAATCTTGATTACAAGATGGTTAAGTAGCAAGCATACATTTTTAAACCTTGTTGAACCAAATTGACCATAGGTAGCGTGACTAAATTTTTTTCTTGTGGAGACTATCAAAAACATCCGAGAATATACACTTTTATAGCTTTTTTTTAGAAGTTAGAAAATATGTGTATTTGTGGTTTCTATTCTTGATGATACATGATCTTGAAAAAAGTACAATAGAAATTTAAAAGATCCAAAGTTCTTACAAATCATCATTCTTATCAAGTGAATACTTCTTCAACAAAAATTATCAATTACTTTTCATGTCGGTTTGGACAAGATCTTGTCATATGAAATTGTCTTTACAAAAGAACAAAACTATGCTAAGAGAAGAGATGGCCTATTTGGAGGAGACTCCTCATTCTCCTTATCAACCCTTTCAAGAGAGAAATCAAGAGGAGAAATTATAAGAGATCTCAATGGCAACTAAGACGTGGTTTGAAGCTAATAATAATGGAGAAATCAATAATGACCATAATGAATAATTGACCGAAAAAAAGGTCAATGAAGCTTCTCAAAATCCTATGTTCGTGAAAATGATGGATTTTTTTTAGAAAAGGACAAGGAGAGATATTTTCTAAACTTGGCTCAATTAGGAGTAAAACTTCCTCATAATTTTGACACATCCCAATTAACAATGGATGAGGAAGAATATACTCCTTTAAAATTCATGAACCAACAAATAAAATCCCTACAAACTCAAATGGATAGAATGAAGAAAGAGGGTGCCCCAAAATGATTCTCAATTGAAGCTAATTGCCCTTTTCCATTTGATAAAAACTTATTTATGAAACCTTTTCCCCAAACATAGTTTTTCCTAAGTACAACAAATATATGGGTACAACATACCCATAGGACCGCATAAAGGAATTTGGCACCTTAAGCATGGAATTTGTCCATGAACCTACCTATTTGATGAGGTTGTTTCCCTGAAGCCTTGGTGGGTCAGCAATGGAATAGTTTTCAAAGTTACCTCTGGGTATAAATACTTTTGAGAAATTAATATCCAAATTTATTAATCAATATTCCTACAACATAGAACGAGAGATTGCCATGTTAGATCTATGCAATACAAAGAAAAAAAATGGGGAAGCCTTTTTGAGCTTTCTACAAAGATGGAGAAGAATATTTGCCAAATATACACAAAGTATACTTGAAAAGGAAATAATAGATATATTTATAAAAGTTTTGTTGACCATAATGAAATTCAAGTCACAACTTAACTGTCAACCAAATTTTGAAAAGGTGATAAAAATTGGAGTCCAAATAGAGGATGCTTTAGTAGGAAGTGGGGATAAAGCATTACAAGGATAATAAAACATTTTCAAACAACATCAATACCTTCAACAACAATTCTTCGAACAATACTAATAATGATAAACCAAATTTTTTGATGAAGAATACAAACACTAATTTAGTCAAAGACGGAGCAGTGGAAGCTCACAATCTCAAACCAAAACCTTTCAATATTTCAATGGGTTCCACTAATCAGACTAATAATGTTAACCAATCCCATAATAATCCCTTTAACAATGCAAACTCTTCCAACAAAATCAAGGAAGTGTCAAGCCTAAACCTAACTTTATGACTCAATTTACTCTGGGACCATAGAGAAAGTTTACTCCATTGGGGGAGCCACTTGAGTCTGCCCTAATAACACTTATTTCCAATAAAATTATAACTTTACCAGAGGCAAGACCATATGATCCTAAATTAAAGACATCATGGTGGAGTGATTCTAATCATTGTAAATATCACGGTAATAAAGGGCACAAAATGAATGATTGTATGAAGTTAAAACATGTGGTGCAAGACCTCATTGATAATGGTATTATTGAGGTTGATGGACCCAAGAATAATGAAGATCACATGACCTTTAAAACTCCTTTCCTAAATCATGAGAAGGGAGAATCTTCAAATACTAATCAATATAATCAAAAGGGAGATCATAAGGTAAATTTTTCTCATACCTATGACAATACAATCAATTCTTTATCTAGTTATGAGAACACCATTAATATCATAGTGATCAAAGAAAAACAAAACAAAGAGCCCGCCAATGTCATCACTCGGGAGAAAGCATCAAAATTAATTCTACCTGGAACTTCCAACATTGTGATAAGACCTAATACTTCATTGTTTCCTTCCAAGACCTATAATTTGATGAATCAACTTCAAAAAACTCTCGCACAAATTTCAATCTTGTAGTTGTTAAAACTATCACCCACACATAAGGAGATCTTGGAAAAATATTTGGTAGATACAATGTGAATCATCTTAAAATGGAAGATCTTCCATCTTGGTAGGTTTATCACCCTCTTTTAGTGCACTTACATGATAGATTTGCATTTAGGATGCATCTGCACTTAGTAATTCTTTGCTTCTAGGTAAAATTAGGGTTAGGATCCTGAGGATTCTCCTGAATTTCCTTCTTTGTGGCTCTATTTTCTAGGTATAACTTGTGTACTAGTCCTCCTATCCTTCATCACATCTCTTCTAAGCCCTTGTGCCCATTTCCAACATTCTGTTCTATTTTCCCATCATCCTAGGTCCCTGTCTGACCTAGGAACTTCATTGGTACTCTGAGTTGACCAACCTGAAACCTTAGGTAAAGGTTGAGGTTGACCCTGACCTAGTTTAGGGTCAAGGTCAACCTTGACCTTTGTCAAGTTTTGGTTTCTTCTTTCAAATTTGGATCATAGCAGAGCCCTAAATTCAAAATTGGTCCTCGGATCCAAATGCAGAAGGGGTTTTATTCAAAATATAATAATGCATTCCCTCCTTAGTTGGTTATTGTGATTGGACTATAATTCAAGGTAAAATTTGAATTAGGGGCCCTCAAATTTCCCTAGGAGGCTTACCTTGAAATATCTATATAAGTAGTATATTTTGCCTTCATTTGGATATGAGATATATACCAAGGAGATCATATACACATGACATGATATGACATGATGATGATATGAGATGATGATGCAAGAATGCAAGATGATGATATAGGAGGACAATATATGATGATGCCTTGATGAAAGCAAGCATTTTGTGGACAAGCTACTGTGGACATTCATTGGAGCAAGAAAGAGTTCTTCAATCCTTCCTTCTTCTTTGACCTACTATTTTCAACACTCAAGTATTCAAAATATACAATCACGGGGTAATAACTACAGATTGTGAGTTTGGTAGGAGTAATTTAGCCTTGGTGGCTTGGTATGCTTTCTTTATCATATTCAAATCTATGCATTTCTCTCTCATTTTAACTCATGCTAGGGTTTCAATCTAGAGGATTAGATCTTGGCATTACACATTCAAAGCTCTGCCTATGAGCAACACACACACATATTCTATTACATCTGGCTATTCGTGGAGGTGGAGATCACCAAAATGGGGGTTTGACCAAGGAAAAATCCTATATGGCCACCCCAAAACACCATTTTCTGATATCTACAGTTGTTGTTTCAGGAGTTGCAGAGCAGATTTGGATACCCTTTTCGGCAAACTTTCGGGATCCGCAGATAGAATTTCTATCGGAGCAACGCAGGTCAAGGTCAACATAAAGGGGTCAAGGTCGACCTATATCTAGGTCAAGGTCAACTTGGAGTAGAAAAGGAAAATAATTTTGGGTTTTCTTTGTCTCTTTGTTTCTGTTCCAGATCCGGTTGCAGAACTTCCAAAAAATCAATACGGACACCCGAAAACAACAATTTCCATATCTTCTATGTTATGAGGTATGTATGTCATTTCATTATTCCTTGAAAACATTTCTAGATTTATATTCTTTATCATTACAATTAAATGTAGGTGATTAATAAAGGCATAGGGTTTCATTTATGTGCAATCCCCCATTTTTCTAAACCCTATCCACTTCCACATACCATTTTTCACCTTACATTTTGGTGAACCTGTTTACGACAACTCTTTCTTTTTGGTGTTATAATTTCATTTTATGTTAGATCTTACATGCATATAAAATTAGATTTATTTTATGCTCTTGCATTTATATTTCAAAAATAAAATTAAAAAATCACAAAATTTCTTTAAAAATACAAAAAACATTTACATTTTTCATGCTTGTAGTGTTACTTTGTGTTCAACATGTATGATTTTTGTATTGAATACTTTGATGAGGCTTTTATTGCAAAATATGATAGATCCCCTAATGAGGTACATGGGAGTGAGGATGAAAATTGTTTGAGTAAGATATTTATTGATTATATTCCTATTTCATCCTCCTCTACAACATCTTCAATTGACCTTTACCATAGGATGTGTGCATGGTTACCTTCATGTTTGACTATTTGCAACATTGATGCACCTAAAATGTTATATCCTGAACCTTTTTTGACCGTAAAAGGATGTCCTCATATAACAATTAAGGGTAAACCTAGATATCCTTTGGATTTCGTTGATAACACGAATTCCGTTTCACATGCTTATCACACACAGAATAATCCTCAACCTATTGTTCCAGCTTCTTTACCTCCTTCTCAACCTATGCTTCCTCAAGCACCTAGGTTTTCATCTTCCTTTAAGGAGTATGACTTAGTTGAAAAATTACGTGCTACTCCCACTAAGATATCTTTGTGGGAATTGATTCAAAATTCCTTGACATATCATGAGGCATTGCAAAAGGCTTTATCTACCCTTCCTGCTTCGCCTCCTGACCAAGATAATATTAATTCCTTTTTGGAGTGCATGCATACTATGCCTTCTATACCTCATATTGTGTTTTTGGATGATGATTTACCTCCTGTTGAGGTGCAGATTCAATATGATACTCTTATGGTTGTTGTTTCTATTAATCAAAGTATCATTCGTAGAACATTAATTGACAATGGATCCAGGCTTAATGTTTGTGGCATGGATATGCTTAAGGAAATTAAGAATGATCGTACAACTATCCAACCTGATAATGTCCCTATTCATGGATTTCATAATATTGCAAAGAGAACTTTGGGCATTATTACGCTACCTCTTAAGGTTGGTCTGGTTATTCTCAATACACCTATTCATGTTATGCTTGGACCTCTCAATTATAACCTTCTTTTAAGTAGACCTTGGTTACATACTATGCGTGCAATTCCTTCTACTCTTCATCGTAAGGTTAGGTTCATTTATAACAATTTGATGTATACGCTACATGCAGATGATGCACCGAATCCTTGCCTAAATGCAGAATATGCTAAAGTTTCTGAACCTCTCCAACCAAGTAAAGAACCTGAGAGGCCACCTGAGATTAAACAAACTTAAACTCCATCTTCTTCTTTGACTGGGGATGATTGGGGACCGTTGGACTTTAATACTTATTTTATTGGAGAATATAAAGTTTCTGATTTGGAATTTATGAAGCAACAACGTGGGTTTGAAAAACAAGTTTTTACTCCTTCCCCACTTTTTGTGGAATTAAAAAGTAACTTTGTTGCTGCCTCAATTAACAAAACAATTGAAACAATAAAACCTGATTGCTATGAAATTGTGACATATGCGGCTCCTTTGACTCAATCTACAATTGCCGATAGATATGGTTATGGTTATCATCTTCTGAAGAAATCAGGGTTTAATGGGAAAGGATGTGGTAAATATGAACAAGGTATACAAGTACCTTTGGACAACAAAATTTATGATTATACATATGGATTGGGATTAAATCCTTACAAACAACCATCGGCTTTTCCTCTCAATGTTAATCATATCTGTGGTGGACATTTGAAGTTGGTTAACCCACTCCTCATCGACATGGATCAAAAACCTACCTTGGATGTTTTTCCTGAAGATGAAGCCTTAGCAGATATTTTAGGAGCTTATGAGGATCTACCTATGTTTCATCATAAAATATGGAAGCCTTATTGTCTAAATATAGAAGCTTATTTTGGAGAACATGAGGAACATGATATTTCTCCTTTACCAATGGATTCTCCAATACAAATTAATCTGCTAATAACCGAGACTATTGAGGTTCAAGTGGATGCAAACAACTCTAAGAAGATGATAAAAATTGGGAAGTGTTTGAATCACGATGAACGTGATTAGTTGGTTTCACTTTTACTTGAATTTAAGGATATTTTTACTTGGACATATTTGGATATGTCGGGTATAGATCCTAAGATTGTTACTAACAATATTGTTCTCAAACCAAATGCTAAACCTGTGAAGCAGAAAATTTGAAAGATGAATCCAAGAATTGCCTTGTTAGTTAAAGATGAAATTGAAAAATTATTGGGTGCTGGATTCATCCGCTCTATTGATTACTCAGATTGGATTTCAAACATTGTGGTTGTTTCAAAAGGAGAAAATAAGATAAGAATGTGTAGTGACTTCCAAGATTTAAATAAGGCATCCTTAAAAGATGATTTCCCGTTACCTAATATGTATATGATGGTGGATTCAACAATGGGTCATGCTATATTATCTTTTATGGATGGTTTTCGTAGTATAATCAAATCTTTATTCCTATCGAAGATCAACTTAAGACTACATTTATAACACCTTGGGGAAAATATTGTTGGGTCATGATGCCTTTTGGATTAAGAAATGCGGGAGAAACTTATCAGCGAGCCATGAATTTGATTTTTTATGATTACATTCATAAGATTCTTGAGGATTATGTGGATGATATCTTGGCAAAATCTATACAAAGAGGAGGTCATGTTAGTATTTTATGACAAATATTTGAAAGGATTAGAAGTTACAATATGAGATCAAATCCTAAGAAATGTGCCTTTGGAGTTGATTCTAGAAAATTATTGGGGTTTATAATCTCTAAGCGAGGCATAGAGGTAGATATTGAAAAGATTGATGCTATTATTTATATGCCTCCTCCTAAGAACATTTCTTAGTTACGAAGTTTACAAGGAAAAATTCAAGCTATTCATCGCTTTGTTTCCAACTTAGCTGATAGAACTATTCCTTTTTCTTCCTCTCTTAGAAAGGATACCACTTTCTCTTGGAATGAGGAATGTAAACAATCCTTTGAGAAATTTAAGGAGTATCTCGCCAATCCTCCTATTTTGCAACCTGCTCAATTTGATAAACCCTTTTATCTGTATACTTTAGCCACTTTGAATGCGGTAAGTGTGTTGTTGGCTCAACATGATAGTGAAGGTAAGGAAAGACCCGTGTACTAAATTAGTCAGAATTTACTTGATTATGAATCAAGGTATACAAATTTGGAAAAAATAATGCTTAGCTTTAGTTTATGCTTGTTAGAAACTCAGGCATTATCTATTAAATGTTGAAGTCAATGTGATTGTTAAATTTGATCCTTTGAAACATCTTTTCTCAAAGAATTATCTCCCTGGCCGTCTTGCAAAGTGGGTGATGTTACTTACAAAATTTGATCTAAATTTCATTTCTCAAAAGTTGATTAAAGGACAAGCTTTAACAGATTATTTGGCTGAAGCTCCTTGTCCTCATTCTGATACATGCTTTACTTCAATAGAATTCCCCAATGAAAACATTTTAGCTATTAAACATGATGATGTTTGGGAATTATATTTTGACCGATATAAATGTAAGACAGGTTCTAGTTGTAGACACCCTAAAATGGACAGGCTTGTGACTTTACATTAAAAACACTAATTTTCATCTATTAATTAATGGTTTTATAATCATTAATTAATCATCTATTTTCCTCTAAATTCATTCCCCAAATCATCTAATCAAATTCCCAAAATTAATTAAATAATTAATTTTATTTAATTAAAGAGCTTTAATTGATTAATTACCATTAATTGATTAATTAAACTCAATTTCTTATAGTTTAAATTCAAATATTTAAACTTACTAATTAATTTCTTCCAATTAAATTAATTTCATCAAATAAAGCAATTCTTAATAAAAAAGAATTCAATTATCTCACATGTTGAAAACAATTATTAAATAAATGAATTAAATATTCATTTATCTTCAAAGAGTTAACTCCAATCAGATCACATGGGTTACTCCACCCATCTCTCCAGTCCACATGGGTAACTTAACCCACCTCTTCAGTTTAAAAAGGTAACTCATAATTAGCTCTTCAGTTAACCAAACTCTATCTCCTCTTTACCAAATGAAGAGGTGGAGTTAACTGAGGACCTCTCCTGTTCCTTTTGATCTCAACTGTTCATCTCCCCATCTATGGGATTTATCTCAATCGTTCATATCATCACCAATTCCTATATAATAAACCCTTCATAACCATTTGAAGGGTCCAGGATTTCAAGCTCTCATGTTCCATTACTCTGTCAGTTTGGTTCTAGCATTCAAGCCATCTTGTGACCACACACACATTTCAATTGTCAAATTCTCGAAGCTTCTCAAGTCATAGACGCTGCCCCGCCCATACTGAGCATCAAGAACAACATTTTGGAAGGAGTAGAGAGAAACAATAGAAGCTTCAAGCATCATGGGGTTTGCATTTATTTGTCTTCCTTTCTCTTGCTTGTACATTTTATTTCTCACGTTTATGTTATTCATTTAGTAGTCATTATATACTTGATTTGCATTCATTTGTGAAACCTTTGCTACTAACCCTCACCTTTGGAAAGCTGTGGGAATCAGGGAGAGAGGCGTACATTTTGGTGAACCCGACATGAAAAAACAACCCAAATATCTCTTGTAGACGAAGAAACAAATTGATCAACCAAGGCCGAACGGTCATAAATTTAAAATTCACACTTTTCTTTGACATTTGTACTATTTCACAATTGCTGGTATTTTGCCGCAATCGACTGGTTTAATACCGCAATTGATTGCAGGATTTCACAATTATTCTGTCCACTCCTTGTCTTTTGACTTTTGGTATTTTGCCACAATCGCCCGATCCATGCTGCAATCGAAAGAATTTTGCCGCAATCGACTGATCTGTGCCACAATTGGTAGCATTTTGCCGCAGTTGCTAGTTAATTACCACAACCGACAGAAGTTTGCCATAGTTGCCAGTTATTTACCGTAATCGATGGAGGATTATCGTAGTTGCAGGAAGATTTCCACAATCACAGGAAATATTGCAAATATCAGATCCAAGTCTTCTACCCATCTATTTCTAAATTGACATTCTTTTCGGTTTCTGTGCAGGATTGGGCCAAAGTCAAAAGGACATAGAAGGGAAAGTTTTGGTAAGCATCATTTCATTATTTCAAAGTTTCACATATTCTCATTTTTGCGAATAATCCTTTTTGGTACTAACTTGTTCCAACAACACAAACTAAAAGGAATTCATTTGTCAATTTGGGTTTAAAAAGAACAGTGCTTGCAAAACTTATCACACCTCATACTTTCAATTTGGGCTTAAAATTGACGTGGGGATTAAAATTGAAAAAAGGCAAAAAAATCTTTCAATTTGGTGCATTAAAATTGAACAAGCAATCAACACCTACTTTTGGGCTTAAAATTGAACATTTGTGCTTGTATGGTGGTGTAGCTTAGTTCACATTTCAAAATTTGGAGCTTA
>MU227373.1:52139-62565 GCA_018584345.1 Thuja plicata | reverse complement strand
TTTATATTAGGAATGAGGCTAGGAGAGACATGTCCCTTCATGGGACATGTCTATTCATTATTATTTATAAGAAAGGACATGCCTCTTCCTATTAATCATAAGTTAATCAATCTTATAATGTTTCATCTATCAATTATTAATTAAGAATAATATAATAATTTAATATTAAATATTTAATTTCATATGATTAATAATAATATAACATATATAATATATTATTATTAATCAACATGTATTATATATATTCTAATGATCATACGAATGAAGCTACAAACATTAACAAAATCTGTCCTTAGAATTACCTTTGTCCAAAACATAACTCAGACTTTTCTTAGAAAGGATCCTCTTCTTTGTTTTCTTTATATCACTTGTTTTAGTTACAAAACCTGGACCGCACTATGTCTCAAACACCTCATGGAGGACCTTACACAAGGTCTAAAGCTAGAACTCAACTAGATGAGTCATATATCAACCATTTCCCCGCTTGGGAAATAGAGCAAGAGAACGATCCCTTCATGAATACCAATTCTGCTCTATTCATTGAACAACCCCGTGGGGCAGCCTTTTTCCAAGATATCACAGAAGAACTTGAAGATGTGGAACAAGATGCCTACTCTACCAAAGTAGTTGACGCTATTGTAAAGAGGAACCTTGAACGTTACTTGGCCATGCTAATAAAGAAGGGAGTTAAAATCCCCGCTGAATTTAGTGTATCAACTATATGGCCCGGAAACCCTCTCGCAGGTCAAAACACTACTCACACTCCTCAGATACTACTTGTTGTGTCACAGATCTTTCCACCATTGGCTTTACCCACATCGATACAGACTATATCTAATCAAACCAATGACCCGACCCAAGCCAGCACATCATCTACTCAAGGCATGACAAGCTCGCAACCAAGTGCACCCATGGCCACTAGTATGCCTCCACCCTTAATCTCATGGCCAGTGCAGTCCAACTCTCATGCCATGCCTTCCATCCCACCAAACACCAGTTGTTCTGAAACTATGCCACTGCTGCAATCTATCCACACTAGTCTTGGGATCAACACATCATGCCCGCAGGGATCCATCTCTGCCAAAATGACTTATAGCCAAGGCCCACCCAAAGCTACATCTTTGCAAAAACAACCCCAACTTTAGTTTCCTCAGTTCCAACTCCCACAACAACAACCCCAACTTCAATTGCCTCAAATCCAACCTCCACAACAGCAACCCCAGCTTTAGTTGCCTCAGTTCCAACCCCCGCAATAGCAACCCCAACTTCAGTTGCCTCAAATCCAACCTCAGCAATAGCAACCCCAGTTTCAATCCCAACCTTAGCAGCAGCACTACCTACCCCAACATTATCAACCCTAGTTTCAGTCCCAACAGCAAACACTTCAAAACCCACCATGGACTACTCATGTCCCTACAGTTACAAATCACTCGGTGGGGAATCAATATCAAGTCCTTGGGATGAAATCTTATGTTCCTACTCAAGGGACACAGAGGAGCAGCCTCATACCCACCACAACACAAAGGAATGTCCACACGCATCAGCCGCAATATCAAACAGACATGCTAATGTAACAAATGCAAACCCTTCAAACCCAAATGATGGATATGCAAAATTAGGGGCAAACTCAATCCTATACCATAGAGGATTTATACCCATACCCCTTTGACCATTCTCTTCAAATGTCTCCATTCCCAAACCACTTCTTAGTGCCAAAATTTGACAAGTATAGGGGCATCACCAACCCTATTGAGCATATACGAGAGTTCTTTGCTAGTTGCATCAAATTCGCTCATGATGAGACATATCTAATGTGACTGTTCCCACAAAGTTTAGCCGGAACAGCAATGGAATGGCTCTCACATCTACCTCATGGCATCCAGTCTTGGGGAGAATTAGCTAAAAATTTCATAGCTCACTTCCATCATAACATCGAGCGCAAGGTTAGCATCAAGGCCTTTGCAACATTAAACAGAAAGATGGAGAGTCCTTTGTGAAATTCCTATAGAGATGGACGAACACAACAAACCGTATAACATATGATGTGCCCGAACAAGACTTGATAGTCATGTTTGTTGACAATCTGATCCCAGACATGTCATTCACAACAGAGCTACAGTTAGCTCCAAACTTCACACAACTCATTGAAAGAGGAGTTCATTGTGAGCAGAACTTGGTCAAAAGAGGAATCCTTGCAGATCCCATACAAATGAACACAAATAAGAATGCAACAGAAAAAGCTAAGTGGTGGAACAAGAACAAAAATGTCACTAGCGATGGTGTCATTAATGTAAAGACGGTCAACTACGCGCAACCCAAGGTGTCACTGCAAGGCACACCTGTGGAAAACCAAAACCCCATAGGGCCCACTCAACAAGCATACACCCAAAACCAACCTCCCCCTGTACAAGTGGCCGCTGTGTCAAACAGTCATCAACAGAATCAACGCAAACCACGGTTTCAATTCCAACAATGAGATTTCACACCATTGGGAGAGCCAATAGAGTCAGCTTTACGTAAGCTGATACAATCAAACACTATCACTCTCCCAGAAATTAGAGACTTTGAACAAGAGGAAAACAAACCAAGGTGGTATAATGACAAAGACTTCTATGAGTTTCATCGGGTCAAGGGGCACAAAATAGCCAATTGCTACCGATTTAAGCATGCTATTCAGGATCTGATTGACACAGGGATCATTGATGTGACGAATACTCAAAATAAAGGCACAACTGATCACACCATTTTCAATGATACCTTCTATGATCATAATAAAGGAAAAGCCTCCAGGTTTGGTGGACAAAGTAATAAAGTTAACTATACATATGCCAACGAGTGACAATGTCATAAATTGCATAAATCCTTCAGATAACCATGTGGCCACAATCACTATCGGGGACCAAGGTAACAATTGCGCTGTAACTATGCGTCATGCTAGAGTCGTCTTGCAAGGAGTACCATCCTCAGCTACCACATCAGCCAATCCTATAGCAAACTCGGATCCACAAACAAGCATACTGGACCAACTAAAGCACACACCTGCCCAGATATCCATGTTTGACCTCTTGTGCATATCTCTGCAGCATAAACTGGCACTTGATCAAGCACTTCAAAATGCAGCTGTCCCAAGGGACATAACACCAGAAAGCTTCCAAACAATGGTCAACCATATAGCAACTAACAAACATGCCAGATTCATAGAACGTGATGTGCTGCCGCATAAACCCCTGCATAATGATCCTCTACACTTGTCCAAATCCACAAAAGCGTTGTCTGTAGGGTCCTTGTTGATGGTGGAGCTGGGTTAAACATTTGTACTCTAAAGTTAGTCAAGCAACTAGGTTATTCTGAATCAAGCATTGATGTCACAAGGAGGATAAATATCAGAGCCTATGATGAAGAGGAAAGGTCCTCTAAAGGTATTATCATTCTACCTGTTCGCATTGGACCTGTGGTAAAAAACACTCCCTTCCAAATCTTAGATCATGAACTGGGATACAACATGTTACTAGGGAGACCTTGGATACATGAAATGCAAGTTGTACCATCAACATACCATCAATGCATCAAGTTCCCTCACTAGGGAGAGGAGTTCATCATAGAGGGAGATCCCAATCCCTTCCAATATTGCAATGTTGTCCAAATCAGCATCGATAACCAGGTACCATCAAACCAAGATGCAAGCATCCCGTCCTCTTTAGATTCAAATCCCAAAGATGTTACACGGGCATCGGGAAATGTAGTCATTAACTATGACGCAAGTATCTCCTCCCCTTCAAATTTAAATCTTAAAGATGTCACAGAGAAAGCAGGCAAGATATACATCATGGACAAAGGATGTGGTGAATATAGATATGAAGAGGCTTTCACCATCACGCACATGCCTCTAAGCCCCAAAACTCATGGTATGCCACAACATATCATTGCAATAGAAACTCAGCAATCGGTTCTATTTAGATGTCCACCCACAACCTTTGTTCGATGGGGGGACATAGCAAAAGAGAATCTTTTTGAGCAAGACATCAATACTTGGTTATACAGAGACTCCCCTGAGACAGTTCGACCACCCCTACCTTTGGCAAACTACGGTAATGGTTACACAATGATACAAAGATTTGGGTATGATGGTACAACTGGACTGGGGGCAAGGCAACAGGGCATATATGAATTGCCTCTCCCACCAACCCAAAGAAACACTAGAGGTTTGGGCTATGGATAACAAAGCACTAGTTTGGTGATCCAAGACATACAAGTCAATCAAGAGCAAGTAGCAGAGATGCATCGGGGGCACAACACTGAGCATGTCCTAATAAGCAACATATTAGCACAGTTGTTGCCTGCCAAAGAGGGATCCACACAATCCCAAATAAACCTACACTTAGCAATTGATGATACCCAAGGAAGTGAGACATCGGACGAACATTCCATTCTCCAATGAGTATGAGTGGAGATCCCTCCACGACTCTGAACCATTAATCCCTTACTTTTTCCCTCAAGTTGATATTATCATAAACCTAGCAGACCTATTTGAACAACTGACCATTACCGAACAACCCTGTATAGACAAACATATCATTCATCAGACCTCAAGTGGTGCGTCCTCATCACAGTCCAATTTTGTAGGCACCATATCAGCAGTCCTGTTCAGTCAACCAAAGCCAAAAAGTAGTGAAGGTGTTTGTCTCGTACACCCTGAGCTTATAGAGTGGGATCAACAAGGACCACCTGATCTTGATGTCTTTGAAAATGACAAGGAAATAGCTCATTTCATGGGACTAAGGAAAGGCATTCCATCAGGAGATCACAAGGCAGGATTCTCTATCAACCTAGACAGAGCAGCATACTTCGGGGAGGAAGCTCCTCTTTCTAGTCCACAAACAAAAAAAGAACAAAAGAGTAAAAAGATAAAAGAAGATGTATCTTCTAGTGAAAACCTCTCTGAGGTGCTAGAAGATGGAAAGAGAGAACTTCTTCCCTTAACAGAGGAGAAATCAGCACTACTAGCCGAAGAGACAGAGGAAATCAACTTGGGGGATGACAAGAACCCAAAGAACATCTACCTGGCGAAATCTCTCACCCCTGAGGAGAGAGAACAATTCATCAGTTTCTTCAAGGAAAGAATGTTTAATTTCGCATGGTCTTACACAAATATGCCAGGATTAGATCCAGAGTTGGTGTTACACCATCTCCCATTGCTTCCGAATGCTAAACTTGTCAAACAGAAGCTAAGAAAGATGCATCCTCACGTTGCATTATTAGTCAAGGCAGAATTGAAAAAGCTCCTGATGCTAAATTCATCAGACCTATACCCTATTCGGATTGGATATCTAATCTAGTACCAGTTATGAAGCACAGTGGTCAAATATGAATTTGTACAGATTTCAGGGATCTCAATATAGCATGTCCAAAAGATGACTTTCCTTTACCAAACATAGATATGATAGTGGACCTAACTGCAGGGCATGAAATGCTGTCACTTATGGATGGTTTCTCAGGTTACAACCAAATAAGGATAGCGTCAGAGGACCAACACAAAGTGGCCTTCACATGTCCTTAGGGAACATATTGTTGGAATGTCATGCTATTTGGTCTAAAGAACGCTGGAGCAACATATCAGAGGGCAATGACAACCATATTTCATGATCTCATCCACAAGACAATGGAAGATTATGTGGATGACATACTAGCAAAGTCCATACTTTGAAAGGATCATCTACAGGTTTTGGGACGCATCTTTGATAGAATGGAGGAATTCAAAGTTTGCCTAAATCCAAAAAAGTGTGCATTCGGTGTCACAGAGGGAAATTTACTAGGGTTCATAGTATCACATAGAGGAATTGAGGTGGATCCAACAAAGGTCAAGGAAATATTGGACATGCCTCCACCATCGAACCTGAGACAACTAAGAGGGTTATAAGGAAGGCTCCAATCGATAAGACGCTTCATAGCTCAACTGGCAGACAAGTGCCACCCATTCCAACATTTATTGCATAAAGACATCAAGTTCATATGGACAGAGAAATGTGAACAGGCATTTTAGATATTCAAAGACTACCTTCTGAAGTCTCCTATACTAGTACCACCAGTACAAGGTAGACCATTGCTTCTATATATCTCAGCGAATGAATCAGCATTAGGTGTCCTCTTGGCACAACATGATGATGCAGGAAAGGAGAGGGCCGTCTACTATCTAAGCAGGAATTTGGTTGGATATGAGCTAAACTACACGCCAATTGAGAAGTCATGCCTGGAAGTTGTGTTCGCTTCCCAAAATCTAAGACACTACATGTTGAGTCACCAAACGAAATTCGTTGCACATATTGATCCTCTCAAGTACCTATTAAGAAAAACAACACTCACTAGATGACTGGCCAAGTGGGTAATGATCTTAAGCGAGTTTGACATTGAGTATGTAGACAGAAAAGCTATCAAAGGACAAGTGATCGTTGATCAACTAGTAGAGGTACCAATTCAAGACCACCAGCCTATTATCTCTGATTTCCCTGATGAGTCTATCATGACACTACAACCAACGATCGAGGTATGGCAACTTTACTTTGATGGATCGTGTACAAACCATGGAGCGGGGGCAGGGATAGTTCTTATCACTCTAGATCATGATACAATTCTAAAGTCTTTTAGACTCAACTTTCCGTGCACCAACAACATCGCAGAATATGAAGCACTGGTAATTGGCCTAAAGATAGCAATCCAATGGAGAATCAAGAACCTAAAGGTCTTTGGAGACTCGCAACTGGTCATTAGTCAAGTCAAAAATGACTACATGACTAAAGATGAGAAGATCATACCATACAGGGCCCAAATGGAAGGACCGCGCACAAAATTTCACTATATTCTCTTTGAGCAAGTCCCAAGAGCACAAAACAAAATAGCAAATGCGATGGCTACCATAGCATCACTGATTGATATGCTAGGCAATGATACCAAATTCCAGTTTCTAGTGGAGCAACTCTTGGTGCCATCACATAAGGCATCTATCACAGAATCAACGTGTGTCCTTGTTGGTCCTGAGTCCCCATGGTACCAAGACGTCTATAGTTATCTCCAAAACAATGTCTTACCCCCAAACTTGTCTAGGAACCAAAGAAAAACCCTCATCCGACAAGCCTCTAGGTATACAATCCTCTACAATCCTCTCAACTACTCTATATAGACAAAGTCTCGATGGAACATTACTACGATGTCTCACTTCCATGGAATCCCAGAAAGCTTTGTACGAGGTACATGAAGGAATATGTGGAACCCACGAAGGTGGCAACAACTTAGCTAAGAAAATAATCCGCATGGGATACTATTGGCCAAAAACAGAGACAGATGCACACAAGCATGTTCAAAGGTGCAAACAGTGTCAAATTCATGGAGACCTCATCCATGCACCAGCCTAGGATTTGAATCCCATCACATCACCATTGCCATTTTCAATGTGGGGATTTTACCTAGTGGGTAATATAACACCTTCTTTAGCAAACAGGCACAAGTACATCATAGCAGCAATGGAGTACTTCACAAAGTGGGTGGAAGCAATTCCCCTCACTTACATCACTGGAAAACAGATAGCAATGTTCATGCTTAATCACATAATTTGTCGATACGGGATCCCCCAAACAATCATGATAGATGATGGTACACCTTTCCAAAATAAGGATGTTGAAGACCTATGTGAACAATTCTGCATCAAACAAGGGTTCTCCTCATTTTACTACCCTCAAGGAAATGGACAAGCCGAAGCTACGAATAAAACAATCTTGAAAATTCTGAAGAAAATAGTGAATGAATCAGGGAGAGACTGGCATTTACAGCTTAGTCCCGCACTATGGGCATACAGAACTAGTGTGAGAACACCAACAGGAGAAACTCCTTTCTCCCTAGTCTATGGAACAGAGGCAGTATTACCCCTCGAAGTGGAAATCCCATCCCTGAGGATATCATTGAAGAACCTGGTTTCTGATGAAGACTATAGAGTAGCAAGGCTCAGTGAGCTAGAGTTACTAGATGAAAGAAGGCAGCATGCCTTTGACCACTTACAAGGTTATCAGAATCACCTTATAAGGAACTATCACAAGAAGGTGAAGCCATGAACATTTGAGGTAGGAGATCTTGTCCTCATGGAAAATCAGAAGAATCAAGCAGAGCGAGTCAAACCTGGTAAGTTCAAGCCTAACTGGCTAGGACCTTTTGTTATTGTCAACTCTACTTAGAGTGGGGCATTCATATTAGCAACACCAGAAGAAGATCAGCTCCCCAACTACATCAACAACATGCACCTAAAGAGGTTCTATCCTTAAAGGTCTCTATGGTTAAGGCATTTATCTACATATCCATAAAATACCAAAAAAAAATAAATACAAAAGTTACCTTGGTGAAAACCTGGCAATCAGGCGCCTTGGTGACAACAAAAAAAGCAAAAAAGCAAAAAAAAAGTAAAGAGAAAACAACATCACTCTCTCAGTGAAAACCTGGTAATCAGCCGCTATTGAGTAGGTACCTTGGTGAAAACTTGGCAAACAGGCGCCAAGTGTTCAAAACTGGCTTCACCATCAATGAGCTCCAAAAGCTTGAGCGCACTTCAAAATGCAAGACTGACTATCCCAAGCTATATCCAGTAGTACAATCCACTATGAGCACAAAGCACTTACCCATGGTTACTTATTGGTCCACCAGATTGGGGGAAATTCTAAATATCCTGAGAAAATCTTGAAAATCATAAAATTCATCAAAAATCCTAAAATGATCAAAAATCAAGAGAAAATCAATCTTCATCAAAAACATTCAAAAAATTGCGAAACCCCAAAGCGATAAAACCAACTCAGTTATCAAAGAAAGCAAGGGGCAAGCATGCCTAGTCAATCAATTGTCATAATCATCAGCTTTTCAAATCAGCATTGGGCCCATCTGACACAGCTTGATCAGTTTCCAAATCGATCAAATCAAAATCTATCAATCAAATTGTCACAATCTTGAGCTTTGCGAACAAGCATTGGGCACATCTGACACAGCTTGATCAGCTGCCAATATGATCAGAGCAATCAAAACTATCAAAAAATATTGTCACAATCATGAGCTTTGTGAATGAGCATTTGGCCCATCTGACACAGCTTAATCAACTACCAACATGATCAAAGCAATCAAGCCAACCAAGCCTATCCAAAGAGCTGAGCCAATCAAGAGATCCAATTGCATCGAGGAACCACACAAAAATGTTGACTAGGTCAGTCAAGTCGGTCAGATGTCAGTCTATATTTCAGGGTTATGTTCTTACGCTACTCCAGGATCCACTGTGTGAGGAGAGTAGCTATGATAGATCATGACTTATTTTATTTGATTGTTGTCTGTTGAATGTTCACTTCGATTTCAGGGCCATGATGATTTAGGATAAATGTGGTAAGCGCTGTCACCTATCTGGCAGTCACGCAGTTCCATGATCTGAGCTTAAACCTGGGAAAGAATTGGACATTCCTTCTCTTTTATTTTGGCTTGTTTGCTTTATAGAATCAAGAGCTCGCAACACTATTCAGATGGACTCTGACTTGCTTTGGAGTTCTATCTTGGTTTCTATGGTCTTTCCCTTTATGTTGCAAACAAGAGCTCATGATGCTATCCAGATGGACTCTAGGGGTGTAGGAGTTCTATCTTGTTTGCTTGGCTTTCCCTTTCAGAAATCAAGAGCTCACGATGCTATCCAGATGGACTCTAGGGGTGTAGGAGTTCTATCTTGGTTTCTTTGTTTTAGATTAATTTCAGAGGACAAGTGGTATCCAGATGGTCAATATCTGGATGCTTTTGGCTCTCTTTCTTTCCAAACAGGGAACATAGTTGAATCTAGATGGTCAATATTTGGGTGCACTATGGGTCTCTTTCTATTTAATCTCTCTACTCCTTCCGCAATCAAGAGATCATGGCGGTATCCAGGTGGTATGTGATCTGGATCATTCGACGCTCTTCCAGAATATCAAAAAATACAAAAAAGATGCAATGATGACAAATATTGGAAACAGGGGCAGCGACTTGGGACATTCATCCTTTCTATCAGATCATATCTATCCAAAAATACAAAAAGAAATCCTTTCTATCATTCCATTCTATTAGATCAATCTCAGAGCACATCTATCCAAAACTAACTTCTTTCTAACTAACACATGCATTACTCCAAAAATTTTGTGCATGGTAGATTGCATTCATTTATTGCATAAGAGAAATCCAAAACATGTGCATAGTTGATCATATAATCAATGCATCCATCATCAATAACATCATAACTAACATAGGAATGTATTCATTATCATCATATAGTGATTCACTTTTTCAACAAATTAATGCTCATTTGACGCATTTTCTATGCTTAATTTGTTGAGGGGGCATATAGTCCACTTGCTATCACTAGGGCAAGCTGGGGCAAAATCAAAGA
>MU227373.1:30292-41831 GCA_018584345.1 Thuja plicata | reverse complement strand
CGTGTGGATCTCCCGTAGGAGTTACTACGACTGCCCCTCCTCACCCTACACTCACATCAACCAGTGAACATCAAACCATAATAGGGTCAGTAGGGTTAAATCAAAATATAAACATCATAACACAAATGAATGTAAAACATTTTACTGATAGTTCACTTCTAGCCATTCATCATTAAATTATAACTCCTTTAATATGTCCAAATAACTACAGTAACCAACATATATGCTCAAATGTCTCATAAAATGCTAACTAAATAATAATCATAGTCCATCCTAAAATCGAAAGTGTCAAAGCAATAGTCCTGTCCATCTAACATAGGAAGATCCTCGGGTGGGCATTACATATTCTATTACATCCGGCTATTCTTGGAGGTGGAGATCACCAAAATGAGGGTTTGACTAAGGAAAAACCCTATATAGCCACCCTAAAACACCATTTTAAGATATCTTCAATCGCTATTTCGGTAGCTACAGATCAGATTTGGATACCCTTTTCAGAAAACTTTCAGGATCCGCAAACATAATTTCCATCAAAGCAGCGCAGGTCAAGGTCAACATAAAGGGGTCAAGGTCGACTTGTATCTAGGTCAAGGTTGACCTGGATCAGAAAAGGAAAATATTTTTGGGTTTTCTCCGTCTCTGTGTTTTGTTCCAGACCTGGTTGCAAAACTTCCAAAAACTTAGTATGAACACCTGAAAACAACATTTTCCAGATTTGCTATGTTATGAGGTATGTATGTCATTTAATTATTCTTTGCAAACATTTCCAGATTTATATTCTTTATCATTAAAATTAAATGTAGGTGATTAATGAAGGCATAGGGTTTCATTTATGTGCAATCCCCCATTGTTCTAAACCCTATCCACCTCCACATACCATTTTTCACCTTACACAACAGTTCCTACTGATATAGATGTGGACCAATTTCAAAATATGGCTAGTCATCTTATTGCACCATATTTCCTATCCCTTTCAGAGCAAGATGGCATGTCCTTAAATCATACACAAAATTTTCCCTTGTATATAGAATTCCCAATCCAAAAGCATAGGTTCAAAAGAGCCCTAATTGATCGATGTGTCAGCCTAAACATTTGTACTCTAAATTTAGTAAAAGTCTTGGGACATTCTGAAGAATTAGTGGATCCAAAAATATAAATAACTATTAAAGCATATGATGATGAGGAGAGATCTTCTAAAGGAACGGTCATTTTACCTATTCGGGTAGGACCTATTAAAAAAGAAATAGTTTATATAGTACTTGATCTCAAGTTGAGCTAGAATATATTGTTTGGAAGGCCATGGATACATGAGATGCAAGTTGTTCCATCTACCTACCATCAATGTTTGAAATTTCCTTATTTTGAACAGAAAATAACTATCAATGGAGATCTTAACCCATTTCAATACCGCAATCATATTAAACTCATTACTGTTTCCTTTGTACCCCATAATAATGAGGATTCTACATCTACCTCACATTCAGAATAGGATAAGGAGTAAGTTCCTAGAATAAATTCACCCTACACATCAAAGGAAAAAGAAGATCCAAATGATAATCCCACTACCTCAAGTCATGAAGAAACTATTCCTTCTCTATCTAACAAAGGTAAGGAAAAGGTGAGTTTTCTAAACACAAATGAAGAAAACCCAAATTCCTCAACATCAATTATGACATTCAAGAGGGATCACGATTAGAAAGAGAAGAGGAAAAAGTGGCACATTACAAAAAGATGGACACCATGATGAAAAAATTTGAAAAAAATGTAGGATAAAGCAAAAAGGAGTTGGAGAATATTCTATTTCATTGATGGATATGCCAACTTATCCTAAATCACATGGTAAACCCTTGGTCATGTTAGAATAAATGAGAGGGGGGGGGGTGAATCAGTGGCCTCAAAAATTAATCCAATATCAACCACAAAAATTTATATCTCAAATATAAATCTCTAGTTATGATGCAGAGGGTTTGGTATTCTAGTGTTTTCCTTCCTCAATTTGCTTCTTTCTCCACCCTAACCATCCAATGGTTACTTATTTTAGGATTATTTCCCAATTAGGATCTCCAAGACCCTCCCTATCAACTTCTCCTCCAAGGTATAGTTGATCTTTGGAAGATTCCAAAGTTTCTAGGCTTAACTAGTCCAACTAGTTACTCAAATGCCTAATCTTCTTCACTAGATTTCCTCCTAGAATCTAAAACCCCTGCTTAGGATCTTCCCATACATTCACCTAACCTCTCTTCTATCTTCTTGGCCCATAAAAGGACATTTTGAACCCTTTCCCACACTTCTAAACTCATTTCCAATCTAATTGGTCTCAATTTCACTAGGAGGCCTAATTGCCCAATTCCTAGTAGGTCTAAAATCATTGTTTTTGGGCTAATGCTCCAAAAAGCTCCAAATGAATCCATAAAAGACCTTTAAATTACTCAAGGTATCAAAAAAATCTATCATAATCCAATGTCCTAACTTCTGGATGCATCCACAACCCTAGTTTCTTGCAGGCCCTAGTTTTTAGCCTATTAATTAGGCCTCTGGACCAGTTAGCATAAATAATTGTAAAAATGATCTCCCAACTTCGATTAACCTACTTCCACCTTTGAATCCTTTTAGGAGACTATTTAGGGTATCTGAAATTGCCACTAATTCTTTCCCTAAAGATCATGGGTGCTCGAACCAATTCTTTCTTCACCCTGTCCTAGCTCACCTGGATTCACCAGTCAACCATAGGGCTTCCTATATGGCCTAGGAAATCGATTGTTACTGCAAGAATGAAAAAAAAAATCCTATCTACAGACTCTAACCCTACTTCCCCCATGGTTTCAGTCAATTCCACCGATGGGTTCTTAGGTTAGGGCCATTTCTAACTAGGTAACATTGTAATGTCACTTACAGACCAGTGACCTACAAAAACCTCTAGCTTTACACTAAAAAAACTTGAAAGCAACATATCTATTGAATATGAAAGCTATTTGAAAACCCTACACCCCATGGGGTCCGATCTACTCTACCAATCCGTACACAACCGTACAGTAGCAAAGAAACAGTGCAGATTACAAGAATGCAGTTACAATCATCCGTACAAAGGTCTCAAAAATAAATGTTTCAATCCAAAATTTTATTAACCATCCCAAAAAATCAAATCCATGATCATATACCGAGCATGGGGTAGTTACAACTTATCTAACTACATTTTGCAATTTCTTGCAAAAGTTGCTCGAGCAACTTTTTGCACTTTGAGCATTTTGACTCTTTTTGTCAACTCAATGGGTGAGTTTGACTTCCATGAACCTAGGTAGGATGTGTAGGGTCCTAAAACACACATTAAACCCAAATTCCATCAAAATAGAAACTTTCACTAATTTAGCACAAAATGACCCTAAAACCCCTAATGAGCACTATAGCTCTTACAAACATGAAATGGATCAACATAGTATCCAACCTATAGGATCCTATTTCCAACCCCACAACAACTCCTAAACCAACCAAAAAATGCTTAAAAAATAAAAAGGGGAGGTGCCTTGCACCAAGTTATCTTCAGTCCTATAAGATGTATGCCTTTAGATTATCTTCTCAAATAACTACTGCTCGGAGTTCATTGTTAAACATTATTATTAATCTTTACCGATTAGCAGTCTAGCCTTTATCGAAATATAGTAAATAACTTAGTGTTTACTGATCAATCCTATTTTAGTAATGTGCAAAGCAAAACATTAAAGCAATGACTCATAAACACATTTGACACGTGGATTTTTAACATGGAAACCCTGTTAAGGGAAAAACACTTAGGACCGGTAACCCAAAATTTTCACTCTTCCAAAGTGAGCTCGGTGAAGAGCCAACCCTGTTAAAGGTTACAAACACACTGTTAAGTGCGACCTTGTTAGAGGATTTATCACTAATAGTTTATCACTTGATATCTAGCATTCACTATGTTATCTTCATGATAAACCTTTTGATACCCCTTGGGATGTATCTCAATAAATAAAGGATTGTTAAGTCTTGCTTGGTTAACAAACTTTCTGATCCTATGGTTAAACTAAAATAATCTATGATTTGTTCATATATATAACTTAAACTTGTTGATGTTCATGTCTATTGTAAGCTCATAATACCTTTCTTATCAGTGTTTCCCTTTAATACCTTTTCTCCACTTCTTTCTTCTCGGTGATGCTATGCTTCTCTGTTGCTCAGTGTCCGTAGAAATCTTTAGCTCTATTCTTTAGCTTGTTTGATCAGGATTGTCTGAAGTCTTCTTCACTAGTATTCTCTTCAACATCTTCTTCTCTATTCACCCATCAATTCATAATGAATTAGCTTGTCTCTATTATAGACATAATTTCACCATTTCTAAGTCCTTGACTTTCTTGTTCTTGGTGTAATCCGCAATTCTCTCCATTCTTTCTTTAAAGCTTTACTTTAGTTTTATCCCATAGATTTCTCCTTGAAAACTGGAATAAAATATCTTTAAAACTCTAGCTTATCTCTAGCTTTTAGCTTGCCGATGAAAACAATGCGATAACCAGTTAACTCCATATTTAGCTCTTGCCAGCTAAGTCTTTTGTCATTTCTGAACTTTAGTTCTTTTTGGTGTTTAACTTCTTGTTAGCTTCGATCTTGACTTCAGTTGTCCTCAGGCATCTTTGTCCGTCGGGGTTTTCTGTCTGTCGGGCAACACTATGACTTTTACTTCTGCTCGGGTATCACTATGGTTCTGCTTGTCGGTAATGCTTGCTCGGGTATTTTTCTCGGGTATCACTATGACTCTTCTCTTAGGGTTCTCTATCCGTCTGGGTGCATTGTTTGTCAGTGTTTGTTGTCACTTAATGCATACTGGACTTTTATGCATTATTGATAGCATAACCTTTATCTCTCTGGTTCTTTGAATTCTTTGACACTTTGTATATAACCAATCAAATTATATCAAGTTGACATCAATGACAATACAATACATTAATTAATTTAATGTCTTGCATTAACTTTTGGCAGCTCGGTGATCATCAACTTAACATCTTCAAACATTGAATCAGTTATAGTTCATCAGTCTCTCCCTTTGGCATTGATGGAAACACACTAAATTATTACTAATAAAATATGAAATATATCAGTTGTAGTTCATCAATCTACCAATCTTATTGTTATATAACCAATACAAATGTTTGGCTCTCGGTAAGCTCTTCTAGCTTAGATTTGTTTCTTGTAGAGTACTCTCTTCAATATTTATTCCCTTCACTGAATAGATGTAGCAACTTCTTATTATGTCTCTCCCTTTGATGTAGAATCTCTTCTTTGATGTTGTCTCTCCCTTTGACTGTTCCTCTCCTTGATCATCTCTTTTTCCTTTGACAATATTAGATATACTCTCTCCCTTAATTCATCTCTCCCTTAGGATAACTTCTCTTCCTTTGGATGATTATGATGGATAATTCATATGTATATAACTCTCTCAAGTCATCTCTCCCTTTGACAACAATGCCAAAGTATATCCTTCCCCCTTTTTAATATACTCCTTGAATTTCCCTATCCATCAACAATACAATGACTCTGGTGTTCGGTGTAGATAAGTACCTTGCTGTGTACTGATGTATCTTTGCAATTCATCTCTTTGCTTGCATCAACATGAATGATCTTCTGATTATGTGTAGGCTGATGCAACCTCCTAGTCAACTTAGTGACTAATGGATAAGGGTTGGACCCCTAGTCTCTTTCTCAGGTACTCAAATGTATCTTTAGGCAATGGCTTTGTGAATATGTCTTCTAATTATTCCTTAGATTGAACATATTCTAGTATCACCTCTTTCTCTTGTACTTGTTCTCTTAAGTAATGATACTTAATAGTAATATGCTTAGTCTTAGCATGCATGATAGGATTCTTAGAAATGTGTATTGCGCTGGTATTATCACAATAGATAATCACTGGTTTAAGAATTTTCATATTCATACCTTCCAGTAATTGTTTGATCCATGCAATGTTAGAGAAATTTGTAGCAGTAGCCACATATTTTTCTTCTGCAGTAGATTATGAGATGCATCCTTGCTTCTTATTTATCCATGTGACAATTTTGTCACCCATGAAGAATGCTCCTCCTATTGTGCTCTTTCTGTCATCTAAGTTTCCAGCCCAATCAACATCTGTATAGACTTGAAGCTCAAATTTTCCTTCTCTTTTATACCATAAGCCATAGTCCTCGATATTCTTTAGATATCTCAAAATTCTTTTGATAATAGTCATGTGTGATTCTTTGGGGTTAGCAGAGAATCTTGCAACTATTCCAACTGCATGTGCTATATCTGGTCTAGTATGAAAAACATACACGAGTTTTCCAATCATAGATCTATATAGGGTCTGATTTACCTCGGTTGAGTTGCCTTCCTTTGTCAGCTTGCATCTAGTTTCCAAGGGTGTTCCTGGTGCAAAAACCCATCTTTTAATTCCATGCTCATTGCAAAAGTTAGTGAATTCATCATAAACAAATTCTCCTCCTCTATCTGATCTTAAGCATTTTAGTTCCTTACCACTTTGTTTTTCTATAATAGCTTTGTACCATTCAAACATCTTGAATGCTTCTGATTTCTCTTTTAAGAACATAACTCTCATCATTCTAGAATAATAATCTACAAATAGAATGAAGTATCTATCACCATAGTAGCTCTTAGTTCTCATGGGTCCACATAGATCAGTATGGACTAATTCTATAATAACATTAGATGTATGGGTTTTTCTCTTGAAACTAGACTTTGTCATTTTACCTTTTTGAATATACTTACACATGATATGGTCGGGCTTTGACATGATCAGTAAGCCTCTTACTTTCCTTTTATTGCTTATCTTAATCATGGTGTCAAAATTTGCATGACATAATCTCTTATGCCACAACCATATGTCTTTGTTTCTAGCCATTAAACAAGTGGTGTTTATATCATCAAGATAGAAAAGGTTACCTTTTGTCTATTCACTAGTTCACATCAACCTTCCTGATTCATTGAAGATCTTTGCCTTCTTATTTTCAAATGCTACTCAGTGACCTGAGTTATTCAGCTGTGAAACACTCGATAGATTATAGTTAAGTCCTTTTACCCAGTATGCATTTTCACATTTGATCATGTTGCTCAACATTATAGTTCCTTTACCTTCAACTGGACAAGGTGTGTCATTACCCATTCTTACTGATCCACCATTATAGTTGTCAAAAGTTTCAAACTTTTGTTTATCACCGGTCATATGGTGAGTGTAGCCACTATTTATAATCTAGACATCATTCTTACTAACCTTAGATATGAGTGCAGTCTCTACATACCTTTCTTCTTTGTCTGAATCATCCTTCATGGCCATAAATACCATCTTAATGTTTTCATCAAATTTGGTGTCAGTATCTCCATCTCTATTCTTAGCTAGGTAACAGGCTTTCTTCCCTTTGTTCTTGTAGTCTCAGGTATCTCTTTTGTCAGATTGTTGGTTGCTTCAGTAATCTCTGTTGTCACTTCTATCAAACTTCTTTTCATATGACCTGTCATTACTTCTGTCATCTTTTATTATGTTAGGACATCTTGCAACAAAGTGTCCAATCTCTTTATAATTAAAACATACAAGTGGTAATTTACCTTTGTATCTACCTTTTCCTCTTTGCAATCTTCTAGCCATTAGTGCTTCAATCTCATCAAGATCTTGGTCATCACTATCACTTTCACTATTATTTCTAATAGTGCGTTTATGACTTGACTTACTTATTTTCAAAGAAGATTTGAATGCAGACTCAATAGATGGCAAGACACTGTTATCAAAGTTATTCATCTCAAATGAAATCAGTCTTCCAATCAGACTATCTAGAGTAACATTATTGTTTGAAATTGCTCTCATTTCTTGTATAGAAGATACTCTAATAGCATATATAGGCATTAAGGTTCTTAGTATTTTACTTACCACTGTCTCTTCTTCAAGTATGCCTTCAACTCCTCGGATAACATTGACTACCTCTTTTATTTTGCAGCTGTACTGAGTGATATTTTCTCCTTCTCTCAACCTTAGGTCATCAAATTTACCTCTTAGGCTTTCTGCCTTTGCTCTTAGTACATTAGCATCTCCTCCATGTAGCAGCTTCAATTTATCCCACATTTACTTAGCAGATGTGTAGATTTTGACATTTTCAAATTCAGCATCGGAGAGTGACGAAGCAAGCTCTATCATCATGCAATTATACTCATGCATTTCTCTCAATTTCTCAAGTGTGTGAGGTCCTGTAGGCAACACAAATTCAGTATCTAAGTATTGAACAACATCATTTCCAATACCTAATAGGTGGAGTCTTATTCTCCTTTTCCATGATGCAAAGTTGTCCTTGTTCAACTTGGGCACATCTCATTTGCTCATCTTGTGATCTTTGCTTAGGTCTTGAAACCTTCCTTCTAAGCACACAAGATATGATACCAATTGTTAGAATAACTGAGAGGGGAGGCGGGGGGGGGGGGGGGGGGAAANGGGGGGTGAATCAGTGGGCTGAAAAATATTCCAATAAATCAACCCAAAAACTTAGTACCACAATATTAAGCCTCTAGTTATCTTTAGTCCTACAAGATGAATGCCTTGAAATAATCTCAAAAAATAACTACTGCTCAGAGTTCACTGTTAAACCTTATTCTTACTGTTTACCAATTAGCAGTCTTTTATTTACTGAAATGCAGTAAATAACTTAGTGTATATCGATCAATCCAGATTAGTTATGTGTAATGCAAAACACTAAAGTAATGACTCATAAACACATTGACACATGGATTTTTAACGTGGAAACCCTGTTAAAGGAAAAACCACTTGGGACCGGTAACCCAAATTTTTCACTCTTTTGAAGTGAGCTCGGTGAAGAGCCAACCCTGTTAAAGGTTACAAACACACTGTAAGGTGTGACCTTGTTAGAGGATTTAAATAGAATAGTTTGTCACTTGATATCGAACATTTCTATGCTACCTTTTATGACCAAACCTAGTGTAGTTTGTCAAATGGTATCTGGCATCTCATGCTATCTTCATGATCAAACCTTTTGATACTCATTGGGCTGTATCTCAATATAGAAAGGATTGTTAAGTCCTGCTTGGTTAAGAGACTTTCTGATCCAATGGTTAAATTGAAACAATAAATGATCTGTTCACATATACAACTATAATTTGTAGATTTTTAGATCTATTGTAAGTCATAATACCTTTATGATCAATGTATCTTTTCAATACCTTTGCTCCACTTCTTTCTGCTCGATGATGTTGTGCTTCTCTGTTGCTCAGTGTCCGCAGAATTAGCTCTGTTCTTCAACCTAATTGATCAGGTCTGATTGAAGTCTTCCTTCATAAGTTTCTCCTCAACATTTTCTTTCTTTATTCACCCCTAATTCATAATGAATTAGCTTGTCTCTTTATAGACATGATTTCATCATTTATCAGTTCTTGATTTTCTTATTCTTAGTGTGATTCGCAATTCCAGCCAATCTTGCTTTAAAGATTTACTTCAATTTTATCCCGTATATTTCTCTATGACAACTGGAATAAAACAACTTTAAATCTTTCTCTTATCTCTGGCTTTAACTTGTCGATGAAAATAATATTAACAACCAGTTAACTCCTTCTTTAGCTCTTGCTAGCTAAGTATTTTGTCATTTTTGAACTTCAGTCCTTTTTGGTGTTTTAACTCTTTGTTAGCTTTGGTCAACACTTCAGTTCTCCTCGGGCATCTCCGTCAGGGTTGTCTATCCGTCGGGCATCACTGTGAAGTTCTGCTAGTCGGTAATGCTTGTGATTATGCTCGTCGATAATGATTGTCGGGTTTCTTGCTCAGGCATCATTGTGACTTTCCTCTCGGGGTTCTCTGTTCGTCGGGGTCCACTTCCCATCAGTGTTTGTAGTCATTTAGTGAATATTGATCTTTTATGCATTACTGATGGCATAACCTTTATCTTTTTGGTTCTCTGAAGTCTTTGACACTTTGTATATATACCAATTAGATTATATCAAGTTGACATTAATGACAATACAATACATTAACTGATTTAATATCTTGCATTAAATTTCTGCAGCTTGCTGATCATTAACTTAACATCTTCAAACATTCAATCAGTTATAGTTCATCACAAAGATGGGCATGAGATCTTTATGATCCATGGTAGATCTGGGCATTATATGTTCAACCTTTTAGATGTCCTTTGAGTTGTTAGACTCTTCTAAAGATTTTGGCTCTGATACGAATTGTTGAACATCCGAAATACTGAGAGGGGAGGGGTGAATCAATATTCTTCTAAAAATATTAAAACTTTTGAACAACCGTCCACATAACATAATTAAAATTGCAGAAAGAAAATGAACAATAACTACAAAGCATAATACCACATGACACTGAGATTTTTGCATGGAAACCCAAGATGGGAAAAACCATGGAGAGAGTTATCTCTCAAATATTAATTAATCGATTAGAGTATACATGGGTGGCTCACTGCCGAGGGTAGCTCCCTACCGAAGGGGCTCATTGTCCAAAATACAAAAACCAGCTATCACAGCTGAAAGATGGCTTACTGTCGAAATGCAAGATAGACAAATGAACTATTATAATTGTATATGCATATGCATGAATATAGTTTTTGTTGAAGTACAAAACTCTTCTGTACAATCACTATACTTTACTTCTATAATAAATATATCACTTTGTAGGAAAGCTTACATCAAATGATCACTATCATATATTGTCTTTTAATATCATCTTATCTTTTGTGTTGATGTTGCTTCATATATATATATATATATATATATATTCCCACAAGTCGTCCTAAGCTAGAGATAGAGCTGGGTAAGCATGCTACACCATACATCAGAGAAGTCAACTTGGATACAAAAAGATATCTCAAGCTATTCTGAATAGGACTAGACCAAAAGTTATAGGACAACTTTGCATAGACCAAAAACTGTGTTGATAGCAATTACGTCGTATCAAAGGATAAGATGGAGATAAGAATACTAGATTGATCAATGACATCAATGACACATAACAACAAGGACAAGTGCTGAATTTTGAAGGCCCCTCACATTCCCTCGATTTACTATTTAATCCCCTCATTTTCCTTCACAATTCATCCACTTTCATGCATAGTAACTACATAATGCCAATTTGATTTCACACTCAAACATCATTAATCCATAGTTTAATTCTTTTTGCATCCATTTTAGCGTCATTTTAACTGTCCTCAAATTCAGAATAGAATAATTATCTTGCATTTTCATTATCAAATCATCTTCGTCATTCTCATTGTATTGCATACTCATGGGGCTATTTTGAGCACCTTTGGAAGCCATAATGCGAGCACACATATCATCTTGCAAAATCAAAGGAATGTCCTCATCAAAAGAGGCTCAAGTTTGTGTTTATTGCTTTCTTCTTTGTTAATTTAGCTTCTTTTTATTTCCTAATTTTGAGTGTTTTTTTTTTTGCATTTGTGTAGTTTAGATTGTTAATTTAGAATTACAATTGCTCTCTCTCTCTCTCTCTCTCTCTCTCTCTCTCTCTCTCTAT
>MU227373.1:17854-28263 GCA_018584345.1 Thuja plicata | reverse complement strand
CCGACTGGGAGACCTTGAAACAAAAGACACCAAGCAAAAAGAGCCATCTTGGGCTCCGTAATGGTGGTCCAGATGGTGTGAAAGCGAGAGCTCCAGTGGGAAGTGGTCGAATGAAGATGCCATCTCTGGTTAAGGATATCCACCATCGGAAGATGCGGGGATAACCACCTATAACCAAGGCTTGGCTTGTAATTGCTGAAAGGCGTGGCAGGGTACCATATGTTTTATTTAAGAAAATTCTAAATTAATAATAATATAAAGAAACTTTTATTTTTGATAAAAATAAATAAAAAATAAAAAATAATTACAAAGTAGTAATATATGTAAAAATCTTAAATTAACTAAACAAGTTTCTAAAATTAATATATTTTATTTTTAAAAAATTCTATTTAATATAAATATATTAATCAAAATAGATATATATATTATAAAATAAAACATATTTATATTATTAAATAAAATACTATATTATCTATAATAAATTTCAATAATTTATTAATAAATTTAAGTATCATATTTATAATTTAATAATCATACAATCTCATAATACTACTCGAATTTATAAAAACGACCACTACGGCCATCAAATTCCAGGCCTGTTTGGAAGTTTCTGCACAGTTCTAGACTTTTATATCTTACTAACCTACCTATATAAATACATTCCCGAGCTATTTTAGACATTTTGCGTGCTTGTTCAAAACAGAAGTACCTTCTTTCGCAAGGAATGTTTTCTGGGAGCTACAGAAACAGGTAGGCATTGGACATTTTTATTGGGGTTTCAAAAATTAGGAATTGGATTAGATGAGTATATTAGAGGATTCAATAGATTATGGGTTGAGTTGAATTGTTTCAACATATTGATTGCCCTTAAGTTTTAATCAGATTTTTAAGTTGCCCTAGAATTGAATATTGTTTGCAGGGTACTGCTTCATTGATTCTATTTTAAATTTTCAGTGTACCTATCCTTTCTCGGTCAAATCCGGCTTTCAGAAATGTTTTAGTGTATATTTTTTTGTAGCTGAAGTAAATTTATGAACAGCTATGATTTTTGCCACTTGATTCACTCAGTTCCAAGTAAAATGAATTTACATTTAACCTGTTATATACATTGCTGAATTGTTCCAAGTGACCATGGGAAACAAACAAACACTCATTGTTGCCGACTCTGTTACCAGCCCTCAGAAAATTCCCTAGATTTGGGACCTTATCCTACCGGATCCAGTTTGGGTTGTTGCGGACAGGAGCCCTCTTTTTTTTTTGGTTAAATATGGCTTTTGCTTCGCACCCAATATTTTGTTTCGTCATCATGTCGAGGAAAATAATAGAAAAATGCACTATTAGAGTCAGGAAGCAGATGAATATGTGCGTAAGAATGGTTTTTGTTTTGGTTGTGGTGTTATAATTGGTAATGCGCCGTTCTTTTCAGTTTGAATGCCCCTCTTTCACTGTTAGTTTTTTTGTATTTTTTTGTGGATTGTACTGCTGCCTTTGTCACATGCCTTGGAGTTATTACTAGCTGCATTTCTCTGCAAAAATCAATAACTACTGGCTTCGTGTTAATAAAAAGCTTGGATGCTGAATAGGATTCAAAGACAGGGATGTGTTCAGGTACATGGTTATGTTATGGCAGTATGGCAAATTGTTTTGGGTGGATTGGTTACATTTTTTTTGTGTCTGTACAAAAACTTGTAAAAATAATAAATTTATATATATTTGCAATCTAAACATAGGAATAAAATTCAAAATATCACAAATCATGTATATGCTAAACTAAACTATCATAAATATTACAAATTTGGAATACAATATATTAATCTGTCAAGCTGGAATGTCATGATAGACATTTATTTTTCAATAATAAAATAATACTAGTAATCAGCATCAGGAATAAGAACTGCTTTCATCAGGATTGACATCATCATCATCATCATCATCATTTAAATTAAATGATGTAGGTAGATGAGAAGAAATACAAGTAGTCCTGTTGCCACTTCTATTGAAATTATGCTAGCCAATTGACTCCTCAAAAAGTGAAGATTGTGTGGAAGCAAAAATTTCCAAGTCAGCTTGCTTTGGTTTTTCATCCCACAACTTCATTGTCCTTCCATGCACTCATTAGGTTTGTGTGTAGAAAGGTGCAAGTTAGAATTCTTGTAAACTAAATTGCCTACCTTACTTGATGCCAATTGGCTGCGCTTCATTAAGTCGATGAAGAAGCATGTGCTCCAATTTCTCTTTTAGATGTAGAGGAACAATTAACCTATTGAGGCACAGCGAGAGAACTAAGAGTTATAAATATTGTAAATTGAACATATTTGAAAGCAATGCCAAAACCAAAGCAAAAATTTCCAAGTCAGCTTGCTTTGGTTTTTCATCCCACAACTTCATTGTCCTTCCATGTACTCATTAGGTTTGTGTGTAGAAAGGTGCAAGTTAGAATTCTTGTAAACTAAATTGCCTACCTTACTTGATGCCAATTGGCTGTGCTTCATTAAGTCAATGAAGAAGCATGTGCTCCAATTTCTCTTTTAGATGTAGAGGAACAATTACCCTATTGAGGCACAGTGAGAGAACTAAGAGTTATAAATATTGTAAATTGAACATATTTGAAAGCAATGCCAAAAATGGAAAAGGTTTTAAATTTAGAGAGTTTGCAAAAAAAAATTTGCAATAAAATTTTTATAACAAGAATTTGAAGTTTAACCATTTATGGCCATTGAGGTACCACCAAGAGTGGGCATCAGTCCAATATCTGTCATGCAGTGAAGCACTTTGACCAATACAGGCTAAAAAGTTAGAAAACTCATTTGTAATTATATCCCATGTTTTAGGATTGCCAAAAAGTTTAGTAAGTGCTTGCTTGTACTTTTCGTTGACTTATGCTTCACTATATGGTGGTACTCTTGTCAACAAAGAAAGGATCTTATAACTCTAATATTTGGGAGTCAATGCAAAGGAAAAAAGATATAGTGAGGCGGTCATTTTTTTCATTGATCTTAAATTGTTTGCACCTCTTTAAAGAAAGTTTCTTAGGAATCTTGTTCTTTCTCGTTTATGATGGACTTAGTGTACCTCTCCTAAACGTGGTTTATCTATATCAATAAAGTAGATTATATTCATGTTGGGCTTGTTGAAACTAAGAAGATATTTTGTGCGATCCCACCAAGTGTTATCAAGGATCACTTGCTTTACATTTATTGCCTTCTCACTATTGGATTATCTCCACATGGACCAAAATTGGTTGATAACCATGTTAATAAACGATTTCCACAACTTCATGTCATATTAGGATTTTTTTTGGATGCGAACTAGGTCTCAACAACCTATCTGAAAACAAAAACAAAAACAAAATAAATAAATAAATACACGCTTAAATTTAAAAAGTAAATTACTAAAATGTAACATACATTTAAAAAATTATATTCTTTCAATTACCTTTAGCAACGTCAATTATGAGAACAATCTAAAAATGGCTTGTAACATGTGGTGGTTTGTGATGAACATTTGAATCTCTTTAGCTTTAACTTAGGTTTATTTGATCCAATAGGTTTTCTTTTTTGCAACTTTGTAGCACGAGATTGAATGATTGAACAACACAAGTGTTCACAAAATATGTGTGAAAACCATGCTTCAACTAACATAGTAGAAGAACTATAATTCTTTGCATCATCTGTTATGACTTGGACAACATTTTGAGAACCTACATCTTGGATGCACTATATATGGATGTTAGCAATAATTTCTGCATCTTTCACTTGCTCCTCACTTTTCACGACTTTCAAAAACATTCCCTTTTAGGGCACACTACAATCACATTGAACAATGACCTAATGTTGACATACCTCCATGCATCATAAGTGATGATCACCCCTATATGTTTTACATGAATGCCTAAATGGAAGCTAAAAATGTTTTTATATTTTTGAGCTCCTTTAACCTCATAACTCGGGCTTGTGTACCTTTTGATGTCCCATTTACTTTTCTAAACATATCTTACCAATATGGCGTCGAAACAACATTGAAAGACAAACTATTTGCATAGAGGCATTTGTTTTTTCTTGCTCTTTGATATATGTTGCTATTTTATGTGTTGGCATAAGCACACCATCCTTTCATAGGCAAACTTTGATTCTATCCTAAGAATGACACACAATTGGGCTTTCACATGATTTATTTGCTTGTATGCCATTGCACACATTGCATATCCAAGCGTATGTACTATCACATTGAATTTACTCTATCATTTCTACATGCCTCCCCAAAGGTAAATTTAAGTTGATTTTGAATAGATCTTCAATTGATTGCCATTGTAATCTCCACAGCAACAAGTTTGGAAAACAAACATTGAACAACAAATTCTTTAATCCAAAAAAATGAGAACTAAAAGTTGAAACTTAAATAACCCAAAAGGCTAATCATTTAATGATTTAAAGTTGTAAATCATTTAATAAATTATTTATAATAGATTCCAAGCTACGTACATGCAACACAAATGAAATGGTGATTAGCAAGAATGAAAATTCAATTTCATAGCCCACTCTTTAGATACATGGTGTGTAAATACAAATCTAAAAATATCTTTCTCATTTTCTCTATGGATGGCAGAAAGATCAAATAGACTAATTGTAAGAATTTGTAACCCAAGTTAAGTCGGTTATCATTAAAAGGCATAGTTAATGGTATCAATGTCAAATTGCAAGCAACATAAAGTAATTATAAATGTGGAGGCAATAAAAATACCTTGGGTTTGTGTAGGAATTGTACCTCTGGCTTGAACAACAATGCTTCGTAACAGGTGCAGTATTATTTTGAGGCTTCTAGAAGAAATTGACCATGAATGTTTGCTAAAGAGTGGCATACAATAAAAGTTCCCAATTTGATATTTGTATTAGTAAACAGTCTATTGTTGGTTGTGACTATCTCAAAGAATAATGTTCGCTATTTTTTGACTTGTCAAACGCATTGCAAGTGAAGTTGACTATTGTTGAGGACATACCCACAAAAATCTTTTGTCGAAAACATTGGCAAGACAAAAGACCAAGTTTAATTCAAATAAATGGGATCCAATAGGGGAAACATCAGATTTTCGAAAAGTGTAGAAAATCTGCTGTTTTTATAATTTGAAGGCATTTTAATAGCATAGAGATATAGAGAGCAAATAGAAATGATAGTTTAGTCCATAAATTGTTAAACATAAAATTTTCATTTATGTTCATATTGCTAATTGCACTAATTACATTACAATGCACAATGCAGATTGCATGGTGCACAAATGATAATAGATGCAAATAATTCTCAAATTTTCAATTACAATATACATTGTACAAATTCAACCAACAAACTAAATATAAAGTTTCATAAAATCATATGTTCCACAAAGGCTTCGAATGGAAGGGACGGAGACCAAGGACCTTGATTTGGGGATGGTAGGGAGACGACGACTAGTGAGGGTCTAGGGTGGAACTCCCAATGGGGTTAAGTGGCAGTGCTGCTTGAGGGTTTGGGGTTAGTGCCCCTTGTAATGTTCAAGAGCAGCGTTCCTAGTGCATAATTTGGTGTGACATAGGGTGGTTCAAGGGGTGAAGCCTTTGCTACCAAGCCCAGGGCCTTGATAGCACATGATAGATGCCATTTTCGTAGTTTTACTAGAATGTTTTCTCCGCTGCCCTATCTACACGACGGAGGTTGAGACGAAGACGCATTTCATTTTCCACTGCCCTATCTACTACGAGATCAGAGGGAGATTCTACTACTTGTTCAAGGAGACTCAATATCTCTCCTCCTTCAGGTACATTGATTAGAGGTGCTTGGCGCTTTATCTCCACGAGGCCTTGAGACTTCGGGACCAATCACCAAGCTGGAATCTCTCGGGTATTTATGACACTCATGGATGATTCCAAGTGAATCTACTTGCAAAAGAATGTGCCATGGATTGTTCCACAATCATTTTGTACCCAAATCTTGTTCCAAAATGAAATGTACCCTGGTACACATGGCTTTTCTACTGATTTGGTAAATAGTTAAAAAGAACACATCTATTACATTTTAGCACCTTTAATTGTGCGCACAAAGGGTGTTATTGTTGATGTTTTATCTCCTAAAGGTTGAATATGCTGATGTGTAGCGTCGGGAGGAATCTTTATTTATGTTACGAAGAGTCTTCTTTGTGCAGCTAAATGGTTCAAGAGACAATGAAGAGTCAAGACAACGAAGAGTCTTCATTTTGTAATTGCAAGACAATGAAGGGTCAAGGCAATGTTTTATATTCTTTGCTGAGTGATTGCATTGGGCTGATTGTTTTTTTTTCAGCTCAGTCCAGCGTTTGGCAATATTGTAAATCAGATTTTCTGATCTTTCTTTAATATAAAGTGATATTTCTTGGTGTGGCTGGGTTTTTCCCTCGAGGAGGGTTTTCCCAGGATAAATTGTTGTCTTAGTGTTCATTATTTTGTTTTTGTTGTTTATCTTCATTTCTGGTCAAAACATTAACATGGTATCAAAGCGGGTTGGATAACAGCAAATAAGGGTATTCAAATTTAGGCATTTTTCAAGATTGCTTGGGGGCAGTGACTCTTCAAAGGTTTGGTGACAAATATTTTTCCGTAAGCCCTCTCTTTTGCTGTTCTGTGCATATCAGTATTTGATTTCAAAGTCTCAGCATTATGTTATAAACTAATCGTTGGCAATTAAAATTGATGTGAGACCACCGAATGTTGTTTGGAGTTAATATTCATATTATAATTTTTGGCGCTAGTCTAAAGGTCCATTTATCAAAATTAATATTCCTTCTTGCGCCTTGGTCATTTATCTGGTGTTGATATATTATTTGCTAAAGACTTTGTATCGACCGGTGAAAAATATTCAGTGGAGAAATTGATATTTGGCAGGATTTCCTAAAGTCCATTTAGGAATTTTGATAATATTTGAGGAGCCGTCACTTTGATTTTTTTTTTTCAAGATATATTACTGGTCCTCCATAATTTTATCGGGCTATTGTAATGTTTATCGGATTATTAAGCTCAGCCTTCATATAATGGTTCGAAGTCAAGATGACAATTCTTTTTCAATTCAATACAACACTTTGCTTGGACGACTTCTGGAGTAATGACATGGTTTTGATTCGATAAATTGGAGAAGCTTATTCTTCTTGTGTATACAATAAATAAATTAAAGACTATAGTCCAAGGCATTTCATAATTTGTGGGCCCGACTCCTATTTGGCGTAGGAGACAATATGTTATTAAATTTTATGGCCTAATTCTCTGCTCAAAATTTTTATATGACGGAGTATTCAAACCTTGTGCTAAGAATATCTATTTGAGGCCCAAGCTTAATTATTACGAACTATCCTAATGTTTAAAAAGTATCCTGCATATAATTCTTTGCACACCGAATTGTTTCCTGTGGTTGTTGGACTGCTGGAGCTGTTACTTTGAAGATGCGATATATTTGCCTTCCAGTGATAGCTGTGCAGTGAAATGAAAGAAGCATGTTAACGGAAAGAATGTCCTAGATGCATGAGTTTCCTGTGAATAGTAAGGCCATCCTGCATTCTAAATGAATGGAAGCATTCTCAATGTCGGGCTGAGTACAACTTGAGTGTTCACACCGAATTGTTTCTTGTGGTTGTCGAACTGCTGGAGTTGTTAATTTGAAGGGGGGATATATTTGCCTTCCAGTGATAGCTGTGCGGTGAAATGAAAGAAGCATGTTAACAGAAAGAATGTCCTAGATGCATGAGTTTCTTGTGAATAGTAAGGCCATCTTGCATTCTAAATGAATGGAAGCATTCTCAATGTCGGGCTGAGTACACAACTTGAGTCTTCCTTGTGCAACAAGAGTTTGATAAAAGTTTGTGATCCGGGTCCTTTATCTGCAATGTGATGATTTTCTCATGCATGAGTTGGTTTGGAAAAGCATGGAGAAAATGGTGTGGAACAGATGGATGCTTGCAGGACAAAGAAATGAATCCCATGTGATGCAACGCAACTAGAAGTTGAACAAATTTGCAGATAAGTCCTATTAACAAATCTAATATAGTGACTGCTTTGAGAGTTTATATTTTAAATTGGAGTATTTTATTTGAGTATTATGTCATTTTGAAGTAATGAGATGATCTAAAATTGTTATTATTCATATTTGATGGAAGCTGCCTTCTATTATTAGATTTGATGTTTTAATATTTATCTCCCAGACTTTCCAATGTTGGCAATTGGAAATTATATGTTTGCAAAGACACTACAATGGTATAATTCCAGACTTATTGAGCCAACACTTTTAAGGAATCCTTGGCAGAATCAAGAGAGTCATCACATTGGGCATTTGTGTTGTTTCTACTACTGTATGAGTTTTGGAAGATGGAAGTTAGATCTCATCAATAGAGGCACTGTATATTCATCATGCATAAGTTTTGGGCAAGAGTTTACAGACAGTGGGATTGTATCTAGACGTGACTGCAATCCGTAGGTTCTTTCTTTACATTGGGCAAAGCATGTCCAACATATTGCCTGGTTAGAATGTGTAAATACTTTGTAGCAACTCTTCCTTCATATCGGGTTAGAGATTCAGAGGGAGCTTGAGCGGTAGATGAAGAGTACCGAGTCGTTTGCAGAGGATCAACAAGCTCGTGAATCTATGTGGCTTCCAAAGCTCCTTCTTTGATCAAATATTTGATTCAACTGTAATTTATTGTGATAATCTAAGTTGTGAGAATGCTGCCCTTGTTGAGAGGGAATCTCAACATCAATTACTCTTATTATGTGCTATAATGCATTTTTCTCTGAGACAAAAATTTGAGGTGAAAGCCCTTGTAATGCATTTTTTTTGAGATGGAGAAATTTGAGGTGAAAGCCCTTGTAATGCATTTTTCTTTGAGATGGAGAAATTTGAGGTGAAAGCCCTTGTAATGCATTTTTTCTCAGAGGTAGAGAAATTTGGGGTGAAAGCCCTTGTTGCCTCTGAGACGGAGGTATTGCTCTTGCCACTCATGGGAGTAGCCATAGTGGATGTCATGTTGAGAGACTCCATAACAACATCACATTGAGTGAATCCATTATGAGAGCTTGTCTTTATTTCACACATGGGAGTAGCCATGGTGAACATCATGGTGAGTGACTCCATGATGCTATCACGTTGAGAGATTCCGTGATAAAGTTTTGGTGTTCTCACAAATGGGTGTAGCCATTGTGACTGTCATGTTGAGAGACTCCATGACATGAGAATCTGGAAAAGATCCCTCCCTAGCTAAGAGGGAGTGTTGATTTTTTATCTCCTAAAGGTCGAATATGCTGATGTGTAGCGTCAGAAGGAATCTTTATTTATGTTACGAAGAGTCTTCTTTGTGCAGCTGAACGGTTCAAGAGACAATGAAGAATCAAGACAACAAAGGGTCTTCATTTTGTAACTGCAAGAAAATGAAGGGTCAAGACAATATTTTATATTCTTTACTGAGTGATTGCATTGGGCTGATTGTTTTTTTTTCAGCCCAGTCTAGCGTTTGGCAATATTGTAAATCAGATATTCTGATCTTTCTTTAAGATATAGTGATATTTCTTGTTGTGGCTGGGTTTTTCCCTCGACAAGGAGGGTTTTCCTAGGATAAATTGTTGTGACTTAGTGTTCATTATTTTGTTTTTGCTGTTTATCTTCATTTCTGGTCAAAACATTAACAGCTACAACTTTTAATATTGAGGTCCATTTGATCTTATTAAACTTCTGTGGTTGTTTTGTATATTTAATGAATGCTATGTGTTTATCTGAACTTAATTTTTACCTTTAGGCTAAAATATGTATACCTGAACCCCTACTTGAACCAGTAACATAGTTGTAACTCTGCCTTAATCTCTGTCATATTCCAAAATTGGAAAACTAAACTAACACGTCTTTATAAAAGTTGTGTTACCACGTTTTTCTGTGCATTGAAGGATCCTGATCTTAGCCTTTGAATGCTAGGCATCCATTCAACTTATCCCTTTGGGAACCACATACTCTACTCTTGCGCCTTTTCAGCATTGTGTGATTAAGAAATGAATGATGTACATTGTACATTCCTGCCCTCCTGCCCCGCTGTCTCCCCTACAAGGTAGAAAGTATTCTAATCATTCATAACTTTATACTTTCTCTTTATCATGATTTGTTTAGTGTTTCAAACAAGGTTACCCCGAGTTTCCGGGACGGGAAATTTTTTTGCTGATTTTGGGGACGGCAAAGGGGACGGCTATGTAAATATAGGGAATTTTTCAAATATATAAGGAAATTTGCAAGTATACATTACATTCATATTAAAATATGGACAATGCATGCCATTTAAACATCATATAACCTTAACATACAACATTTCAATGCCATTTAGTAAATACTCAAAGTAAATAGTAACATTTCAATGTCATTTCAATTCATTATCGGATTGT
>MU227373.1:0-17780 GCA_018584345.1 Thuja plicata | reverse complement strand
ATCATGTTCATAGTTGAACATAAAAATCAAAATATAGAAAATAAAAATGAAGCACACTGCTGCTCCTATTCTTCTGCTGCCAACATGGCATCAATATCAGAGTCCTTTGCTGCTACAAAACAAAAAAATCAGACTACTGCTAAAACACATTGAAATAAAAAAAATTGCTTATGTGCCCATTTAGAGCCACGATTTTGGCCTTTTACGGCAAGTGTGGTGGTGGGGCCCACAAAATGACCCCACCTATGGAAGCCTTTTTGGCTTTTTAAGTTTTTTTTTTTGGGCCTTTTTGATTGGAGACGGCTGGAAGTCTCCGGGACGCGCGGGGGATGTCTACGACGTCCCCAGTCATCCCCGGGACTTCCAGCCGTCCCCAGATTTTTGGGTAGCCATCCCCAAGTCCCGGGGACGTTCCCAACTTTTTCTTGAAATTTGGGGACGGCGTGGGGATGTCCCCAAGCCGTCCCCAAGTCCCGGGGACGTCCCCGTTCCGGAAACTTGGGGATTTAGGCCGGGGACGCGTCCCCGGGTAACCCTGCTTTCAAATGATGGCTATCTTTCTTTGTGAGTTCTTTATGGGAGGAGATGGTTGGAAACCAATTTGGCTAAAGAAAATATTGGTTCCCCCACAATTGAAAGGGCTTTTAGGATTGGGTTTAATCTTACATTGTGCTCTTTAGTGCTACATTCTAATAGTTTTTGAGGCTTGCTCGACCTCCAAACTATGTGCATTGGACAAATACACCCTGCTTCAAAAAGGTAGTTCTTAACTTGGGATTTGTGGATCTTTATATTGGAAGTGCTGTAGTCAACAATGCATCTTTTTAGTATTCCCATGGGTTTGAGTAATGCCCCAAACATCTTGAGCACATTGAAACTTGGAGGAGTCATCCCGTTCCCACCCTTTGAAAGTTTTTGGAATGCTCCCCTTTTTGGCCTTTCTTGGGACACCTTTCATCCCATGAATGTCCTGCTATACCCTAGTCATCTTGGGGACTTAAGGGCTCCTGACATCAAGTGCATAGAAAGGCACATCCTAAACAAATAAAATTATTTAGAGGAGGGTGCCCCAAGGTCCCTCTCAACTCAAAAAATAAGAAGGAAAGAGATGAGCAGCAAGAACACTTTTTGAGATTTTGTCAATTGGTGATTCTAATTTTTCAGCTTTATATTCAGTGTAACCAAGTATTTACTTCTATGTATGATGCTGCAGTTTTTTTGGGGCCATCTCTTAGTACAGATCTCGCTTCATTTTATGCCTGTGATTATCAGTCTATGATTATCAGTCTATTGTTAAAATTTCAGCTTCCTTTCATTTCTTTAAATGTTGTTTTAGATATTTTTATTTGTTTGTATATTAAAATTTCAAATATTAATTTTATTTATAATTTTAATAGCCATCTTCAAATCCAGATAATTTGTTATTTTCCAAGGGTACACTGAAATGCGTCCTCTCAGGGTTTTTTGCCTATGTCCACATACTGTGAATGTCTCGGGGCTGGGGTATGGCTTGGGAATGTTTCCCAGCCATCCCCAAAAATTTTTAGAATATTGGGAACGTTTCCAAAACAGGACAGCTCAGGGACAGATTGGGGATGAGCATCTGTCCCCAGGATGCATTGGGGATGTCTGAGACGCGCCCGGCCATCCCTGGGACAGCTGGCAGTCCCCTTTTATACAGCAATCAAAAGATAAAAAAAAATGCCAAGCTTAAAAAACATTTTAAAGTTTCTGTACTCAGTTACTTGGTTTTCAATTTTGGCATAAATCATACTACTTATGTAATACAATGGAAAAACATGATTATATATTGGATCACTCAGTTATTTCACTTAAACCTTACTCTGTAACACTAATTTAAATTGTATTCCAGACTCAGTCCAGAAATTGATAAACTTTATGCATGACAACATTTGCAATAATGAAAATGGAAAGGCTCTGGATATGCTTACAGTAAGAAATTCTCAAATTATATTACATGCCACAGGGCTAAAACAAAATGACAAAATAAACAAAAATAAATAGAAATCATAGTAAAGAGGATGCAATCATTTCTTTAATAACTCCTACATATGAACAAAAACAAACTGACAAAGTACATATAGTTTGTAATTTGTATTTATACAGATACTGGAACATATATCCAGAACCTGAAGAGTACCACAACTAGTATATGGTTAGGACTTGTACACAAATATACATAGGCTATATGGCCATCTCCTTCGCTGTCCCCAAAAATGGCCTCAAAACATTCTGTCCCTGAAACACGTCCCTGTGTCCCGGAAACTTGGTGGAACATAGGTATTTTGAATTTTCTGGTATTCTGAAAACATGTTCCTGGAATCCTGTATCTCATTCTCTGGAATTTGGAGAAACAGAGTTTTTTTCATTGTTCTGACTGCAGGTTTATATTCCTTTTGGAGTTTTTTTGGGATGATAGTGGCCTCCAACCCTGAGAGAAGTCGTTGTCTGTTTAGCACCCAAAGTCAGATTCACAAAGCAAATTTGTCGCTCTTGAATCCTAATTAGTCAGGGAATTATGTTTTCCTTCATCCTTTTTTCTTTTATGAAATATCAAGAGAGTTAATTAGGCTGAAATGAGTACATAGAAGCAGAGAAAAGAACATAAATGAGATAACAGCTATGAAATATCTACCCACATGACTAAGGGTGTTTTTATTCTGCTTCTGTGATCACTATTTATCCCATGAGCGTGCTTTCAAAAGTCACAAATGAAGCAAAATCAGGACTCTCTCTCTCTCTCTACACACACATAAAAAATTGAATTCTAGTTTGTTGCATTCCAAGTATAAGTCTGGTTTGTAGCTGGACTATCAGCGATCATTTCAGTTTTTGACATTTGTAAATTCAAATTTTCTGAAAGGGAACTGCTGCATAGTCACCGCACCCAATTTGTCTGTCTTTCTTGTAGGTATCTTCTTTAAGTGCTAATGGTATGGGACACCTCTGTTACTTTTCCTGCAGTTATTGGTTTACCCAGACTCAAATCAGCTAGCTGAACTAGACTTGCCTACACTTCTCTTCTATTCAAGACTGCTATAGTTTTTTACCTTTTGTCCACATGTAATGGTGCCATGGTCACTTGGTATTCCAAAATCTTCCATTCTACCAAGTGGGCTGTTGGAAAGCCGTGCATTTTTATGTTTTTGTAACTTTATTTTTTCGAAGTTCTCAGTATGTGGCAGTGAAATTCTGTTTTACTTCATAAGCATTTGCATTTTCAAATTCATTTCAACTGCTCTAGCTTGATTTTCTAATTATTTGATTCCAGTGGTAGGTATGTCAAAACTAGTAAAATATCAAACAATATGAGAATCATTTTGAAACCAATTTCTTGCGTCTGTGTTTGAGATTTTGGGTAAAAGATGTTTTATTATTCTTTTATCATTTAAGTATAGAGTTGTAGTCTTGTCAATTAATTTGTATACTGAACATATTTTCTTCAACTTGTTGATGCCAGTGCGCTTGCAGATTAAGTGCAGTTCATATTCTATCGTCTTAGATCAATTTTCAAGCATTTAAAATGGTATGCTCTTATACACTCAAGTTACTTTCACTATGATAAACTGGTTTAGTATTTTTTATTTGTGGAGTATTAGTATTATGATGTTTGTGAACTGAATTACCAATTTTTTTTAATGCTAATGAGTCTGACTTGAGTAATGATTGGTGATAATTAGTTTGAGGGTGTACCTTTCATTTTATTATCATATGTGGTTTTGGTCAGTTGAATGGAGTCCGCCTTTGCCATTGGCAAGGGTATGTAGTTGTTCTACTTCTACTTGATGTCCATTGAAAGACATTTATAAATTGCTGTACAGGTTACTCCACTTGCAGCAGGAGTTTCAGTAGCCGCTGTTGCCCTGGGGGGCAAATATCTCATAGAGGCATGGAATGCTTTCAAAGCTCGACCTGTTGTTCCTAGAATGCGAAAATTTTATGAAGGTGGATTCCAACCTGTGATGACAAGGAGAGAAGCAGCCCTAATTCTTGGTGTAAGGTAGTTTAAATTCCTATAATTTGCGAAGTTTATAAAATTTGACTAAGGAAACATCTCCTTTCACATTTTAAATACAATTGCAATGCTTACATTTGCTCCAGCTTTAGAACAGGTCTTATATATATTTACATTATAGTTATTGCATATACAGGGAAAGAGTTGTGGAGGAAAAGATTAAAGAGGCACATAGAAGAGTAATGTTTGCAAATCATCCAGATAGTGGGGGAAGTGACTATTTAGCACTAAAAATTAATGAAGCAAAGGAGATTTTACTTGGACGGGGCAAGGGCAGTGGATCCGCCTTCTAGAATTGCTACATTCTATTTATTCTTAGCATATATTTTTTTCCTTGCATGAGAAATAGCATTTCATATGTGATAGAAGCTCTGCAAGGGATTATTTTGATTCCTAAATTAAGATATCTGAAATTGTGTTTGGGAGAGCCTTTCTATCCTTAGTGTTACTGGAACATTTTCTATGTAAGTTACACCATTTTTGTCAAGAGCTTTTGGTGGCGAGATAAATATCTTAGTATCGGCTATAGAATAACGTGAACAAGTAAATGCTGGATTATTATTGGATACATTTTATATAACAAAAATTGCTTTTGATTATCACCAAAGCAATGAGTGGCATGTTATTGATGCTTTTCTCTTTCAATGGGTATAGTTTATATGGGCCCTGTTTAAGGGGCCTTATCAGTAAAAAGGACCCTTAGCAGTTGCATTCACTTAGATCAGGTAATTGGAGCTTCTTCTGCTTCCCTTTTGCATAGCTATGTTTTGTACTTCTATTTATTTTACTCGTTTCCTTATAATATTGAGTTCCATTGACCTATAATTTTTGGATTTTAATATCGCTTGCCTCTATTGATCTCTAGCCTTGCACCATTTGCCATGCTTAAATACTTTAGACCATTGAGCAAGGCCAGTATTATTGACATAATCTAAACTCTTTTAAGGGCTTGTCCTCTTGATCTACTAATTCCTTTTTTTCGTTCAGAAAAACACAAGCATCCACATTCAAACAAAATCCAGTCAATTAGCATACGAAATTGTACCCAAGCACAGAGCTCAGAAGCATTCCATGTTGCATTCTTCCCTATTCAGCAATCTATGAATGTGACAAGGCATGTTACTCAATACAAAGATGATAGGAAGTAAGACGGTAACCCAATTATGCAATATATGATTTCTAGGATAAGATATGCATCACAAACTGCTGTTTAATAAAAGCAAGAACTATGACCTAACTTTATACGAGCATCCCTTTTCTGTGAAGCCTTTCTTAGCCAACCCACTTCTAGAACATGCTATTATTACCTCAAGACATTGAATCATGAAGTGTTAGACGGGTCTGCACTGCGATTATAACTTTATCACTCTCCATAACATTGAGTATGGTGAGGCATGTGCTGGAATGATTGAATTCCTCATATCGTACCATTTATACTTAATGACAAAAGTGTGATAATGGCATCTATGCTGGAATGATTGAATTCCTTATCTCGTACCTTTGATACTTGCTGACAAAAGGGTGATAATTGCATCATTCTATAGTTCAGATTTGCTCCATTGCATGGTCTAATCATTATGTACAATCAGCACAGCGAAGCTCATTAATGGAAAAATTATTGCATAATTTTGGTTCCCACTTCTGTTAACAAATGTCAAAATAAAGTTACAGATAATACATCTTGCGAACATTTATTAAAAAGCAACCTCACCAGCAACTCCATTAAGAAATCGAAAATCCATCAATGAAACAGAATTAAAGCTACAACACATTTTTAATCAAAATTACTACTTCAAGATTCACATGATTAAAACTATCCATTAACAGAAATCAACTTGAGAGTCTTGTTTGTACATGCTAGCATGTACAACTCATTCCAATTTCCAATTAAAGCCAGATAAAGGGGAGTTAGCTTTAGTAGCTATGCCAAGCATCTACCAAATATGGCACCTTAAAATTTTAGTGGTTAAAACTATCCATTTCTAGAAATCAATTAAGAATTACTACTTTTGTCTTGGATATGGCCATGTGGAACTATTCAAAATCACAAACAACCTACCTTTGAAGATTCTGTTGGAGCTTTTTCTTGCAGAATTCTATATAGCAGCAATGCTCGACTCTTATAAAACCCAAATTTTGATTAAGTCAAGAAACAAGTACAATTAACGAGGATTAAATCTTCCTTCACTTTGAGCTCCACAGGCTCGGGCGGGTGTAGCTAACTTGATTTACTGCTCTTCAATAAATCATGTAGTGGATTAACTTTTCACAATGATATGCTCCTACTTTTTACTGCAAAAGTTGATAACCAATCCTACAAATGCTAACAATCAGCTTTATGCAGAGCTTCACAAGCCAGACTATGAATTTGATAAGAGCAAATACAAGTGAAATTAGGATTCTCATCCTTCTTCTTTTCGAGTTCCAAACTTAGGCAAGGCTGACCTATTAACTGCCCTAAAGATGTTGTAGTTTTCAACAGGGAGGCTTAATACAACATAAAAATGAAAATGATAAGAGTTTGTGTATAAATTTGATGGGAACCATACAACCTAACACATCAGACTAGTGCCTTATCCAATGGGCATGGAGTCATTCAATATGTAAAGACCTTCAATATCAAAGACATCAAATGTAAATCTTGTACTGAATACTGAATTAGACTATGTCTTACATAATCTATTCACACTTCCTATAAGCAAAAATACTTATCAAATCTGTTTCAATCTCCTACTCATTGAAACTATCTTGAGGATTTAATTCTCTCCTTGAAAGAAACCTTGATACAGTTCGACACTTTGCCTTACAAAGTGATGGACTGAAATGTCTTTAATAACCAATCCAAATGAGTATAAAAATTGGAAACATAGACAACTATTCATTCAAATCATGCAAATCACAGGAAAGTACATACATATATTGCTATTAAAGCATCAAGTGCATATGAAATCAGAGCCAAAGAGACAACTGATAAACTTGATCAAAATATGCAGAACTAACTTTTGAGGCATAAAATTCTCATCCTTACAAAATGATCATGGAAGTCCTTTTATAGAAACAAGGACTACAACAAGCTTCAGATCTAATTAGGGTTAGGATTACAAATATTAAAATATTACTTGACAAAGAATATTAAATCATTTCAACTATCAAGCAGCTCTGTCATCCATTCTTTAAAACATTCCTTGCTCCAGTCTGTAAAAAATCTGATCTAGCCACCAACTCGTTGGGAAATTGAAGAACCATACCCTGCAAAAGGACTAACAGATGGAACTTTAACCCTTCAGATCTGCAGGAAGTCAACTACCTTTTCTGGGAAAGCTCGAGTTCTTGAAAATATGATCAAATCTGCATTATAAAACTCTAAAACAATTCTCCATTTATGGTGAAGAACAGGACAAGATAAGCCAAGGGTTTATAGTACTGTTTACATGCTAACAGAAACTCTAAGAAGATAATCTCTAATTAAATGCGCTCAGAAACACCAACCTCTCCTCCATACGGTATCCAACAGGTGTAAAAATATAGCCCTGAAGATCAGATCGATCCATTAAACTCCCTGCAACAAGACGACATAGATCACCGCTTAGAAAACCTGAAAAAGTCTTTTAGATATTTGAAAAGCAGTTAAACGGCTACAAACGGTGTGGAAATCAGCACCGACGACCCAGATTTAAACTTTCTTATACTTTAAAACAGAGCCGTAGATTCTTTTTAGGTTACCCGTGCTTTCAGATTTGATCTTGGATAGGTGGCACGCAGGTGCAATGCCTCAAAGAATAGATCACGAACACTTTTGCATCAAGGCTTCACGCTCACCGCACGATCTTTTTCAACTTATCTGATCTTTACTTTATCTCTAACTTCGTCCTTGAACTAGCCTTGAACTCTGGTCAGCCGATTTCTTCTTATCTCCAAGGGGCTAAATCCATTAGCGAACTCTAGTCACATTGTGAGATTAAGCGTAGGCCACAGATCTTGATCTCAATGAACGACCATGATCTCACTTTAGCAAACTCAACTTGACTTTGATCTTGACTCAGGTTCATTATGAGATTGCACGACTGAAGGAACCGCCAAGTCGCGAGAACTTTTCTTAACTACAGAGTTTATTCAGAGACTTCACGCCATCCACACGATCTTATCAAGACCTAGGATCCTCGCCAAGTCTTTGAATACTTCTGTACTTGCTCGTTTCTTTCCAAGATCATGCGCCAGTCGTAAGATCAACATTACATGGACGGTTCAAATTTGATATTGGATAATCCATCTTGGCTTAACTTGACCCAGGCTCTTATCTGGAGATTGCGTGACTAAAGGAAAAAAACATAACCTTGGCAAGTTAACCCTAACTCGGGTCAAAATCTAGATTCTGAGTCGCGAATAAACTTAACTAGCCTTGACTTAACCCCGAGTTCATCTGGGGATTGCATGACTGAAGAGATCTCCGAGTCGCTAGAACATCTTTTAACCTTTGAGTTTATTCCGAGACATGGCGCAGACCACACGATCAAGGCAAGTACTTAACAAGATCAAAGACCTGTGCTGAATCTCCCAAAGAAAGAGCTGACCTCATCTTTATCCAGCGATCACGCGCCAACCGCACATCTCTGTCCAGATCGATGACCTGCGCTGAATCGCTGAATGAACTTAACCAAGCTTGATCTTAACTTGGGTCGATCACGAGATTTAGAGATAAACTGAATCTCTGAATTGCTGAATCATTTCTTGACCCTGGAGTTTATCTTGAGATTACACGCCAAACACACGATCAAAACAAGATCCACAGTCAACACCAAGTCTCGCAATCCTTTTGTACTTATTCAAATCATCTGGAGATCACACACAGACGCTTTATCTTTTTATACATCAACGATCAACGTTTAATCTCAAAGTAAACCTGACCATACTTTGAGGTTTATCATAGTTTTATTACGAGATCATGAGATAGACTAGATCACCAAGTCATTGAATGAATACACTAACTTTGAGTTTATTCAGAGACTACACGCAAGCCACAAGATTAAAACTTGATCAACAGTCTGTGTTTAGTCTCTGAATCTTTCTGTACTTTAGCATTTCTTCCGGAGATTACATGCTAGCCACAGATCTCTGCTCTGCATCAACGACCACGATCCTTTCCGTGCAAACTCTATCTGAACTAACCTTTCTTAACCACAATCAAATCTGGAGATTTCATGACTGTGTGAAACTTGAAGTTGCTGAACATTTTGCCTAACTCAGGTTACATTACGAGATCACACACAGTCCATCAGATCATGTCAGAAATAGAACTCAATCAACGACCTGTGCTGAATCTCTGGATAAATCTGTACTTGCCCAATTCTTTGCGAGATCACGCCCCAGCCCTAGATCTTCATTTACATCAACGGTTCGCGTTAAATCTCAGAACATATTGGTACTTTATCATTTCATTGCGAGATTACACGCCAACCACAAGATTTCATGTGCATCAATGGTTCTCACATAATCTTGAGATCTTTAACTTAACCATGAAACCATCTAGAGATCTTGCGACTGAATAGAAAAAATAACCTTGGGTCAATCTGGAGATTTCGCGACTAACTGAGTCTCGAGGTCGCTGAATGAAAAGTTTAACTTTGGGTTTGCTCTGAGATTATGCACAAGCCACATGATCTACATCAAGATCAACGATGCGCGTGAAATCTCAAGATCCATTTTATTCTGAGAGTAGGAGATAAGAGCCCACGCCAAGTCGCTAGATAGAGTGAATATTTGGTGCTGGTTACATGACTAAGAGATAGACTTAAACAAGATAAAACACACATGGGATGTTTTGGGACTTAAGTGGCTTGAAAATGTAACACAATTTTATAACAAGCCAAGAAGGTTTAGGGTTTTTTGCTCAACGACTAGAAAATTTGAAATTAGGGCTTGGAGGCAGAGCAAGAAATAGCAGAGTATTCATAACTTAGACCAAAATTTCTTGCAGATTCTTACAGTGCTAACAGATTCCAAGACCAAATGAGAGAAGATGATATTATGAGCTTTCAGGGTCCAACAAGAAATTAGCTTCGATAAATGTTAATGTTTGTAGCTTCAGTCATATGATAATTAGAATACATATAATATATGTTGATTAATAATAATATAATATATATGTTATATTATTATTAATCATATGAAATTTCATATTCAATATTAAATTATTCTTAATTAATAATTGATTGATGAAACATTATAAGATTGATTAAATTATGATTAATGGGAAGAGGCATGTCCTTTCTTATAAATAATAATGAATAGACATGTGTCATGAAGGGACATGTCTTTCATAGTCTCATTCCCAATATAAATGAAAGAGAGATTGCTGCATTTGGAAAACACATAAAACATAGAGTGCTATTACATTTTCAGCTATCCTAAAATTTAACATGGTATTAGAGCTAGACTGCAAATGTAAGAGAGTAGTTTGTTGATGGTGAATGTGTGACTGTCTCAGAAAATACAGTCTCGGTAAAAGGACCATATCTCACAAATCCACTGTTGGATTTTGCTAACTTTGGGATATGTTGGTGAAAACCTAATTTCAAAAAATCTCACCGAAGCGATTATAGAGAAAGTCTTGGATTAAAAAGTTATGATGGAATATGTACAGGTCTATGTGAAATTTCTGAAAGCGACTTTCATTAAAGAGATATATTAATTTGTTATGATCGTGGTCAAGCAATAAAAAAGAAGCATGCATTCAAGGAAGGGTGTCTCTTTGTATAAAAAAAAATATCAATTATATAGTGTCACCTCTCTTGGATAAATCATATCATTTCATAAGAAGACATGAGAATTGTTCAAGATATAAGAGTGAGAATTGTACATTGTGGGGGGAGAATAATAACGAATGTTACATTTACATACATAGTGTGGGGAGATAATTCAAAGGGGAGATGTCTCTCAAATAATATGATAAGGTGTTTTATGATTTGATGTATATGGACCTTGATTGAAGCAACTTGTGTTAAGGATGTTGTTGCGCAGATAAGTATTTACTATCTTTGAATATTACATTTATCTACTCATTATAGTCTCTCTCTCATCTATATTTCTATACGTACTATAAGAGCTATTTGTCTTGATCTTTTCTGGAGATGCTCTTGCAGGAAAAAGAATATTAGATTCAGAGGGAGTTTTACTCTTCAGAGGTAACTATGGACAAGGAGCTAAAAGATTGATATCAGACTCAGAGGGAGTCTGACAATTCATCTTAAGCAATCTTGGAAGATCAACAGATTGGTATATGCTCAATGAGTTCTTCTCTCTGAGAGAAGTTCGAGGTGAAGTCCCTTGTTTTCACCGTCTGCGCTGAGACATGATGGATGTAATGTGTGTGACTCTATATTTTTTAATGGGTCTACCCCCTGTGTAAATCACGAGGAAGTGATGACTTCCAAATGATTATCACTTGTATTTGCTAAAGTTATTGAAAGGTGACGATCTTACAATAACTCGATCTTCTATCATGATAGACATCTTATGATGGTTGAAACAGATCATGATAGATGATGTGAATGTTCCTATGGTAAGTGCACATTACCTATGGACATCTTTTGAGTACTTGGTGGACATCATGTGACTTGATGTTGGTAGGCCATTACTCTGAGCACTTGGTGAATATCACGCGACTTGATATTCTGCAGGTAAATGGTCCCAATATCATGAGATGATATCTTTGTAAAATTTTGAGTACTTGGTAGACATCATGTGACTTGATGTTGTTAGGCCATTACTCTGAGCACTTGGTGAATATCATGTGACTTGATATTTTGCAGGTCAATGCTTCCGATATCATAAGATGATATCTTTGTAAACTTTTGAGTACTTGGTGGACATCATGCGACTTGATGTTGGTAGGCCACTACTCTGAGTATTTGGAGAATATCATGCGACTTGATATTTTGTGACAAATACTCCCAATATCATGAGATGATATTTATAAATACTTTTGAGTTATGGTGAATATCACGAGACTTGATATTCTTGGTCAGACCATATCTTTGATATCATATTGAGGTGATATCTAAAATATTTTTTGAGCTATGGTGAATATCACGAGACTTGATATTCTTGGTCAGACCATATCTCTTTATATCACGATGAGGTGATATCTTCTCTCTTAAAAGTAATGGATCTTTTGTGAATTATATTTTGATGAATTTTATCTTCCCTAACTAAAAGGGAGTGTTGATGTTTTGTGTAGCTATGGTAAGAGTCATAAGTGTTGACACGAGAGACCACTACACATTTTGTTTGATCATCCCCCCTAGCTAAGAGGGAGTGTTAATGTTTGTAGCTTCAGTCGTATGATAATTATAATACATATAATATATGTTGATTAATAATAATATAATATATATGTTATATTATTATTAATCATATGAAATTTAATATTCAATATTAAATTATTAAATAATAAATTATTATATTATTTTTAATTAATAATTGATTGATGAAACATTATAAGATTGATTAAATTACAATTAATGGGAAGAGGCATGTCCTTTCTTATAACTAATAATGAATAGACATGTGTCATGAAGGGACATGTCTCTCCTAGCCTCATTCCCAATATAAATGAAAGAGAGATTGTTGCATTTGGAAAACACATAAAACATAGGATGCTATTACATTTTCAGCTATCCTAAAATTTAACAATAAACATTAGAAGAAAAAGAAAGGTAGAAAATATCAAAATTTGTTTGTACAAAATACCTAACCTTGTGTAAAATATGTTTTGTCTGGACGTAACAAGTTTTTATAGAACCAATATGCTCTTTTTAATGTCCTAAAACTTCCATCTTGCTATGTTGTATCCAAGTCAATAATATTGCAAAGGGCAAGCTAGCATTCCATTTTTTTAAAAAGGTATACAAGGATTCTAAGCTCAAACAACAATTTTATAACATTTACAACTTTTGTGTCACTTGTTGCGCTTATTGAGATTCTTTTGAACTTTTGTTTTTAAGATGAGAAAAATCAAGATGGATATATAGGGATTCTAAGCTCATATTTGTTATCATGAAATAATGACAATGGTACAACATTTACAACTTTTGTGTCACTTGTCAAGCTTATTTAGATAACTTTGGAATCCTATTGATGTGCATTAATCACTCCGTATGGCCCAATTTTGCTCAAATCTAGGAGGGGCAATTTCATATTGGAAATGTTACAAACAAATGAAGTCCTTAAATATCATAGTCAATAAATATAAAATTCGACAAATCATAAACAAATATACACACAAATTACAATACTGTTGTATCATAGTAGTAATACTCAAATAAAAGAACAAAATTATAAATAAAAACACAGAATGCACAAACACTTATTTTTTTCTGATTGTTTTTTTAAGCTTGCGAGGTTCAAAGCTCACCTCCTGTCTGCACCTATTGGGTTCTCATGTTTAAGCGTGGTTCAGTGAGCATGTGTCAGCTCTTGAAAATAATTTTTTAAGAGTCTAAGAGTTACAACAAATTATTAGAGGAATAGAAATGGATCTTTTTATAGTTCACAATATCGTATTTTCAGACCTACAGATGACTTATAGTAATATGAAATTATTTATACTTTTTATAAAAAGCAAGCATTTAATTGTATTAAAAAATAAGTGTATGTGTCTTACCTATGCAAGATTTGAACTGCCAAGATCGTGTGATCCTTGAGAGATGGCAAGCCCACAACCATACAATTATTAGCTCATTACATGGAGGAGGTGGTGAAATAATTTTCTTGTACTATCATATCTATAATTCTCTAAGTCTTGGGGTTGGGAGAGTGATTTGTGGTGAAATATTTGGAAGACGATACATCTTCATCTTAATGCTATTTTGGATCATCTCACAACACCCACTAAAATCTATCATTGTTAAGTACCTTCATTCCCAGCCCCCCATTGTTCGAGACTGTTGTTGATATATATGTAGATAATCAAGCCAAGGTTTTCCTAGAAGTGGGAAAAACATTCAGATTGACATTTAATGCTTGTATAGCCATCTTATCTTGATTGCACTCTACGATCTCCACAGAAACCTGTACTCGCGAACCTTGCCATTGACATATACTGAAACTGGTCTTGCTTCCTTCATGAATAGGAGTCAGAGAAAAAGACAATTTAATTTATAATCTGCTCAAAAGTGTAAATAGAAATAACAATCACACATGGCCTTAACATTTGTGACCTCATCCCTTATGCTTCAGTAGCACACTATAACACAAAATTCGAAAACTAATCAAACAAAAGCAAAGAATGATGCTACCATCTTTTTTCCTAAAACGCAGAGAGTAAGTTGTGGAGCTTGTGTAGCAGATGCAATAATTTGGTACACAAATTTTCTCCAAGATGTGGACTGTGAAAGCCTATCGCTCCAAACATACATCTTTTAAGGGAAAAAAAAATTCAACAGATTACTCAAAATAACAAGCAATCTGGAGCAATCTCACAAATTTCTAAAATGAGGAGCAGAATTGAAATTAGAAACAAACTCAATTAATTTCTGCAGAGAACAATGGAGCACGAGAATGAGAATTTGCAGAGAAGCCATAGATTCGAAGGTAACCAACCCTTTCACATAGAGGATCGTAGGCGCCTGCAAAGACCTCCCCGGAACATTGGTGACCAGGGAATCAGGGGAAACGCCTTTCACAGACCACCTCCCAATAGGGAACAATGGTTCGACGAAAATGGAAATAGAGGATGGAACAAAGGCCAAACCCAGAACCGGGAAACTTTCAAACGGTCACATATGGAAACACAGAATAAACAGAACTCGAGACACAAAGTTCAGTTCGAGCCTGGGGGGGACACAAATCTGGGGTAAGGGATCCCCTTCGATGCCATCGGCTGCATTAGCATCCCTCACCCTTTAATCCAAATATCATCCCCATTTTCCAACCTCTAAAGCAGGGATTCCAATCAAACCTCCCCTTCCAAGGAAGGCATGGTCAAATCTTCATTGGGAAATCCACAAGAGACGAGTAGATCTGTTCAGGAACAACATGGCTCTGGGTTTCGATAATGAATTAAACAAAGTCTTCGAAAGAAATCAATAGAGCATTAATAATAGGTGGAGGCCTATTCGGAGCTTCCCGAAAAGACCAAAGAAAATTCAACAAATTCAACCAGTAAGGGAAAACAATGCTCACTCCGTGGGAACAAGCTCGGACGACACCCAGGAGGAACATTAATGTAGGCCACCCTACTCCAAGGTTAAGAGGATGTAATCATCACTTTTTCTGTGGACTCTCTAGATCAAAGGAGACATCTTCTGACTCATCAGGCCCTGATTTGCAAATTTTGGAATACAAAGCTATCCCATTCCCAGTTTACCACGTGGGCTTATGCTAACTCGCCTAACATCTCTCAAATAGAACATCTAGATGATTAGTTGGGCTATTATCTTGTTATCTTCAAAGATAAGATTAGCAAAGATAATACATTCAGAGTCAAGGCGTGGTTCCACAACAACTCTGGGCTCCACATGCAACAATGGTCTCCTAACTTTGATAGTTCTAAAAATGTAGTCAAGTTCATCCCAATGTGGATCTCTTTAAATAACCCCCCTATGGAATACAGAGACACAAATACTATACAAATCATTGCCAATAAATTGGGTATCTACCTCAAGCATCAACAAAGGCAGAGTTCGGCTTCAACATTGTTGTGTCTACTTATAAACCTCACCAAAGAACTTCTGAGGTCCCTGAAGATCATTTCAAAATTTGCCACATGGGTGCAGACCATCTCATATGATCCTCAGCTTCAGTGGAAACACAAGCATTAGTCACAAATCTTGAATCTGCAGTGCTAGATAGAGATCCTTATGAAAATATTGATCATGAAAGAGTTGTCGGGAGCTGTTGGGCTCATCTCATGCAACACTCGGCTAGGGATTTATTCCTGGAGGTAGGAATACTGAAAAAACTTGCACATCTTTGATGGTTTCAAATGATAAAACGCAAAAAAAAAATCATGAAATTGTTTCTTTGGTTTTTTTACTGGAAAATTATAAGTTGGGCTAACCAGAAGACTATGCCAAGAACTCTTTTACTGGCACCAAGCCCCAACCAGTGAGGAACATCAGGGTAAATCAGAACATGGACTGGCTGATTAATTTGGCGAAAGATGGTGGGAGAAGGAATACGAGACCCCTTTCCATGAGGAATAGAGTGATGATTACTCTTCAAAATCCCATGACAACAACAAACCAAAGATTGTTTGAGGAGAGACCCATTACTCCCCGCAAGGATAGTAATCATCTTAACCTCATTCCGAGATTCAATCAAATGATTGCTGAACAACTTCTGACTCAATGATTTAGAGAGGTACATGTGGAGATGATGGCTCAATCGACAGACCAAGTTTTGGCGGAAGAGGATAGTTATGATGGTAAAGCTATCCACAAGGGTGATATGGATACCTTGCCTACAACCTCGCCTTTAGAAGATACTCTAGAAGATGACATTTTGCAAACTAAGATTAGAGATTTATGGAATATAGCTAAGGATGAGGTGCTCCTTGGACCCAACATGGGAAAGAATCATGGGAATAAAATTATTAGATCTTGATATGTATCTCCATCAACACTGACTGTTGTTTCTCTAGACTTTGATTCTTCCAATAATAGCTCGGGCTGCAGGAAATCTTCTAGACTTGGGGCGAAAGAACAAAGAGATATTAGAGCTGAGTAAGCAGACATGACCAAAAAGCCTTGACTTAGGAACATAATCAAGGGGGAGATTATTCCATTAAAACCAGTAGGAAAGAGAACATTGTCGGAGGCCCGATTCAGACATGGTTGTAGAGAACCAAACAGAGGTGCAAACTAATCATTCTCGTATTTCTCCAAGGCTCTTCAGTTGTTCAGAAAATAGTTCCATGGCTAATGAGAACAACTCAATTTCTTTTGTTGAAAGACTTTTAGATGCAGATTATGTCGAGGAAGAAGAAAGATGGAATAACATTGAGGGCCTTGTTTACTACAAGGACAATGTGGTAGAGGAAAACCAAGATGTCTCCATCGCTGGAAAGGATGATGATCCTTCCCCCGCACCCCTTCCTTCACTTCAGTCACTTAATCTAGGCTTCCAAAAGTCACTTGTTAACAACTCCCTACCTGATTGTGGTGTGGTTAAAAAAAAGGCAAAGGCAAAAAATCTAATGCTACAATAAGATCAGAGGATGGGGAAGAGCATGATCAATCAAAAATCACAGCATACTTACATGTTGGGAAGCGGAAGATCCTTTTCAAGTCACAATGAAGGTTCTATCTTGGAATGTTAGGGGTCTCAATGTAATGTCCCCGCCAGGGAACCCATAAGGAATCAGGCCTTATGAACAAAATTGCAACTAATTTTTTTTTTTTTTATACTACAACATTACTACTCCACATTTACATTCCTTAAGGTTCCCTTAATGAATTTCATTTACTAACATATTTACATTACTTGTCCAAATTAAATTTCATTTCCTTTCTTTACTTTCACATTTAGAACTTAAGAGATAGGGTGAGAAAATAACATTTCATTTACAATTATATTCCTTTCTTTATTTACTAATTCCATTTCTCCTTCCTACACATTGAATAACTATTCATCAAAATCACATTTCAATTTTAGCATAATAAACATTTTTCTTTCATTGCAATAAAGAAGAGATAGAAAAGATCATTCAACATTACATTGTATATTTCCAACTTTGTTCATTCAA
>MU227372.1:2259397-2270315 GCA_018584345.1 Thuja plicata | reverse complement strand
TCATGCTATTGCAGGGAGATGGCTGTTTGGACGAGCCCTAGGTGTATATCCCAATGTATGCACCAAATCTGAAAACACATAAATGAGCATAACTCCCGGGCAGCAGAGCACCAAGACCTATAACTCTGGATTTAGAGTTTTTTAGGCATCCCCTAAATGTTCCAATTTTTTTTAGGGAGAAACTCCATTGATTTTTAGTACTTCCTTCTTTAACCAAGGCCTAATTAGCCCTTTAAACCAGTCTTCAAACCTTCAATTCTAAGCATGGAATAAGGTTTCAAATCTCGGTGTTCTTAGGGTATGTGTGTCTCAATAAAGGGTATTTGAATCTCAGATTCAATCCTAATGTTTTTTGGAATTTTTAAAAGTTAAATTGACTGGTGTCTCTGGATAGGGCTACAAGCCTAGACTGCACTGTCTGGCTTTTGCATTAGAAACACTCCAATCGGTTTGTTTGGGTGATTGGGATAGAACCACCTGATTATCCCCATGTTGTCTAAGACCTCCATTTACTTTGTGTGGCATTGTAAGCCTTGAGACCTTCTTTGGGCACTTGGGTTATTGTCATTGAATGGAGTCAATGTGAATATGTTGTACTAGTTTGTCAAAGGTGTGAGTGTCAGGGCTTGTTATTCCTCAAAAGGAGTTAGGAATCCAATGATTGGGTCCTTTAGCCTTTCCACTTACATCAATCAAGTTTCCAAGAAAGGAAGAGATTGTTGCATAAATGAAGTTGTAGCTTAGTTGTAGATGTTAATCTGGCCCTGTTTTTGTTGAAGAGAAGAGACAATCATTATCAAGAAGAGTACAATTTGTAACATCAAGGAATAAACCCAGCTGCTGCTGAAGATAAAAGAATCTACCCCATCAAAAATTCAAGAAGCTGCTATCTTATCATTCAAGAAGTTGCTATGTTATTTTAGCATTTATCTTAGCATGAAAGAAGCTGCAATAAAAAATTGGATCTGCAATTGAGAAAAAAACAGAGCATTCTCTGTCACAAAAAATAGAGAACTCTTTTGTTTTATTTTTCATGATTATGATTTCTGTTATTTTTATTTTTCTCTCTACTATTGTCATCTAGTTTTCTGGTTCAGAGGTAGGGCTAATCAGCTTCTACAGTGGAGCTACTCCTATGAGTAGAATGGAAAGTACATAAGGGGGATTGTATCAATTCTGTTCAGAAGAGTGCCCTGCCTGAAGAAAGGACTTCGGTTCACCATCAATGTGCACTCCTACTTTAATCTGGTTGTCATCTCGAATGTGGGAGGAGCAGAGGACGTTCATGAGGTAGCCCAAACTCAAGATAAGCATTTAATAAAGAAAATTTTATATTTCAGTTGTGAGCATTAAAGACGACTCACCATGCAATGCTCTGCTATGAACCACAATTTGGCATCGAGTTGCTTTGGTAAGAACCAATTTTCATTATGCTTTGGTAAATATTGATGCCCCTTTTGATGGCTAACAAATTCAATACATCTACAATCACAGTATTCCATTTGATAACATGTATTGAAGTAGGCTGTAAAATAGTTCATATGCTATGTCTGTGCCTCCACATTTGCACTCATATCTATCGGAGAGTTTCCAATTTGTAATATCTGACACAAATCCCTCTATTGTTAATGCCCTTGACCAATGCCCATACCCATCTCCATACATCCATTGATCTACAAAAACATTTCTCCCCTCAAACTATGCCTTGACGGAGCCCATGACCTATTTGAAAGCTCCCATATTTTTGTTTCATCTCTGCCACATCACTTCCATTTTACCTCTAATGCTTAATGGATGTCCATTTTCTATGCTAAACTTCCCATATCAGAATGCATAGAGGAGAAGAAATATGCACACAAAGGGCTAAAAATAAGTCCACAGAGCCATCATAGGCATGATTGGCATCTTAATAAAACTTAGGGCATCCATGAACCGCAAGCAGATAAATTATTGGCAACGATTTGTGGAATTTATCTTTACCCCTACAAATGCATTAGCTTCAAACTTCCTAAGCCTTTCAACAGATACGTTTTTCACACATCCTGCGACATGGCAAACCATGAGACCGCAATTTTTTGAGGGATTCTGTAAAGTAGCTTCCGGGTTGGTACACGCGGGGAGGTGACTGGAAAGGGTCATGGAATTTGACCTTGCAAACCTATGACTTTAGAACGCCTTTTCACCAAATCCATTTCGTGCATATCCTGCAGTCGTGCAAAACCACAAAACCAAATTTCATTGAGGGACTGTTCAAACCCTGCGTACATATCTACCAGAGGGTTTCCAATCAAAACATTTGAAATAGGCCCTCACACATTCGTCCATCATTTCAAAGTTTCCATCATGCAAAGAGGCAAAGAAAATGTTGAGATTGTTGTAACTTTTTATTTGCACCTCCAATCTGCATTTGATAAAATAATTTCTACAACCTGCTCATGCTTGAACAGATTTCATACTCGTTCCAAGGCTTAGATTCTAGTAGGCACAGATGGTTAGAGCAAGAATGTCAATCCACCATGGACGCCGCCAACATGACTCTGCTACTATCTAGTCACGCGGTTAACGATGCCAATGAGAAAACTGTGCAAAGTTTGCAGAAAGAATCGAAATCAATCTCCCTACATCGGATATTTAATCTGCTATCAATAAAGATTTGATTTGCTCGCAGGAGATCTGATTCAATCTGCATAAGATTTGATTTGATGATTTTCTGTTGGCTGCTGGCTGGAAATTGCAGATAACTGAAAACCAGCGAGCAGTTTCCCAGGTGGATTTGCAGCGACGGAAAGGTTTTGTGTGAGATCTCCACTTATAATAGCCTATCGGCTAAAAATGAACGAACATTTTTTATTTGTAGGATTTTAATCAATAAAATGCATTTCCACACATATCCTTTCGAAGACAATAGCGTATATCATTGCTCCACTGTATACGGCATGATGGCAATCTTAGGTTACCTCTCTTTCTTTCCCCATGCACACGCATAAAAAATTTGTTAATTATAAGAGTTCGGTGTAATCTGTGTAATCTTATACTGGCTATTGCACTTTGGTGTGCAATGGGCACGTTTAAGATATTTTGAAGTGTACATGTAATTTTTTTTCCATATTTTTTTAAACTATTGTTTGTTGTTAATTATTTCTATTACTAACAAGAGATGCAAAGCATCAAAGTTCTTGTCAATAGGGTAATGCTTTTAGAGTAAAGGTGAAGTGCAAAACATTAAAACTTGCAGGAGTGAAAAAGGGGTAAAATACTTGTACATTATAATTAACAATACATTGAAATTTAGTGTTATATATCTTTGCATAGGTAAAAAAAACTAGTTATTATGTTGTATTGAAATCAGAAATCATTAACTTATGGATGGTAGGAAAATATAGTCCCCTTGCATAAGAAGGAAGCAATAACAAGACACATTGAAACAAATAAAAGTAATAATAATTATATAAGAATTGTTGTATACTTTATTCAATTTAGAGCATATTTATTACAATATTGTTTAGTGTCTCTTATGTTTACATTTTTCCACTTAGCCCCTACCATGTGGTTCAACAGAATCTCAATTTATGGATTGCACTCACAACTACTATGAACATAAGAACATAACTCCTAACATTACTTCACTTTTCCTTGTCATTGATGCTTTGCAACAACTCGAAGCTTTTGTAAATTGGGAAATAAAGAAATTACTTTAAATCAGAGATCGATGACTTCTAGTATGCATTTGCCTTTAAGAGAGAGGAAGCAAGAAATAAAGAAATTACTTTAAATCAGAGATCGATGACTTCTAGTATGCATTTGCCTTTAAGAGAGAGGAAGCAAGGAGTAAGTAGTCATATATAATGTGAAGAGAATTGTAATAACCATTATGGATACACCAACAAGATGCAAAAATCTATCCAAAAGAAAAAGTTATTCAATGCATTGAGACAAAAGTTGAAGTTGGTCAAATCTTGTGCAATAGCCAAAATAACGTAAGCAATATGTTAGTGCTAAAATTTTACACATATATTGTCATTGGAATTAACATTTAAGATAAAATAATATATCATGTGCAGAGCCTCTCCCTCTACCCTAGATTCCAATGATAATTAATTAATTAATAAGTTAATTAATTGTCATTGGAATCTATCTTTTGTAGAGCCTCTCCCTCTACCCTAGAACTGTCGGATGTCAAAGTAATTTGGCATCTCGACGATGATAAACTCACAATATAGCTTTCTCAAAAAATATAGAGGCACTCCCAATTATTACAGGGTGTTTGGTAAAAGACCATTTACCACCTATCCCAAAAAGATGCTTTCATCCTATTGTGAACACACCAATGTATAGCAAATCGAGTCATATTTTCTTCTAGGTTGTTACTAGTAATAAGATCAGTTAAAAGAGCACATATGTCACGTTTAAGTATGCCCTTATTTTTCACTTGATCATATGACAACACATCCACATAAAATGTTTGACATCTATCCCTTCATGAATCCCATTTCGTAACCTCCCTAGATACCTCATTTGCACTATTGGCCATTCTTTCTAGCAACAAGGTGAGGGTTGAGTGGTGATCAAGACTAGAGGACCTGAACCCTTTGACCAATATAGAAATTAGGACACTATTTTGTGTAAGGTGTTTTATCAGATCATCTTGTGTGGCATCTACACGTTCTAATGGAGGACTTGGAGGTTTTACATGTGGCAGTGGTTGTTGAGGAGCATTATTTTGAGGTTGTGGAGCAGCATTTTGTGGTTGTGGTTGTTTCGCATGTGCAATGTTTTTGGGTTTTTTTTCTGTTGCTTGTGCACGAGGTTTTTGTTTTCTTTTTTTTGTTTTAGGGGATTGTTTGTAGAATCTAACATTAAATTAATGAAAAATGTAAATCAATTAAAAACCCCTACCTCAATGAAAATCCAAACAAAAACAATCAAAACACTAAAATCTTACATGTTCGAGGCGGTGTCATTGTTGCAAATTGATCAAAAATAAAAATGGATACAAAACACGCTCAGGGTCTGATGAAATATGTCTTCTCAATGTTGTTTTTCCTCCATTTTTGGCGTTGGAATGGCCCAATGCCACGGGTTTTGGGGAATATAATGTTCCTCAAAACCCGTACGGGTTTTGAGGATCATTTTTTATTTTTTTATTAGTTTTTGCTAGGCTTGGTAAAACCAAGCCTAGCACGTTTTTGAATTTTTCATAACACCCATGGGTTATGAGAATATTGGTTTTTATGTTTTTTTGCATATGGTCACTTTTCTGTTCACCATCTTGGTGAACTTACCCATTGTAAACTAGTGTTCACTCCAATTTCCCATGAAGTTATATTTTTTAGAGATAGTTTTGAAGAGAGGGATTATGGGATAACTTATAGAAGTGTAGTTGGGAGTTTGATATATCTAAATCACTCTACTCATGATGTTGCATATGTAATTTCTCTTGTTTCAAGGTATATGAAAAACCCTTTTGAATTGCATATCAAGGCTACAAGAAGAAATTTGAGGTATGTGAAAGGAACTTTGAAGTTTGACATTTATTACTACAGTTATTGAGGATTTATTCTAGTTGGTTTTAGATGATTGGGTAGGTAGTGTGGATGATAAAAAATCTACCTCTCGTAGTTGTTTTAATTTTTCTTTGGGTTCCATTTCATGAAGTTGAAAGAAGTAAAAAACAACTTATTTTTCTCCCAAAGAGGTAGAATATGTTCCAATAACCTCTACAAGCACTCAAGTATTATGACTCATGAAAGTTCTTGAAAAAATAGTTGAAAAATAACTTTACCCTACAACATTTTTTTTGATAATATGAGCACCATAAAATTGGTCAAAAATCTTGTGCATCATAGTAGAACTAAACTTTTTAATCTAAAATATCATATTATCAAATATTTGGTGCAGAAAAGATATAGAACTCCAACATATGAAGACTATCAAACAAATTGTTAACATTTTCACTAGGCAAATTGTAAAGGCTCAAATTTTTATGCCATGAGATTTTACTATGAATCCTCTGCACATCAAGAAGTGTGTTTCAAACTAATCCTTTACAAGAAACTATCCTCATGTAATTCTACTTAGTTATTCTATTTAACAGGCTTCATATGATGAATAACAATCAATCATTATTTTCTTTGTTTTTGTTTTAGAATGCACTTTTGTTTTTATTTGAAGGAAACAATATCTTGTATGCATTAAGTGATATAATATATAATATATTGAGCACCATTTAGCCCATGTATTCTTGGCTTTCATAATAAAATTGTTTAAGCTGCTCTATTTAAGCATAAATAACAATGTAGTATGAGTTTATTTTATTTTGTTGTTTGTAAATTGTTCAAAGTTATAGAAATTTTTTGTTTTAATGTTTTGTTGATATATATCTATCATCTTTTATATAGGACTATTTTACAACTATTTATCTTTATCATCTAGATGATGGATCATAGAGTGTGATTTGGAATGTTGATAAAAAAATTCACACTGTACACTAATCCAAAAGCATCATCAAATAAATCTATATTGTACTTAAACATATCACTAGCATCACAAATCAACTCATTAATAGAAGCTTCTTTCTCTACATCAATTTGAGGCTTGTCCCTTTCTCTCTATTTTAATTTTTAAAAAGTGTATCTTGTATGAGATAACCAATATGATTCACTTAAAAATAGTGAACTACAACCCTTTATTATTTAATGTTTGACATGATTAGTATTTACATTAGACATTTTAGATAATATTTTCATGAAAAATAAGTTATTGGTGTAAAAAAACTCAAAGAATCATCTTTCATGCTTGAGATTTTGAGTTTTTTAATCAATCTAAATATCTAAGTATATTTTTCGGAGACAAATGTGAGATGTTATCACTAAAAAATGAAAATCCAAAACTATATCAAATTATTTATAATAAAGAACTAGCTCCATTTATTCATTTATTCGTTTGAACTCACACATGCTTAGTAATATCCCGTAAAGTCTACACGAATCAAAAATTAAATTTATACACAATTTCTTTTGGTAATTATAAATTCTCCTATTATAAAACTAAAACTTATTTTATCACTAGAATAATCAATAGGAAATGTCATAAAGTCATTCATAGAAAAATAGAAAGACTGAGTAGATTCACATGCGATTCCTTCATATCAATTTTGTATTAAATGAACAAATAACTTCAAAATTACATCATCTATCTTCTACCTCAAAATAATTTACCAAACCAACAAAGCCTAAAATGTTTGCTTCTTTCCTTTTCCTTCATGGATGAATGAAGGTTGCATAAAGTTTTGAAGGGCTGACGTGAACAATTGGTTGAACCAGCCTTGCAGTATTGTAATCTGTCTCTATATATATGGGACATAGCTATCCTCTATGTAAAATGCACCGTTGACCAAATCTAAAAAAATAGAAAACAACAGATTTTCATTAAATTTTCATCATTTTTTCTTCATGATCTGCATATTTTGTGGTGGAAAACAACAAAAAAATTTGCCAAAAAAATAGTATGTTTTAACCAATGTGAAAAAAAGATTAGACTCTTTTTTATCTTTAGTGCATTTTACATGGATACTAGCCCCTGCCATATATATGTGACATAAATTTCCTTGATTGTAAACCTGGAAAGAAGCTACACCTTCTCGCCAATCATCATAAACACATAATGAAATTGTGTTCAATAAGAACACGATCAAAAGTATGAAATTTTTAGATACTAAAAAGTTGTTAATGAGCACATGTTCTTCCATAGAATCGGCATTTATATCTGAGCAAGGCTAAAATAAATGGCACATATAAACTCCCTACAACTTCTATTAGCATTAGAAAAATTATATGAAACCACAAACTCGGTATTTTGCCACTTTTGTGACCCAAGAAAACTGAGCTTAATTTATATTGTACAATTTAGAAGATCAAGGAAGGTGGTTGCGTCATAAATAATTTATTAATCTATGACACATTTGGAAAACTGAAATTTGATAACAACTACTATGTTTGTGGAAATGTGCCCTTGAAAAATTTAATTTAACCATACAACGTAAGACTCACATGAGCTTAAAATGAGAGGTTTTATTATTCCTTTTCAATATAATGGTTGTTACAGATATTCACCCGCTCTTATCCTGTTCTTATTTAACTCACAAATCTTTTGGAAGGTTTTCCTTTTTTAAATATAGAGAACTCTATCACTTGGAAGGAGGTCTATTATTAACATCAATTTATTTTAAAATGATATCTTTCAACCTATTTTTGCATATATAATATAGGTATACTAGTTATTGAAGTGAAATAATTGTTCTGTTGTGAAATCTAAATATCACAAACCTTTCAGCTTTTGATTTATTTGTCTCTTCATTGTTTTTCACCTATGAGTTATATATAATTGATAATCATAAAAGTAATATTTGCTCCATGAAGAACTTATGCATTGTTGCAACTGTGTGTGTTGATTGGTAGATGGGATTTTTGTTCATGGTTTGATATCACATCTTCTTACCTTTCAAATGAACTTAGTCTGATTTTATTTTGTTGAGTTTGAAGTATTTTAGAGGAGAATCTATGTAACCTTCCTAGTTCAAGAGGGTCTAGTGAGGCTTCCACAAACAAATGCCTCTTTCTTGAGTTTCCACCGTGGGATTCGTAAGGCCATGGGGGAATTAAATTAAAGTGGATGTACTATTTCTGAAAGATTTTTGCAGATAGACCTTCGGGCTGCAGAGAAAATGGATCCCTAGGTGAGCATCTCAATGTGCTCACCGTGACTGTGCCTGCAAACTAAGTTGCAGAGGAAGGGTTAGAGTGGTGAGAGGCCAATTAATGGTGGTTTTTGTGATTTATTAGATCCTTCTTATTTTTTTGGGTGTTAGGAGTATTGGTGGAAGCATGGAAATGGGTGTGGCTTTATAATTCAACTCGAATTAGGCCAAATTGCCTAATCAGTTCAGAGTGGTTTGAAGTCCTTGTTGGAAGAGTTGGAAATCAAGATCTAGGGTTTGGATAGAAGTCCAAAAAGGGTATTTGTAATGTCTATTTTTCAGTAAGATCTTTGGAAATTTTTGAATTCGTACCCAAAAAATAGGTAAACCAGGGCTACTAAGGAATAAGCATATTTACTAGGTCTAAGTAGACAGTTGATATTTTAAGCCACATTTGAACCCGAACGAGTGACTAAGATGGATTTTGAAAAGTATCAGAAGGGTATGGGAATCCACTCTACCCACTAGTAGTTTAAATCCCACAAGATCCATTATGTACCCATTTTCTAGGAACCAAGGGTAAATGGAAGGAGTGGTGAAATGTTGAGTAATTGAAGGGGAGTTGTTTGGTGTTGTGAGGAGTTAGTGTACAACCTATTTGAAAGGTTTGGAGTTGTTTAAGGAAATGAAGGACACTCACCTAGGTTTTGGTACCTTTTTGTAGGAGAAACTTTTAGTTTTACAAGATCCTCATAGGAAGAGGCAGGAACACATTACCCTCTCCCCATCATATTTGTATCATAGCAAATAAGATTTGCCTATGGAGTGCATGTCTGAAGAGGAACCAAAGGTGGAAGTTGAGGATGACACAATTCCTCCCAAAACTATGTCTCAAGAAGCCATCAAGAAGATGATGGAAGAGATGCTCGCAGAAAATATTGAGGAGTTGAAGAGGTTTGATGGTAAAGACAGAGATGTTGAGGGTGAGAATGATGCAGATGAAGAAGGAGAAGAGGAAGAAACCCAAGAACCTATAAGGGACCTACCTACATACCAGAAGTCATTTGTGGATGCATTGAAGTCAGTAAAAGGTGATGGCACTGAGAAGCTACACACCTATGGGGGTAGCCTAGATCCTAATGAAGTCGGTTGAGCGTTGTTTTTACACAAGTCAATTGCTAGTATCTCGAGGTTTGATTTCCCCTCTTGAAGGAATAACGAATTTATTCCCAAGGTTCTCTATGGTCATGGTACAACCTGCTTGGTAACTCAGTTGAAGATAAATGTGAATGTTCACAAGGAGGCCTTTGCTAGTACATTCAAGATGTCAAACTGCAAAAGAAATTTAGGATTTTTTGATTTACCAAAAAATGTAGCTTACTAATGATGCAAATTTATGCTTAAAACTAAATTTGATTCCAATTACTTCAGATTCATGATAGGAATTAAAAGAGTTGGGTGACAAGAATAAAGTAAATTTTGCTGGAAATGAAATCCTAACGGACATAAACTATTGTTAATCTTTCTTTGCGAATTTGAATGATGGAAATATTTGGAGAAACCCACTAGATATAAATCAGACCACTTTGCAATTGTATACCAAATTGATGTAATCGTTTGGAGAGAAAATATATTTACATGCAATTTTCAAAACATATCAAATCGTGAAGTCACCAAGATGTGCACACACACGAGACGGATTTATCATTGAACCCAAAAGATGATCTTTCCCATACATTCGTCACAGCAAAGTAGATGAACAATAGCAAACTCCAATTCAAAGAATCGCAGATTCGAGAAACAATGAACACAGTTGGCTCTTTGAAAGCAATGAATAAGTAAACACACACTCATTTATTTTGCATAGATAGCAAAAAAAGAATCACACCATGACTGAAGCACCAATTGTAGATCTTTATTACATCAATAATCTGACCCAAATACATTATTTTTCTTACAATATATAGAGTTGTGATCTACAAACTCTGAACCCCGAAACTAGGGCATCAGTAACTCTAAAAACAATGAAAACAAACTAGAACTAAAGATTGCTAAAGAAAGTATTGGAGATTTGATTCTGAACAGTTGATTGATTATATGTTTGTCATTGATGACAACATATAATACACAGCAGTACTTCTGTATGTACTTATCCATATGATGACATGAAGACCAGCGTGGATAGATACATGTTGTTGACATGTTTACTATGCTATGTTCATA
>MU227372.1:2214528-2231609 GCA_018584345.1 Thuja plicata | reverse complement strand
ATTGCTTTCTCATTTCCATGTTATGTTAGGATTATTAATCTAGAAGATTAGATCTTGATATTGCATGTTTAAAGACTCTTTTCAAAAGAGCAATACACACACACTATACTTTCTATATTTGGCTATTCGTGGAGGTGGAAACCACCAAAATAGGGGTTTGACTAAGGCAAAACTCTATATAGCCACCCCAAAACCCTTTTTTAAGATATTTACAGGTGTAGGATAGAGGATCCAGGACCAGATCTAGATACCCTTTTCAGTTTTCTTTCGGATGGAGTGAACAGGGACACAATCGGATCTGTGCAAGACATGGTTGGCAAAAGTGGTACAGGGTCGACCTTTTTATAAGATGACATCGAAACAGAAAAATATTTCTGGGTTTTGTTCATCTCTACGTTCTGGTTTGGGATCAACTGTAAAATTTTCCAGAAACAGTCTACAGAACTTAGAAAATGAGTTTTTCCAAATCAGCTATGTTATGAGGTAGGTATCTTATTCCCCTATTCTTTATATGCTCTTTTCCATCCTTTTAATCAATATAATTAAACGTAATAAGATGAAATTTGGCCTTAGGATCTCTTTCCTCATTATGCACATCTTACTTGGAGATCCTTAGCACTAAATAAATAAAACCCAAATTTCTCCTTTACATTTTGGTGAACCTAACGTGAATTAGTAAGCCAAATTAGGGGGGCATAAGGGGCTTTATATACTTGTCAAGATCATCATAGTAAGACTTAGGTGGTCTTTGGATTTTCATTAACCTCTTGTGCTGCAGGTTGCGGATACTAATGGTTTCTTGCAGGATCTTTGCATTAAGGACTTGGCTATATCCTTTTTATACTTTATGATGTTTTCTTACTTTAGCTTGCATATTCACATAGTATCATAGCTAAGATAAAGTGGGGGCTAAATGTATCATCTTAAAATGGAAGCACTTCCATTCGGATGAGTTTAGCACCCTCTTTTAGTTTGTTTTCATATTAGATTTGCATATGTGTTTGATTATGTGAAATTAGGGTTAGGATCTTGTGGATCCTCCTAGAGTTCCCTTTTCATGACTCTTTTCTCTAGGTAGGATCTATGTATTGGTCCTCCTGAGCCTCATCCTACTCTCTCTCTCTAGGCCTCTAGGCCTTCTTAAACATTCTGGTTCATTCCCCCACCTTCCTAGATCCCCGTCTGCAACATTCTAGAGGTCTGCCTGAAATCTCAAGACAAGGTCGAGGTCGACCCTGACCTAGGTCAGGGCTGAGGTCAACCCTATCATAGGATAGGGCTGAGGTCGATCCTTTCCTCTGCTAGGTATGGGTCCCCACTTTCGCATCCAGAGCTTATCAGGGTCTAGAACTTAAAATAGGTCCCCGGGTTCAGATACGGATGTGCTTTCTCTAATATTTGAATTATTATGTTTCCTCCTTAGTTGGCAATTACAATGGGACCATGATTCGAGAAGAGATTTGGATTTGGATCCCTTGCATTTCCCTAGAAGACCTATATTGAGATCTCTATATAAACACTCTCTTTTGCCTTCATTTGATCATGAGATGAAAAGAAATTGGGAGATAACATGATGAAATGATGATGCAAACAAGCAAGAGGATGATATAGAAGGAAAAAGCTAAGAAGACATATCATTATCTTCAATCAAGCATTTTCCAAGGACAAGCTATGGTGGATCTTCATTGAAGCAAGAAGGCATTCTCTTTAGATCTACTATTTTAAACATTCAAGCATTCAAAGGACATTATCATGGGGTAGCAATTACGGATTGTGAGTTGATAGGAATACTTTAGCCTGGGGGGCTTGGTATGATTTCTTTGTCATATTCAAATCTATGCATTTCTTTCTCATTTCCATGTTATGTTAGGATTATTAATCTAGAAGATTAGATCTTGATATTGCATGTTTAAAGACTCTTTTCAAAAGAGAAATACACACACACTATACTTTCTATATTCGGCTATTCGTGGAGGTGGAAACCACCAAAATGGGGGTTTGACTAAGGAAAAACCCTATATAGCCACCCCAAAACCCCTTTTTCAAATATTTACAGGTGCAAGATAGTGGATCCGGGACCAGATCTGGATACCCTTTTCAGTTTTCTTTCAGACGAAGTGAATAGGGACACAATTGGATCTATGCAGGACAGGGTTGGAAAAAGTGGTACAGGGTCCACCTTTCTTATAAGACGACATCGAAACAGAAAAATATTTCTGGGTTTTGTTTGTCTCTATGTTCTAGTTTGGGATCAACTGTCAGATTTTCCAGAAATAGTCTACAGAACTCAGAAAACTAGTTTTTCCAAATCAGCTATGTTATGAGGTAGGTATCTTATTCCCCTATTCTTTATATGCTCTTTTCCATCCTTTTAATCAACATAATTAAATGTAATAAGCTGAAATTTGGCCTTAGGATCTCTTTCCTCATTATGCACATCTTACTTGGAGATCCCTAGCACTAAATAAATAAAACCCAAATTTCTCCTTTACATTTTGCAACAATGTTAGTGCATAGAAATTGTAACTGATAAGTAGCATAGAAAGACTTACCTCTTGGATTTATTAGTTCAATCCCTACACCTACTCCTTGTTTACACTTAGACCTATAGAAATGTAATTTCCATATTTGGTACTATTTTGCGGGATTTGACTTGGTTAGGACATTTCCTTTGAATCTCCTTGTTTTGAGCATCTGCTTCTTTCCCCCATCACTATTTGAGGAAGTCAAATCTTATTTACTTAACCCCTAAATACTTTTGAGGTCTGGGGATTTAGCACTTTCACCTTCCTAGTCTTCCTATTCCTTTTGTAGGTTGGACATGTGTCATCATCTGAGGTGCTCCGATCACTAAATACGTTCAAGGTAGGGATCTTTTCATATGAATCTGACCCACTGTCTTGACTCTAGGTCAGAGTGTCTGGATTAACAGGGATATTTATCTTTGGCATAGTGTAACCTTCATTTTCCACCTCAAGGCTTTCCTTTTCTATCTCAGGTCTCTCTAGGATTTTAATTGGTAGGGAAATTTGAGTTAACGCTCGCAATAACACATCTTAGCTACTGGGGCATGTGAATTCTGAATGACTTACTTGGTGAAACTGGCAGTACCCTGGAAATAGGAGGATGTTAGGGTTTGCATCCCTCCCTAGGTGTTGCAGGATTGTCATCATGCTACTAATAAAGTTTTGAAATATGTCATTGTTGATTTTGAATTCTTGTAGACCTTGTACGGAACTGTGATCTTTTTCTTCAACTTCTTTAATTCGTAACATGAGACTGTCATCCATCCGATAGGTACCTAGGTTAGTTTGTGTGAATAGAAATTCATTCAAAGTATTATAGTCTATGATCACCCTCTTTAACTTGGGCTCAGCATCGATCTTAATCTGATTGTTCAATCCCTTCCATGGTAGCCACAATTGGGTGAAATCAGTGGACAACCATCCCCTCAAGCATTTGGTCGATTCTTGACTCAGCAACATCCCATAAGTCTCAGGGATATCTATTATGTGCACATCTATGTTTTCTTGTATCCTTGGATCAACAACCAGTTGGATGTGTATGTCCTTAAGTATGCCAATTACCCTGACTTCTATTTTTTCAAGCTGGATCACCACTCTATTTTTTGTTTGTGGAACCATCCCTAGTTTTTGATAGATGGATAAGGTCATGATGTTACATGAAGCTCCTGAATCAATCAAGAAGTTGTGTAAGTTTTTTCTAAATATTTGTAGACTGAGTAGGAATAGTGGTACCTCTATCTTGTCTTTGAACATTGTTGGGAAAGCTTTGGAAGTGTTGATATTGGAGGTAGTGTTCTTTGCACTGCTTTCCATTGTACCTTGTTTTGAATGGTCTAGGGATTTTAGGAGTGCTTCTCTCTAAGAAGGGCAGCCTTGAAGCATTTCAAACATAGATATTTTCACCTTCATTTTCTTCAATTCTTTGACCGTACTATATTTGGTGTTTGACCAAGCCGAACTTCTGTAACCAACAAACGTGCTTGGTGGAGATGATGTGGAGCACTCAAACCTCTATGCCATGTAGGGTTGTTTCTCGTTCAGGGGTCTGATAGAGTTGGTTGTTTTCCCAGAGGTATACCATCAGTCAAAGGTTCTTTTTGGCTCTGTAAGTTGTATGAGTTTCGATGATCATTTTGGAATGTGTGAACTTTAGAGTAGTCGGGTTATTTCTCCTTCTAGAACGAGAACACAAAATCTTCTTCTCTAGTATAGGTGTCCAAACTTTCCCCATTTCTAGACTCATAGGATTCAAACATCATGGGATTAAACTGAACAGGTGGCTCCTCCATATTTTGAGGATATTGATTATAGGGGTTGCTTCCACATCCATCATTTCCTTGGCGTGGATTTCGAGCCCCAAAAAAATTTTCTGGCGTGGATTTCGAGCCCCAACAAAATTTTCCATAATAGCCTCACAAGTGTTAGCATTATCCGCAGGTATGATACCATTATTGGGTCAAGTGTTCCATGGTCTATTAGGCCTTTTCTGCCCAAATGGCTTATCCAATGAATTTTTTTTATTGTTATAGGTATTGAAACTCTTATTCTAATTCTGGGGGTAAGCATTCAGACTAGAACACGTATGTTGGTATCTATTTTGGTTTTGGGAGGGATTCAACTTCATCCGGGTGAGCTCATTGGTGAGTTGGGATAGGGTTTTCTTTATGGCATCCAACTTGGAGGCTAGGTGAGTATCAGGTTTGGTTTGGGGCACAACCCTTTGCTCCAAGAATGTTGTCTTATGAGCCTTGTAATCGGGATAAGTGATGGATGGTGGTGGGGTCACGAATGTTTATGTTGGGATTGGGTTTAATGAAGGCATATGGTTGGCCAAAGCTTGACTACTTTTTGAAAATTGATGCGGAGGAGCGATGTTACCAATGATATGTATGCCCCCAAAGTTCCCTTCTTGTAGGTTCATTTGTTGCGTAAATGTTATTGCCTCATTTTACACCTTTTCCATTGTGTCCCTATTCTCGGGGGGGAGTCTTCTTAGAAAAATTGAAGTGAAGGTGTCCAGGACTTTAAGGTAAAATTGTATGACGATTGCCTCTAGTATAGCGTAAGGAGCTTCCAATTTTTATGCATCTTGTGGAAATGATTATTGAACATAGCAATGGGCTCCTTGGGGTCTTTCCTCGTTGTTATGAACTAGTGATGTGTTGTAGCAGGGCCCGCATATAACTTAAACTAGTTAATAAATTTGGTTTCAAATTCAGGCCATGCAGAGATAGATCCCCATGGTAAGTTCAGGTACCAGTTGTATGTAAACTCCCCTAAAGTGTATGGGAATAGGTGGAAAAAAACATCTTGGTGGGAAATCTCCTTGCGGTAAAAGATTTCTTTGAAGGCACTGATGTGTTCTTCTGCTATCCTCGATTCTCCATATATAAAATGTGTGCAAAACTTCTCCAGATTTTTTGGTAATTCATGGAGATTCCCAATCAATTTTAGTGGCGATCTTTGTTTGTTAACAAAGAAATCCATTGGAGGAGGTTGTTATAAATTTTTGTTTTGGTTTATGGTTGCAAGTACAGTCGAGATAGCGATGTGTGATTGATGTCCAAGCGGATTCTAGGACTTGGTGTGATGGTGACAGGGATTCTCTCTTGAATTTCCTTTGTCGTTGCGAGCTCTACAGTGGTGAGTAAGTTTAAGGAACTCACCTATTTTTTGAGATGATCTAAGAACTTGCTCAAATCATTCTGGAGAGAAATATCCTCTGTTATCCATATTTTTTGTCTTTTGGCCCTCCTTCTAGCGCCAATTGTTTTGACCATTGTTTTTACACAAGTCAATTGCTAGGATCTTAAGGTTCGATTTCCCCTCTTGAAAGAATAACAAAGTTATTCCCAAGGTTCTTTGTGGTTGTGGTAAAACCTGCTTGGTAACTCAGTTAAAGATAAATGTGAATATTCATAGGGACGCCTTTAATGGTATTTTCAAGATGTCAAACTGCCAAACAACTTTAGTACTTTTTCATATTTACTAATTTATCAATAAATTTAGCTTACTAATGATGCAAATTTATGCTTAAAACTAAATTTGATTCCAGTTAATTCAGATTCATGACAGGGAATTAAAAGAGTTGGGTGACAAAAATAAAGTAAATTTTGTTGGAAATGAAATCCTAACAAACATAAACCATTGTTAATCTTTCTTTGCAAATTAGAATGATGGAAAGATTTGGAGAAACCTGCTAGATATAAATAAGACCACGTCGCAATTGTATACCAAATATATGCAATTGTTTGGAGAGAAAATATATTTACGCATGCAAGATTTTCAAAATCTATCAAATTGCGAAGTCACCAAGATGTGCACACACACGAGATAGATTTATCGTTGAACCCAAAAGATGATCTTTCCAATACATTTGTCATAGCAAAGTAGATGAACAATAGAAAACTCCAATTTAAAGAATTGCATATTTGAGAAACAATAAACACAGTTAGCTTTTTGAAAGCAATGAATAAGTAAACACACACTTATTAATTTTGCATAGATAGCAGAAAAAGCATCACATTATGAATGAAGTACCAATTGTAGATTTTTATTGCATCAATAATCTGACCCTAATACATTGTTTTTCTTACAATATATATAGTTGTGATCTAGAAACTCTGAACCTCGAAACTAGGGCATTAGTAACTCTAAAAATAATGAAAACAAAATAGAACTAAAGAAAGCTACTGCTAAACTGATACTGAACTACTTGAATGGATCCTTAATCCATTTACAATTAGTTTCCCATTGAAAATAGGGTCAAACTTGTTAAGAAAGAAGAAAGACATAAGCTGGAGTTTCATTTTTTTTAACTGGAGTCTTCTTCTTGATCTTTGAGTTCTCCTATGAATCTTCATCCAGGGTTCTCTTCGTGGTGGGAACTGATAGAAGACCCTTAATCATTGCAAAATGAACTCCAGTTGTGCATCTATCTAATCTAAAGTTCCATTTTCATGCAAAAAAGCGTTCACATTGGAATGGCCAAGAATTTGGACCTCAACCTTTGCCCCAAAAATTACCAAATGCAAATTTGACTAAGTATGGAACCAAAATTTGGGACCCCCAAAATTTTGGACTTTCAAAGGTTGAAAGGCTGAAAAAATATCCTTTGAAAAATGGCTAAGTTTGGATTGAATAATCAGTGTGGGAACACCTCTAGATGAGAAGCTCATAATCTCTGTACTATTTCCTATACTTCCTCATAGTTTACTTCTTGTCTTTTCACTTTAGCAAGGCATCGTTCTTGCTTCTCTCTAAAAATGGTCAATTTAGAAGAAAATAACATGATCTCTTCTTCATGTTCATAAATAATTTGCATATCTTCCTTGAAATAGAAAATTTTGTGTATGTCCTCTTTGGTGCCAACTCCTCCCAGAATATCTTTGAATTGTTGTATCACTTCTTTGGTCAAGCATAGGAGTTGCGTATCCTCATCTCGATATATCTCTAAGTCAATACCTGCAAAAAATTTCTCCATTTCTTCCACCCATTCCATAATTTCCTTATTATTTTGATGCACCTACTCCAAACATTTCTCATAGACCTTTATGGATTTTTCTATACTTTTGGTCCAGGTACTAAATTTTTCTATCTCTTCACCTTCATATATTTTGACCAAAATTTGGAAGCGTTGTTTCCTGATTATCCTTAGATCCTGCAGAGCTGATCATCATTGGGCCAGTTTAGAGTCTAATCCTCCATCTCCTTCCATAAGATCCACCAAATTGGTAGCTTCCTTAAGTATAACCCTCAATGGTCGAAAGATATCCCTAATCACCTTCTCTCCCCATTGTTCAAAATCATTCTTCCAATCAGCACTTACCTGAATGAAAGAATGGGTTACACCTGCTGGAAAGTATGGAGTAACTTTCTTCTCTAGTACGGCCTATAATGAGGCCTCTAGGAAATTTGGGTCATGGGACCCACCATTTTATAGATGAATTTCTTTAGAGCCTCATTCTTCTCTATCAGGGACTTGATAGTTTCTTCATCTTTTCTCATGAAACCTAAATCATGTTTGAACCCTAAAGTTATCAGAGTCTTACTTCATTCTCTTGTTGGTTATCCCAGATCCACCTCTTTAAATGTATAATCTTCTAGGGTTATCTACGCTTGAGATGTGTTGGTAGAGGGAACTACAACCTGTGTCTTCTAGCAACCCTTTATGTCTTGATTAACGTATGATATGGTTCTTGTCGGTATATTAGTCTCCATTTGATGGAAGGCTTGGCCTAAGAATGACATGTTTGTGTCTTCTTCATCCTCTTCATCTGTGTTGTAACATATAAAATTGGAATGTATGAATGTATGAAGGTGTTACATAATAAATAGGATTGTTTATTGAAATGTAATGGATAAATGAGATGTTCCTTTTATTCTCAAATACACAAAGGAAGGATCCAAATTGATTAACCCCAAAGGAAGGATCAATGCATAAATGAATCAATCGGTTGGAAATAAGAATAAAGAAGATCTTAATTTATTTTTTATAGAAGAGAATGTGTGATAGATTTAGAAAGATTAAGAAACTTTAATTAAAATGAATAGGAGAAAAGTACTAACCTCTAAATATTACAGATCTGAAGAATGTTGTTTTTGGGGGTCTACACTGAGTTTATGGAAAATTTGCAACCAGATCTGGAATAGAAACACAGAAATAGAAAAAACCCAGAAATATTTTTTTGATCTGACACAATTCTAATTTTGACCCTCAAGTCAATATCACCATTGACCCAGAATTTCCAATTTCGATCTAGGGCATAATTAACCTCTAAAATCTCTAACAGAAAATATGTTTCTGAATCCCGATGGTTTGCTAAAAAGGGTATCTGAATCTGCACTCCAGCTCATTGTTCTGAACCTATCCCTGCAAGAAAAATGGTTGGTTTGTTGGGGGAGGTGTTTTCCTTGGTCAAACCTCAGTTTTGGAATTAACCTCAAAGTATAATTGAAATTGCATAAGTAAAACAAAATAAATGAACAAATTCACCTTGCTTGTATGGAAACCCCTGTGGCGGATTCGAATCCATGGATCCACAAGTATGTATGCACCAAATGAATGTAGAATGTAGAATGTAGGATGTAGGATGTCTAAAATCAATTACTTGTAGATCTTCAACACCAATCTTGAATGGATCTTGGAATAGGAAGAGGCTTGGAGGAATGTATATGGAGAAATCTTCAACAAAAGGGCTCCGTAGAGCTTGAATCCTTCAATGGCTACCAATGGATCTCCTTGATTAATTGAGGGCTTGAGAAGTGCTTGAATGCTTGAGAATAAATGAATGCTTCAATGGTTACTTGGCTTGCTTCAAATCTTTCTTCTTCACCTTTAGATTTCACTTCTTAAGTCTTTGATAGTTGATGATCATGGTTAGAGAAAATGAGAGAAGAAAGATTCCTTATATATGAATCTAGGGCACAATCTTCTAGAGAGGCCTACGTAGGAGAATTAAATTCCAATTAGACCTATATCCCTAGAAGAGGACCTGTATTAAATATAATTTAATAATTGCTGCTCCGAAGACCAAACAGTCGACCCGGAAGAAGGAACTAATTATTTCTAAAGCACGACATCAGAAAACCTCAGAAACCTAAAATCTGGACCTTGAGTCAGAAAAAGGTTGATTGTGACCTAGGTCAAGGTTGAGGTTGACCTTGACCTAGAAAGGTCTATTTTGAACCTGAGGTCAAAAATCTCAGTTTGCAGTTTAGGGTGTCAGAAATAGGATGGCGAAAAGTGGGAAATGGGGAAGAACAGGGGAAAATGCCAGATCCAAGTCAGAGACCCATTCAAGGTTCTTGGCATGACTCCAAACCACTTACTCAGAAGGCTAAACCAATCTACAATGGAAATTCTTCCATTTTCTGGCTATACATTTATCCCCCACTTTAGCAAGAGTATGGACTTGATGCAAACTCTTGGTAAAGGAGATCATGAAGAAAAGATAATCTTATTGAAATCAAAAGGGACAAAGGGATCTTCAAGCCCCCAAGGAATTAAGTCTTTATCAACCCTAAGATCATGAAAAGAGAGATATCACCAGTCAAAGAGAAAGAGAGAGAGAGGAGTGGTTAGCTCACCTAGTAAGATATTTGTATCTCACTGTGAACCACAAAAAGGATAGGATGGCCCACCAAGAAAGCACTTGATAGTCACCCCATAAAGTTGTGCACCTTCTGGTGGCTTTATGCATGTATGTAGTGCATCTTCTAACAACTTTTATGAAGTATCCATGGATCCATATCCTCATATCACCATGGAATACATTTGTAAAATGTGTATCTCTTCGGGATTTAGCAACTTATGTCCATTACCTTCTAAGGATTTATCATATTGAATTGTAATTGAATGTGTCTCTTCAGGATTTAGCAACTTATGTGTGTTACCTTTAGAGGATTTAGCATGCTGAAAAACAAAAGGTTGGAAAAATACATAATATACAACGAGGGAGGCCATATATATGCCCCCTCCTTAAGATAGCAAAGTACATACTATTTTGTCATGTTAAGGAAAGAAAATAACAAGGATAAAGCCTTCTTCAACATCAAGACAGTATCCATAGATAACACCCAGTCCAAGCCAACAAGGTCACAGCTCCTATGAGGCGATGGAAGGGACGAATGCAAAGAGATATCATGTAAGAAGTGAAAAAGTAACCCTTATGAGGGATAGCACACTATTCAGTTTCCAAGGTGAGAGATTTATCAACCATGGAAACCCAATGTCAAACAAAAAAATAGGTTATGATCAAGGACATGGATCCTCAATGCAAACTAAAATTTTCATGTATGATTAGATATCACATAATAGATAGATATTGCTTAACCAAGGGAAAAATGGATCCCGAAAAGATAGAAAAGAAGGAGATGACATATTTGCCCCCCAAGCATAGGGACAAGGATGAAAGGGGACCTATTATATCTCTCAAAACACTATGCAAGACAATGAGCCGCCAAGGATTAGGCTAACATTTTTTATATAATGTGGAGCTCCATAATAGGAACATAAATGTTATTTAGAGAAAACGGGATTGAAATAAAACTCATTGCCACATGATATATAAATAACTTTACTATCAATGAGCTGCCTAATCTTATAATGTAAAGATTGACATTCATTAGTAGATTGATCATGAAATCTATGATACAAACAAAAAGGAAGAGTCTTCAAGTGTGGACTACATTTCTTTTTGCGTTTAGGTCTAGTAATTATCTTAGCACGAAGGAGTTTAGGCAAAATAACTTCTTGATCAAATTCCTTCATAGATTCATCATGTTTTGAAGTGTTATTTGAGATGTTGGTAACATTGATGTGTTGTTGAGGATTAAATCCCAATCCATAAGAATTCTCATACCCCCCATTTTGTAAGGGCATTTGAATTCCCGGTTTATGCTTACCACATCCTTGACCATGGAATCCTTGTTTAACTAGTAAATGATAACCATGACCATAATTAGAAGCCATATCAGAAGGAGTCAATGGAACTTCAGTAGTTAGTATGGCATCATTAGTAGGTTTAATAGATTCATAGTGGATAGAAGCAGTGACAAATTTATTACAAAGGGAATGAGAAGTAAAAGCAAATTCTCATTGTTCAAACTCTCTTTGTTGCTTCATAAAATCAAGATTAGAAACCTTATGCTCTCCAATAAAGGTAGGATTAAGAGCTAAGGTTCCCCAATCATCTCTAGGAAGAGCATTAGAGGAAGAAGGATTACTATTAGGAATAGTAGTATTATGGGTTTGAATATTCAAACAAGGATTTGGTGCATCATTTGCATGAAGTGTATATACCATGTTGTTGTGAATAAACTTGACTTTATGGTGAAGGGTTGAAGGAACAGCATGCATCTCATGCAACCAAGGTCTACCCAAAAGGAGACTATAATTAAGAGGTCCGGGCATAACATGAAAAGGAGTATTCAAGATGAATGAACCTACTTTTATCGGTAAGGTAATGATGCCCAAAGTGTTCTTATCATTGTTATCAAAGCCACATATAGGAGAATTTTCAGGTTGAATAGTTGAAAGATTGGCTTTAATTGCTTTGAGCATGTCCATGCTACAAATATTATTCCCAGATCCATTATCAATCAAGTTCCTATGAATGATACTCTTATTGATAGTAACAACAACCATAAGAGCGTCATATTGATTATGAACTTCTTTAGAAGTTAGAAGGTAAATCCTTTTGAGTAAATACAATGTCAGGAGGACCCAAGGTAGCATGCATGCACTATAAGAAGGAATTTATGTTATCTTGATTAGGAGGTAGAGTGGGAAGAGTTGTTATAGCTTTTTTCAAGGCTTCATGGTAGTTAGGTGAAGTTTGAAGAAGCTCCCATAAAGAAATATTGGCAGGGGTATTGCACAATGGGTTTATCAAATCATACTCCTTGCCAGGAAGACGGGGTAGAGGAGGAAGAATGGGTTAAGAAGGTGGTAAAGAAGTAGGAACCATCGGATTAGGTTAAGGGTTATTCCTTGTATGATGGGTGTGAGCTACCAAATCTTGATCATTGAAAGACTCTAAAGACTCCATAGGTTTACCTTTGATAGTAATGTGAGGACAACCTCTGATAGTCAACAAGGGTTTTGGATAAACCATGTTAGCTATCTCAACACTACAAATAGATTCACAAGAAGGAAGCAGAGAAGACATCCTAGGAGGAGATGTGGTAGGATCTTTATTCTCCATAAGATCATCACTAAGGGGGAGAGCATTAAGTAAATTCATAGCATTCTTCTCTAATGCCTTATCACTAGAAGGAATCCCAAATGGAGGTAAAGCATCTATATTTTTTTCTTCTTTCTCTAAAATGTCTGCATAAGGGGAGTGTGTTTTAGAAAAAGAGTCACAATCATGTATTTATATGTCATTTATTAATAAATCACCCTCTTGTATCAAAGCTTCTTCACAAGGAGGGGATAAATTAATGTCTTTATCCAAGGGTTCATCCCAAAAAGTAGAATCATCCACAATGGCTTCATGAGGAAGAGATTAATCAACATCCAAATCCAAAGGCTCATCCCAAATAGGAGGATTATCATCCCTATCAATAAAGCACCTTGTAGGAGCGCCATAAATCACTAAATCTTGATCCCTAAAGGGGAAAGAACGTAAATTATATTCTAAAGTAGGCTCATAGGAAAGACATATATTAGGAGAAGAATTAACATCAATCCTCAACTCATCTCCATAAAGATAAAGATTAAAGTCATCTGATTTCTCTAATATATCCTTACAAGGTAATACAAGAGAGGAAAAAGCAACATCACACACACTAAATAAAGTATTTCTAGATGTATCAATTTTGTAAATAGTCAAACATGAAGGTAACCATGCACACACCCTATGGTAAAGGTCAATTGAAGAGGTTGTAGAGGAGGATGAAATAGGAATAGAATGGAGATCTTATTCGAACAATTTTCATCCTCACTTCCATGTACCTCATTAGGGGATCTCTCCTCTTTCACAACAAAAGCCTCATCAAAGTATTCAAAACAAAAATCATACATGTTGAACACAAAGTAACATTACAAGCATGAAAAATGTAAAAATTTTTTGTATTTTTAAAAAAAATTATGATTTTTTATTATTTTTGACATATAAATGCAAGAGCATAAAATAAATCTACTTTTAAATGCATGTAAGATCTAACATAAGATGCAAATCTAACACCAAAAAGAAAGAGTTGTCTATCGCGGGTTCACCAAAATGTAATATATATAAAATTGGAATGTATGAATGTATGAAGGTGTTACATAAGAAATAGGATTTATTATCGAAATGTAAGGGATAAATAAGATGTTCCTTTTATTCTTAAATTCACAAAGGAAGGATCCAAATTGATTAACCCCAAAGGAAGGATCAATGTATAAATGAATCAATCGATTAGAAATAAGAATAAAGAAGATCTTAAATTTCATTTTATAGAAGAGAATGTGTGATAGATTTAGAAAGATTAAGAAAATTTAATTAAAATGAATAGGAGAAAATTACTAACCTAGAAATATTACAGATCTTAAGAATGTTGTTTTCAGGGGTGTACACTGAGTTTCTGGAAAATCTGCAACCGAATCTCGAACGAAAATGTAGAGACAAACAAAACCTAGAAATATTTTTCTGATCTAACACAGTTCAATTTTGACCCTCAAGTCAATGTCACCATTGACCCAGAATTTTTGATTTCGACCTAGGGTAGAATCGACCTCTAAAATCTCCAACAGAAAATTTGTTTTAGGATCCTGATAGTTTGTTGAAAAAGGTATCGGAATCTGCACTCCAACTCGTTGTTCTGAACCTGTCCCTACAATAAAAATGGTTTGTTTGTATGGGGGAGGGGTTTTCCTTGGTCAAACCATAGTTTTGGAATTAACCTCAAAGTATAATTGAAATTGCATAAGTAAAACAAAGTAAATGAACAAATTCACCTTGCTTGTATGGAAACCCTTGTGGCAGATTCAAATATGTGGATCCACAAGTATGTATGCACCAAATAAATGTAGAATGTAGAATGTAGAATGCAGGATGTATGATGTAGGATGTCTCAAATCAATTTCTTGTAGATCTTCAATGCCAATCTTGAATGCAACTTGGAATAGGAATAGGCTTGAAGGAATGTATATGGAGAAATCTTCAACAAGAGGGCTTCATAGAGCTTGAATCCTTCAATGGCTACCAATGGATATCCTTGATGAGTTGGGGGCTTGAGAAGTGTTTGAATGCTTGAGAATAGATGAATGCTTCAATGTGATGACATGTAACTGATTGAATGTTTGATAATGTTAAGTTGAAGATGATGCAATACATTAAATAAGTTAATGGTTTGTATTGTCATTGATGTCAACTTCATATCATCTATATGGTCATATACATAATGCCAAAGACTTTAGAGAATCAATGGAACAAAGGTTATGCTTTCAACAATGCATAAAATTCAAGTATTCACCAAGTGAAAGACTACACCGACAGAGTGCACACCATCGGTAAAGACAGAGATAAAGTCACAGTGATGCCCAATGAGCAAAAGACAGTGTTTCCCGACGATCCCGAAGCTAACTGAAGTTACACTGACGGAACTGGCAGTTGTCACCAGCAACAAACTGCAGAATTAACTGACAGAACAGAGAGATCAGAAAATGACAAAATATCTAGCTGGCAGAGCTTAAGGATAAACTTAACTGGTTGTTTTATTTTTTTTATTCGACCATAGTTAAGTAAGTGATTTAAAGATGATTTACACAGTTGGCAAGAAGATAACTACGAGACAAATCAGGAGTTAAAGCTGTAAATCAATTTGGCTGGATTGTTTTTCATGCCAAGAATCAAGAATCAAGAACCAAGAAATAAGGAATATCATGTCTATATAAGAGACAAGCATAATTCATTTCCAGAGGGAACTCAGATACACGAGGGAGTGAATTGATAAAAATATGCTAAAGAGAAACTGATGAAGGTTAAACTTCAAATAGTCTTGATCAATCAAGCTAAAGGAAGAGCTAAAGAATTTTGCAGACACCGACACACAGTGAAGCACATCATCACAAAGTAGAAAGAATGAAGAACAAAGGATTATAATTGATACAATGATCAGAAAGGTAATGTACATAAATAGATCTAAATATCTGCAATTCAAAGTTGCATTAGAAATAGGTCATTATGTTTCAGTTTAACCATTGAAGTATTAAGTCTCTTAACAGAGTATGACTTAACAGTCTTTTTCAATTGAGGTATATCCTAACAGATTACCAGAAGGTTGACTCATGATAGTAGCATCAATCTTACCTAGATCCTATTGACAGTCTAAGAAGGAGGCTGATTCAAGGATGGTAGTAAGATTAGCATAAAGCCTATTGACAGTCTAGAGGTTGATTTAAGGATGGTAGCGTAGAAGCCAGATACTAAGTGACAACCTATGTATAAAAATCCTCTAACAAGGTCGCACTTTACAGTGTGTTTGTAACCTTTAACAGGGTTGGCTCCTAATAGGGCTCACTTCAAAAGAGTGAAAATTTGGGGTACCGGTCCCAGTGGTTTTTCCCTTAACAGGGTTTTCACGTTAAAATCCTTGTGTTATGTGTGTATGATTTATTATTTTATTGTTTTACATTTCACATATGCATTTATGGATTGACTAGTATACTCTACATATTTACTGAGTATCAGCAAATAAGTTTTACTACTTATCAGTCATTAAGGAGAAAAAGGACAGACAAGGTAAACCGAAAGACAGTTATTTATTTCAAGTATTTCAAAGGCATACATCTTGTAGGGACTTAATAATCTGAGGTGCATTAATTGGTAGATTGAAGTTTAAAAGGATAAATTTTTGAGGCCACTGATTCACCCCACCCCCCCCACCCCTCAGTTATTACTAACAATTGGTATCAGAGCTTGTGTGCTTAGAAGCAGGGTTTCAAGACCTAAGTAAAGATCACAAGATGAACAGACGAGATGTGCCTAAGTTGAACAAGGACAACTTTGCTTCATGGAAAAGTAGAATAAAGCTTCACTTATCAGGTATTGGCAATGATATTACTCAATACTTAGATACTGCATATGTGTTTCCTATAGGACCATTGACAGTAGATCAATTAAGAGTAAAGCATGAACATAACTACATGGTTATAGAACTTTAAGCCTCACTCTCTGATGCTGAATTTGAGGATGTCAAAGATTGCAAAAATGCAAAGACAATGTGGGACAAGTTGAAACTTGTACATGGAGGTGATGCAAATGTTCTGAGAGCCAAGGTAGAAAGCCTTAGAGAAAACTTTGATGATATTAGAATGAAAGAAGGTGAAAACATCACACAGTATAGCACAAGAATAAAAGAAGTAGTCAATGCTATACGAGGTCTTGGAGGTACACTTGAAGAGGAGACAGTGGTAAGTAAAATCCTAAGAACCTTATTGCCTATATATGCTATTAGAGTCTCTGGTATTCAAGAAATGAGAGCAGTAGAAAATAATACAGTCACTCTTGATAGCCTGATTGGTAGACTGATTTCATTTGAGATGAATAACTTTGATAATAGTGTCTT
>MU227372.1:2180599-2211277 GCA_018584345.1 Thuja plicata | reverse complement strand
TCATTATTTAAGAGAACAAGTTCAAGAAAAAGAGGTGATACTTGAATATGTGCAATCAAAAGAACAATTGGCTGATATCTTCACCAAGCCACTGCCCAAGAATACATTTGAGTACCTGAGGAAAAGAATAGGGGTCAAACCCATGTCTAACAATCAGTAAAAAGATAGAAAGTTGCATCATCCATATATTATCAAAATATCATTCATGATTGATGCAAGCAGAAGTTGAACTTCAAAGCTACATCTATATACAAAAAGGTATATATCATAACCAGGCACCAGAGAAAATTGTTTTATGATGGATAAGGGAAATTCAAGGAATATATTATGGATAGAAGACATTGTTTGACAAAATGTCAAATATTTGTGAAAATATTTGTTTGGAATTAATGTCAAAGGGAGAGAATGTATTCATATTATCATCATCATCAGAAAATATTCAGATTACTCCAAACAGGGAGAGATCATATCCATAGGGAGAGTACTCTAAGCTAACATAGAGCTTACCAGCGATCGGACATTTGTATTAGTTATCAAAACAAACTGTTTGGTAATTCGATGAATCTCAACAATTGTATTTCATGTTGTATTAGAAATAGTATAGTGTGATAATATTGTATATTGCCATCAATGCCAAAGTGAGAGATTGGTGACATGTAACTGATTGAATGTTTGATAATGTTAAGTTGAAAAGGATGCAAGACATTAAATAAGTTAATGGTTTGTATTGTCATTGATGTCAACTTGATATCATCTATATGGTCATATACATAATGCCAAAGACTTCAGAGAATCAATGGAACAAAGGTTATGCTTTCAAAAATGCATAAAATTCAAGTATTCACCAAGTGACAGACTACACCGGTGGACTACAAACCATTGGTAAAGATAGAGATAAAGTCACAGTGATGCCCGACCAGCAAAAGACAGTGTTGCCCAATGAAGCAGAATCACAGGATGCCCGACGAGCTAAAAATAGTGTTGCCTGACGAGCAAGATCCAATGATTCCCGATGGACGGAGATCCCAAAGCTAACTAAATTTACACCGATGGAACTGGCAGTTGTCACCAGCAACGAACTGCAGAATTAACTGACAGAATAGAGAGATCATAAAATGACAAAATATATAGCTGGCAGAGCTTAAGGATAAACTTAACTGGTTGTTTTATTTTTTTTATTCAACCATAGTTAAGTAAGTGATTTAAAAATGATTTACACAGCTGGCAAGAAGATAACTATGAGACAAATCAAGAGTTAAAGCCGTAAATTAATTTGGCTAGATTGTTTTTCACGCCAAGAATCAAGAATCAAGAACAAAGAAATAAGGAATATCATGTCTATATAAGAGACAAGCATAATTCATTTCCAGAGGGAACTCAGATACACGGGGGAGTGAATTGATAAAAATATGCTGAAGAGAAACTGATGAAGGTTAAACTTCATGCAGTCCTGATCAATCAATCAAAGGGAAGAGCTAAAGAATTTTGTAGACACCGACACACAGTGAAGCATAGTATCACAGAGTAGAAATAATGAAGAACAAAGGATTAGAATTGATACATTGATCAGAAAGGTAATGTACGTAAATAGATCTAAATATCTGCAATTCAAAGTTGCATTAGAAATAGGTCAGTATGTTTCAGTTTAACCATTGAAGCATTAAGTCTCTTAACAGAGCAGGACTTAACAGTCTTTTGTAATTGAGATATATCCTAACAGATTACCAGAAGGTTGACTCATGATAGTAGCATCGATCTTACCTAAAGCCTATTGACAGTCTGAGAAGGAGGCTGATTCAAGGATGGTAGTAAGATTAGCATAAAGCCTATTGACAGTCTAGAGGTTGATTCAAGGATGGTAGCATAGAAGCCAGATACTAAGTGACAACCTTTGTATAAAAATCCTCTAACAAGGTCGCACTTTACAGTGTTTTTGTAACCTTTAACAAGGTTGGCTCCTAATAGGGCTCACTTTAGAAGAGTGAAAATTTGGGGTACCGGTCCCAATGGTTTTTCCCTTAACAGGGTTTCCACGTTAAAATCCTTGTGTTATGTCTATATGGTTTATTACTTTATTGTTTTACATTTCACATATGCATTTATGGATTGACTGGTATACTCTGCATATTTACTGAGTATCGATAAATAAGTTTTACTGCTTATCGGTCATTAAGGAGAAGAAGGACAGACAAAGTAAACTGACAGACACTTATTTATTTCAAGTATTTCAAAGGCATACATCTTGTAGGGACTTAATAATCTGAGGTGCATTAATTGGTGGATTGAAGTTTAAAAGGATAAATTTTTGAGGCCACTGATTCACCCCCCCCCCCCTCTCAGTTATTACTAACACAATGGCTACTTGGCTTTCTTCAAAGCTTTCTTCTTAACCTTTAGATTTCACTTCTTAAGTCTTTGATAGTTGATGATCATGGTTAGAGAAAATGAGAGAAGAAAGCTTCCTTATATATGAATCTAGGGCACAATCTTCTAGAGAGGCCTACATAGGATAATTAAATTCCAATTAGACCTATATCCCTAGAAGATGACCTATATTAAATATAATTTAAGAATTGTTGCTCCAAAGACTGAAACAGCCGACACGGAAGCGGGAATTAATTCTTTCCAAAGCCCAACATCCAGAAACCCCAAAAACCTAAAATCTGGACCTTGAGTCAGAAAAAGGTCGATTCTGACCTAGTTCAAGGTCGAGGTTGACCTTGACCTAGGTCAAGATAGAGCTTGACCTTGACCCAAAAAGGTCAATTTTGACCCTGACGTCAAAAATCTCACTTTGCAGTTTAGGGTGTCAGAAATAGGCTGGAGAAAAGTGGGAAATAGGGCAGAATAGGGGAAAATTCCAGATCCAATTCAGAGACCCATTCAAGGTTCTTGACATGACCCCAAAACACTTACTCGAAAGGATAAACTAGTCTAAAATGGAAGTGCTTCCATTTTCTGACTATACATGTGTAAGTCTTTTTTTGTAGATGAATCTCTTTAGTGAACCAAGTGGATTTACTAAAGGTGGTAACTAGCTCATACGGGGCAATGTGAAGGACTAAAGCAAAGCTTTGTGGACTAGGGTTCACCCTCTCCTCTTTATTCAACTCTTCTTCATGTTCACCATCTTCTCTCCTCTTTTCCTCATTCACTTCTCCTTCCTCTCTCTCTTCCTCTCATTTCTCTTCTTATCTTGTGGCATCTTGTTTATCTTTATCTTTTCCTTCATCCTCGGAGGAACTGATTGATATCTTTGTATTAAGACCTGTCGTAGATTCTAGTGTGGTCTTGAGGGGAGGTGTACATTTTGTACTTACCGACACTTGGGGATTCAGGCTAGAGTAAGGTAGAGGAATAGATGGTGGTGGAGTAGGAGTTGCTATGGGAGTGGGGAGAGAGGGTGGTGGAGTAGGAATTTAAGGTGGTGGATTTTGTGTCACACTTTCCCCTACAGTCTTGTCCCCTTCTATGTTTTGGTCAGTGTTAGTATCTTGAGTTTCTACCCTTTTATTGGTGCTAGAATCCAATCCTGTGAGAGGCATATTTAGTTTGGGGTTTGTGGATTAGGATGTAGGTGGACTGTAGATATCCTATGGATTGATGGGAAACTATTCCTCTATGTTAATCCATTTCATGGAGTCAGGTGTATTTTTTCTTGGTTCTGAAAAACCTTCTAGGCCCTCGAAGTCTGACATGGGGAATTTGTTTGAGCCAAGAGTATCCAAAGGATTGTCATGCTCTTTTTGAGCCTCTATCTGCTTCTCTGTGGTCTCATTTTTCCTTAGAGAGGCTACTCAAGATCTTGTCCTTCTGATTAAGGGCACCTCCTCCAGGTTCTGGTTCCTCTTGCAGAGTCTCTAATCGGGGAGAGGTAGAAACTCTCTTTCTCTTGTAAACATTCTTTTTTTCTCCAATGGTACTAGGATACAAACTAGAAGTGGTAGGGCCTTTTTCTTTGGTGGCCTATGGTGGATCAATAGGAAGATCTATTTTCACTATCATCTTGGTCCTTTGTGTCTTTCCCTAGGGTTGGAACCATATTCCACTGCATGTTCATGCCCATATATTGTTCCTAATTTTTGGGGTGGGGCCTTCTTAAACTGAGGCACTACGAGCCTCTCTCTGTGTTTCTTGTCCGCATTCTTGGGTGGATCCATTTGTTTTTTATGGGAATATGATCCATTTGATAAGGATTTTGATCCATGCCATGGTTGTTCTGACTACATGCTTTGCTTTTAATTCAATGTTGTCATTCTCTTCTTTGTCTATTTCAGCATTCAAGATATGCCTATTGTATATTTTGTCATCATTATAGAGCGGCTCCAGTACATTATCTAAATATTTTTCCCAAACCTTGGGGGGTATTGACCTCTAAGGCCATTTTTGATAATGTGAGGGCTATCCTACAATAATTTTTTATTGTCACCTAGTACTCATCCACACATTTATCCAGTGATCTTCAATATGTGGCTCGTGGATGTATAATTTTCCAATGATATGGTTGTATGTATCTATGGCGTCAAATATGGCTCGGATGTGTGTATATGTTTGGGCTAGGCACTCATCCCACTCAAAGGACAATGATTTGCAAATTTTCATATCCTAGAGGGTGTAGGGGCCTATAGAAATGAGGAAATCCCAGTAATGCTTCTTCTTATGCTTGATATGTGTAGGCATCTAGAAGTTGCTTGGCTATTTCCAAAATGATTACCCAATCATAAGGGTACCTATGTAGTTTCTTGGGACTAAGGTTATATCCATCGACTCTGATGTATGTGAAAGTTATGAACTGTATATAATATGCCCCTATTGCCCTTACTCTAGAAGCAGCTTCCTCTGATAATCTCTTTGTGTAGTCACCTTTTATGGATCTAATGACTACAAAGATGAATGGATCATTCACTATTTGATAATCTGTGTTATTTTTGAGCATGTCATCTCTTCTTATCAATTGTGGATATATAGTGAAGGGCCATGCATTTAGCTGACCAAAGGCTCCCTATTTTGTAAGACCTGGATAGTCTGCTCGAGCGGCCAACTGGTACACTATGTATGAAGTCATGTAAAACTTGGGATTATGCTTTATAGTAGTTATTTTATCATCCACCTTATCACTCAGGATGGTGGCCCAATCAAATTTAGCCTTGCATCCCTTTATCTCTTCTATTAGAAGGATCATCCAACTTTTGAGTCAGATGGACTGAGGTAGTCCATATACTCAGCTTATCATGGTGACTGTCGTTTGGATGTCATCCTTCAAGTAACCCCTTCTTAGGTCTATTTTATCTAGCTTATTCTTTGGGAGAGGTTGCAAGAGGTATTCTTGATTTGCAATTTCATATGCCTCTTGGGTCTTATTTCTAAACCACCTCAAGCCCTTCTCTACAGAGAAGTCGTAGAACTTATCAACACCTTTCTAAAGATGGAAGACATATTCGATGTTTCCTGGCCTTAGGTCAAGAACTACCTGTCCTTCTGTGTTTTTAACAACCATCTCCTCTGGTGTGTAATGGTTTTCCAATGTCATGATGAGCTCAAAGGATAGGACTAACACCGGGTGTCCTGCTACATTGACCAGGATTGACAAGACAAGGGAGGTGCAATCTTCAGTTCTCCCTGCTAGTTGGGAACACCTCACTAATAATTCAGTTCATTCTATGTTCCTGATGTTTGTATCTGTGATCTCTTGGTACTTATTCTCAATCTTTAAAGAGGGATTATATCCTTTATATAAGTACTTCATTGGTGATAATATTCCCTTTTCAGGCATTCCTGCAAGGAAACATGCAAACATCAATATCTTTATTGAGGAAAAAAAACTAAAGAAGAAAAGAAATAAAAACTATAACTAAGAAAGCTAGAAGCAGTTGGCTCTTAAGTAGCCATAAATTAAACTTTATAACACTTTTTGGTCTTTTGGACTTTTGGAATCTGAAGACAAGGTCAGGGTGCGAAAGTTTGAAAAATTGATGGATGAGGTTCTAGAGAAGAAATTATTTTCGGACTTGCGGAGTGTAAAAACTGTGGGGAAATTTTTGGTGCGAAAGCCTAAAATCTGATAGACTTGGGGAGATGATTAAATGGATCTCGTTCTTTCGATGTACAAAGGTCCGAGGAAACTTTCAGAGTCTAAAACACCAAAACTTCTAGGAGGGGTGACCTTGTCTTCGTGGTTTCAGAGTTTCGGTGTTGTCTATTTATGCGAAACTCTGAAAGTCTGAAAGTGCAAAGTTGCACTTAGTCAAATTTGTCTCTGGCATAGGGGTATTGTTTTCAGCCTTTTAGAGGCTGAAAACCTGCAACTCATCCATGAAAAAGGAAGAAAAACCTAACCTAAATAATGAAAGAGAAAAACAAAAAATCAAGAAAGGGAGACCATGACCCAACCAAAGTTCCAAGGGCGCAAACCCTAAAGACCTAGGAGGGAGGAAAAATGGCCCAACAACAACACTGAGCAAACACAAGAACCAAAGAAACAAAAAAAACTAACCCTAACCTTGAAATGCGAAAGAATAAGGGAAGGAAAACAACAAAGAGACCCTACCTGAAAAGGTGCGAGGAAAGGGGGAGACTAAAGGGTTGTTGATCACGAGGAGGATCGACACAGCAATGAATGACAAGGAGGCGAGGAATAAAATAGCGGGTGCACAAGGAGCTTGAAAAAAATGTAGGTGGAAGACAGACAAGTGAGGGAAAAAAACATGAGTTACTTTTATATATCGCGGGGTGATGTCACCGAATTTGGATTTTTAGAGGCTGAAAACGTTGAAGTCTAGTGGCCTTCCCCTTTCGGCGTTTCGGCAACCGAAACACCAAAAGGTGTGGGCTTGGCCTTTTCCCTTTTTAGGGTTTTGGAATTTTAGAGGTCGGAGGACCTCCTGATGTCTGACACATCAAAAGTGTGAAAGGCCAAAAAGTAACTTTTCTTCCTCAACAGGCCCCTCCAGATCAAAGTTCAAGGAACAAGGGGAGGAGCTGACCGAAAACCCAAAAATAAGGGGGGGGACCATTGTCAGAGGACCAAAAATGGTGTGTGAGTTGTGGACCCACAACAAATTCATTGAATGGATAGAAGCTATGACAAACCACTTTGAGATGAATCAATTCTCAAAAGGAGACCGAGTTAGGATTGTAAAAGGGAAGTTAAAAGGTTCTACACTTGCATGGTGGAACTTTTTTCAACAAGAGAGAGTGAAGGAGGGTAGAAACATGATCTCATCTTTACAGATAATGAAGTCAAAAGTAAAGGCCCAATTTCTACCCACACACTATCAAGTTTAGATATACAAGAAGCTCCAAAACCTAAGGCAAGGGGATTTTTATGTTAGTGCATATACTGAAGAATTTCACAAGGTGACTCTTAGATCCAAGAAGAAAGAAGAGGAAGCAGAGAGAGTGTCCATGTATTTTAATGGCCTGAGGCTGAATATCCATTAATAGTTAAGTCTCTTGGCTCCTCATACAGTGAAAAAATGTTTTCAAATGGCTCTTAGAGTAGAAGAGAAGTTAAGGAGAAGAGGTGATCAAAACAATAGAGGTACAGGTGGAAGAAACAATAGAGGAAGAGGTGGTTTTGGTGGCAGAGGAAAATGCCAAGGATCCTAAGGGGAGTCTAGACCTAGAGAGAAAATGGGGGAATCAAGTAGAAGATGATACTATAGAGGTAGGGGGTCAAATGGAGGGAGGACTAATGGATCAGGTAGAAGATCCAAGTTTTCTGGAATGAAGTACTACAATTGTGGCCAATTGGGGCATCCTACTTATAGGTTCCCATAGAAGGCTTCCACTTCTCAAAGAAATGAAAGGAGGTTCAATTATTTATAACAAGATGCTACTAGTGTACATTCTCCTAAGGTGCATTTAGCATCGAAATCAATAGGAGAAAATTTGATGGTTAAGAGGACATTGTTGAAGGAACCTGTCAAGGAGGAGACACCCCAAAGGAGGCCACTTTTTAGGATCCAGTGCAAAATTCAAGGTAATTTATGTAAAGTAATTATTGATTCAGGTTCCATGGATAATAGAGTTTCCTTGGAAGCAGTTAATAAGTTTAAATTGGAAATGGTTCCTCATTCTTTCCCTTATAAGGTCATTTGGTTGAACAAAGGGAAACATGTAGTGGTTAATGAGAAGTCTTGGGTAGAATTTAGTATAGGGGGTATAAGGATAAGATACTCTATGAAATTCTACACATGGATGTCTATCACCTTCTGCTAGGAATACCATGTTGGTTTGATAGGAAGGCTCACCATGATGGTGAGAATAATTCATATGTATTTCAAAAAGATGGGGTGACATATAGGATACAGTCCATTGGGAATGAGAAGGATACTATTCAGGTGGGTTCTAGTGTGTTAATGGTGAGGGAGAAGGAGTTCCTAGATACCTTGAAGGGAGAAGGGGTAGGATTTTCCCTAGAATTGAAACCAAAGGTAGAATGAGAAGTTGGTGAGAAGGGAGAGATCCCTGAGGAAGTGAAGGATCTACTAGACAAGTATGTTGACATAATCAGTGATGGTACACTAGGTACATTTCCTCCTGAGAGGAGTGTGATTCACCAAATAGACTTAGTGCTAGGAGCTTCCCTCCCAAACAAGGATGCATACAAAATGACTCTTCAACAGAATGAGGAGATTGCCAAATAGGTTCAAGAATTATTAGATAGTAGCTTGATATGAAAGAGAATAATCCCATGTGCAGTCCCCAAAGTTTTGGCTCAGAAGAAAGGGGGTAAGTGGAGACTATGTACAGATTCAAGGGAAATCAATAGGATTACCATAAGATATAGGTTCCCTATACCAAGGATGGAGGATTTGATGGATTATCTAGGAGGGGAAAGATATTTCTCAAGGATTGACTTGATAAGTGGTTACCACCAAATAAGAATCAAAGAGGAGGATGAGTGTAAAATTTCTTTCAAGACAACAAAAAGCTTGTATGAGTGGCTTGTAATGCCATTTAGACTTTCTAATGCTCCTAGCACATTCATGAGGCTCATGAATGAATTCTTGAAAGACTGCATTGGTAAATTTATGGTAGTATATTTAGAGTGTATTATAATCTATAGCATGACTAAATAAGATCATTTAGAACATCTAAATCTTGTTTTGAAGAAGCTTTCTAATGAAAAATAATGATAAACTTTGAAAAGTGTGAGTTTATGAAGCAAGAACTTGTATATTTGGGTTTTGTGATCTCACATGGGATTTGAAGATGGACCACTCCAAGGTGGATTCCATACTCAATTGGCCCACTCCTAGAAGTGAAGGAGATATGAGGAGCTTCCATGGATTGGCCACATTTTATATGAAGTTCATTAGAAACTTCAATAGGATTTTCTCAACCATTTTGGAAACCATCAAAGGAGGAAGTAAGACAAGGTTTGTTTGGAATGATGGAGCAGAAAAGGGGTTTGAATTCCTCAAGCAAAGGGTAGCCACTCAACCTATTTTGGTTTTGCCTAATTTCAATAAGTTTTTCACCATTGAGTGTGATGCTAGCAATGTAGCTATAGGAGCATTGTTGAGTCAGGAAGGAAGGCTGGTGGCTTTATTTAGTGAAAATTTAAATGAACCAAAGAGGAAGTACTCCTCTTATGACCTTGAGTTATATTCTATGGTACAGGCCCTAAAGAAGTGAAGGAATTACCTCCTACCTAAAGAATTGTTTTTTATACTAACAACCATGATTTGAGCTTATTGAATTCACAAGAAAAGTTGACCCACAGGCATGTGAAGTGGGTTGAGCACTTGCAGTCCTATACCTTCAACATTAAAAATAATAAGGGTCGAGCTAACCAAGTAGCAGATGCCCTTAGTATGAGGTTTATGATAGTGTAGGAGATTCAACTAAAAAGTATTGGGGTGGATGGATTCAATGGTCTATACAAAGATGATGAATACTTCTCATAGGAATACAAGGTGTGCAAGGAGTTTGAGAATAGTTTCCATGGTCTTTTTGTAGGATATACCCTACAAAATGGTCTTCTCTTCAAGGGAGGATAGTTATGTATTCCAAGAAGATTAGTGAGGGAGAACTTGATCCAAGAAAAGCATAATGGGGGTATTAGAGGCCATTTTGGTCTCAATAAGACACTAGAGTTGATGCAGAGGTTCTACTTTTGTCCAAGGATGTAAAAATATGTAAGGAATTATGTAGAGTCATGTCACTCTTGTCAAAGGGCCAAGGGGACTTCATCAAATGTAGGACTATACCAACCTTTTCCAGTGCCTAATAGTCCATGGGAGAGCCTAATCATGGACTTTGTGGTAGGTTTACCAAGAAAAAAGAGTGGATATGATAGTTTTTATGTTGTAGTAGATAGATTTAGAGAAATGGCTCATTTTATACCCTGCAACACAACTCACGATGCCTCTTGATGGGACATATTAATGCCATATTTTAGATACCCTAGGATAGCCTTTTCTAGGTCTTTTTTCCTTGTTTTGTCATACTTTCTCAAAGACTTTATGCTCATCTTTTCTATTATGTGGCATGCTGCCACTAGACTTATGTTATGGTTAAACACACTTAATATGCTATACTTTGATGGATATGCTATGTTAATTACTTTAAAATTATGAATATGTCTTTATGAACAAATTAGTTGTTTGAAGATAAATAATGCATGTGTATTTTGGTGTTTGTTACCATCAATGTCTCTACCCTAACATCTGAAGTGCAGCACATCAATATAGAAACCATCATCTTGACCAAGTAAAATGCTCCTATGTGGTGAATGCCTGACCTAGTCTTGCATTAGGTTCACATGGAGAAACATTAAGCACAACACCAGCAAGTGGTTTCTAGGTGATTGAGGTGGCAGCAATCGAGCAAAGACCGAGGCAACGTAATGAATTCTCTAAAGAAATCTAGGAGAGAGTGGGAGTTAGATCTATTGTCAAAAGCAGCTCTTTCCTCTTTCCTGGACCTATTCTATTTTCTAACTTTATAGTTTTCCCTTTCTGTTGGTAGTATTGTAATAAAAGCTCTGCCTATTTCTGTAGCGTGTTCAGTTAGCAGTTAGATTTTTTCTCTTTAAATAAAGCTCCATTCCTGCATGAGAAGGAGGGCATTATCAGTTATATTTTCCATTATGTTGTTTTACAATTGTTACATGAATCTTGTACTTCCCTTTTTCAATCAATAGAAAATGAAGTGTTGATAATTAGTTCAGTGTAATTGAGTTTGGATACTCACTCAAGGGGGCCCACTTGGTGAGTAATCTATGTTAGTTAGTTAGAATCATTTGCATGTAGTTTCTATTTCCTGCATCTTAGTATTTTAATTCTGGTGTTAACACGGTTCTTGTGGCTTAGTCTGGTACTTCCTACAGCCAAAGTGGCAGAACTATTGAGGCATTATAGTTGTGTTTTCAAATTTTTGTATTCCTTCAGTATCTTCACTTTCACATTTCCTTTCCATTATTTACTTCATGCAACTATAGACTAGTTTCCTTTCAAAGCAATTCCTTTCCTTCAGCTATAGACTAGTTTTCTTTCAAGCAATTTGTTTCGTGCAACCATAGCGTGGTCTGAGTAGAATCCTTGGTACATATATCTTGCTGACATGTTTCAAGTACTACATCCCTTGGTTGATAAATTAAATGAGTTTTTATAAAGGAGAGTAGTTGTTCGGTAGGATGTCCAATCACTGAGTCATGGTAATTGCCTAGTTTTTTATCCCTTAATAGAACCGATCATTGTTTGTGTCATTGTCGGGGACGGTGTCAAGCCAAGTGTTCAACTCATCCATTTGTAGAATTTAATTCAAGCATGTACATTCTTTTCAAATAGAATTCACTATCAAATTATTTCATTCCACCACCGCAATTTTGCATTTAGATGCATGCATAGAAGAAGAGACGCTCTAGGAAGGTACTTTCCAAACTACTCCAACAACCAATTTGGAGATATATTTGGACCAAAAGAAGAAGAAGAGGAGGGTCAGTTCATGGATGAAATTGTAAACCTTCCTATTTCAACATCATCATCATCGTCTTCATAAGGTGATCCAGTGAACTTTCACCATCCTAAGGAGAAACCTAAGTTTAATCCATTTGCAGAAGCCTTGGCTAATCTTAGAATCCAATACCCAGACAATCAAGAAGAGAATCCTCTACCACTAGTCATCTACCAACCACAAGGTCCGCCCAGGATGGAAAACCATCCTACCTTTCCATTTCCCATTACTGACAACCTCAAGAATATTCCCTCTTCAGCCCTTCCAAAATTACATGGCCTAGTAACTGAGGACCCAGATACCTTTCTCTTTGATTTTGATATCCTCTATCACAATTATGACTACACCATAGATTCCCATAGGCTCAAATTATTTCCTACAACTCTCAAAGAGTCTGCATTGAGATAGTTTATCAGGTTGTGCCAAGATGTTGTCCATGATTGGAATGAAATGAAGATATCATTCTTGACAAAGTATAAGGAGTACTGTAGGGGAAATGATATGAGAGGGGATGACATCTTCAAGATGACACAGAAGGAAGATGTGATTCTAGAGGATTATGTTTCACAGTTCTTGTTTAGCTTGCAGAAGAATACTCAAAACCATCTCAACCAAGAGTCATAGAAACTTCTCTTTTTGAGGGGTATAAATGAAGCATGCACTAAAGCCTTGGATCTCATGGATGGAGGAGATATCACCCAATCTACATGGGAGGATATCAAGAAAATTTTCCTCAATTACTCAAGAGCTGCTGCTAAGAAGGGTAGAGGATATAGGTCTACAGCGGGAAAAACTAATGGCATTGAATCCTCTCAGACAAAAATCACACACCTGTTGTTCGACTTCAAGAAAGACAATATCAATAACATGGCCACCCAGCTAGACACCATGCAGGTGAAAAAGAAGTATGAAGAGGTTGAAGCTATTCTGGCAGAATTTTGTCCACATTGTAGATAGAAGAGAGATTGTTGTTGCAAGTTGGTTGCCAATATGGAGACTACATAGCTACTCACTGATTATAATCCAATTGAAGGAGATGATGAAAAAGTATTCTTCATTGCACAATGAAGACCATGGGCTCAAATATAAGGTATGCATCACGACCCTCTTATGTTTAATGGTTCATTTTATAGTAGTCAATGGAAACCCCCTGTGAATAATAAATACTCTCCATGGAATAATTTTCAACCTCAGTGGAAAACTTACCTCAATGCTCAATGGAAATATCCCCAAGGGAATTGGCAGCCTCCACAAGGAAATTTTCAGCCAAATCCATAGTGGCTGGGAGGTCAACAATGGACAAACCAGCAGTAGGGACTCCTGCAGCCACCACCTCAGCCTCAACAGTAAGCACTTCATCTACCTCCTACAACCACTACAACACCCCTTAAGCCTACTCAACTCCCTACCCATACTCATCCAAATCCTAACAATAGGCCTCCAGCAAATCATAAAAATGTCTATGCAACTGACCCAAACCAATACCCTGCCTACGCACTCAATGAAATTCATTTGTGGTCAGGCACTACTCTGCCAACACCTCTTACTATCACCAAAGTATCCCAAGATGAGTCCATTCCTCAAACTACTCTAGATTACACTCTAATAAATCTAACAATATTACCAGATAAAGTCCATCCAGCTCCACCTCCCTTTCCACAAAGGTTGCAGAATGAAAGTTCTAAGCATACTGACGATGCAATTTTTGACATCCTTGACGAACTCAAGAACATTAGTGTTTAGATTCTGCTTTTTCAAGCAATAAAGGATGTCCGAACGTATGGAAAGGATATCAAGGAGGATTTCTTTAAAAATCTAGTTCATAAGTGAAAGGATCCCCAGATGGTCCATTTCCTAGGGAAACTTGTCGATATCATGCTCAGCAAAATAGTTGTCCCAAAGTATTCTGACCTAGGCACCCCAGTTGTCGAGGTTACCATCAATGGGACAGCCATTAAAAATGATTTGATAGACTTATGAGTTTTCATAAATGTAATGACTATGAACATTATGTAGCAACTCTGAATCACTAACCTATGGGAAACACCCACTTTCCTGCATCTTACAGACAGTTCCACAGTCAAAACTGATGGGGTAGTGGAGGATATAGTTGTTGATCTTGAAACCTAGTCTTATCCTGCTGACTTTATGATAGTCTCACCCAAGGCCACCTTGGGGGGATATATAATCATTCTTGGTCGGTCTTGGTTGGCCATGACCGATTCCTATATAGGATGTTGCTCAGGCAAAATGACTATTTCTAATGGTCAGCATACTAAGACATTAGCCTTGTACTTGCCTTCTCAACCACGAATGGAATTAGCTTCTCCAATTTGGCCTGATATTAGAGAAGAGGTTGAGGTACTTAGCTTAGTAGCCCAACTCATGATGTTAAAAATGGATCCCTTCCTACAACTACAAGAGGACACAGTAATCACAAACATTTTGCACAACCAGTATGGCCCATATTCAGATCCTATGCATTGTCTCAATCCCCATAATTGTTCCCTACAAGACTTGTACCCTGATTGTGAATTACCTCCATCTCCTACAGCTAAGTAGATCTACCACCAATTGCTACCACATGAGGTCCAAGCACCTCTTTTAACGAATGCTTCTATGGTAGAACTCACAAAATAGTTAGAAGTCTCCCCTGACTGTTTCCTGAATATTAATAGAGAACTTACCAACTAGAAACAGACATCTTTGGCTAACATGTTGAAAGACCATACCACATCTTTTGTATGGGAATATTTAGATATGAAGGGCTTGGACCTTAAAATGTGTACTCATATGATTTACCTAAAGGAAGACAAATCACATGTCAGGCAATTTTAGAGGTGTGTAAACCCTGAATTAAGAGAAATAGTAAAAACAGAGTTGCAAAAACTTCTTAATGTCGGTTTCATCTATCTCATTTCTGACAGTCAGTGAGTCTCACCTTTGTTCATTGTTCCCAAAAAATGAGGAAAATGGTGAGTATGTGTCGACTATAGGGAACTCAACAATGCAACCAAGAAGGACCATTTTCCACTGCCATTTATTGACCAGGTCCTCGACTCCTTAACAGGGAAATGGTATTTTTCTTTCCTGGATAGATATAGTAGATACAACCAAATCAAGATCCTTCCTAAAGATTAGGAGAAAACCACATTCACTTGCCCTTGGGGAACATTTTCTTATATTGTGCTGCCTTTTGGCCTTTTTAATGCTCCAGCGAGCATTTATCAGTATTTTTGGTGATATCTCACATGATTGTATGGAAATATATATGGATGACTTCACCACTTATGGGGAAACCTATTAGGACGCATTGGCCAACTTGGGAAGAGTTATTACCAGGTGTGAGGAGAATAATATATCCCTCAATAGCGATAAATTCTTCATGATGATGTAGGAAGGTGTTGTGTTAGGTCATTACATCTCTGCTAAAGGAATTCAGGTGGATCCTGCTAAAATTGAAGTCATAATGAATCTTCCTACACCAGCAAAACATAAGGATGTTTGAATCTTTCTAGGGCATGTTGGTTACTACCAGTGATTTATTAAGGACTTCAAAAAAATGGAAGGTCCCATGTATTCCCTGCTCACTAAGGATTCTAACTTTTTATGGACAACAGCTTGTGAAGAATCCTTCCTGCAGCTGAAGTTTGTTCTTACTCAGGCACCCATTCTTTGAGGGCCTAATTGAGCATTATAATTTCACATCCATATTGATGCATCTGATCATGCTGTAGGAGTTGTCCTGGGAAAAAAGAAGGCATTGTAGAGAATGCCATATACTTTATAAGAAAAAAATTGCAAGGCGCAGAGCTGAACTACACAGTCACAGAGAAAGAACTCCTGGTTGTTTTATATGTGTTTAACAAGTTTCACCACTACATCACTAGTTACCAAATATTTGTGCATACTAATCATGTAACCATCAAATATCTGGAAAAAAAACCCTGCTATCATAGAGAGGCTCTCTAGATGGCTCTTGTTGCTACAAGAGTTTGACATCACAAGAGTGGATAAACCAAGCAAAACTAATGTAGTTTTTGACTTCCTTTCCAAGTTGCATAATGTCGATGACCCACATGTCATTGATGAAAGCTTTCCAGATGACCACCTATTTTCTATTTCAGCCCATACCCCCTGCTATGCTAACATCACCAACTATTTGTTCTCTCAAAAGGTACCTCCACATTTCTCACCAAAGGAAAAGAGGTTGTTAATTGAGAAAACCTTCAACTTTTCTTGGTTGGCCGATTGTCTCTTCTAAACTGGACCTGATCAGATTCTACAAAGGTGTGTCCGAGAAGATGAAACTTATGATATCCTGCATTTATGCCATAATGAACCCTATGGTGGCCATTTTACAACAAAACGGACAGCCATGAAGGTGCTCACTACTAGCTATTACTGGACAACTTTACATAAGGATGCAGCCAATTACACCTGCAAGTGTGACAGATGTCAACAAATGGGTTGGCCAACCAAGTCAGATGAAATTCCTCTATTTCCTCAGGTAGTAGTTACTCCATTTGATAAATGGGGATTAGATTTTGTTGGACCCATTAACCCCCCATCAAATGAAAACTCCTGCATTTTGGTTTGCACTGACTATATAACTAAATGGGTGGAAGTGCAAGTTATGAAACATGCCAGAGACAATAGGGTTGCTGAGTTTTTATATGAAGAAATATTTACCAGGTATGGTGTCCCACAAGAACTGGTCACAGATCGGGGAGCTTAGTTCACTTCTAATTTGATCACTACACTAATGAATGAATACAACATTCACCATAGAAATTCTAGTCCATATCATCCCCAGGCGAATGGTCAAGCAGAGATCACCAATAGAGAGATTAAAGCTATACTGACTTAGACAGTTCATCTACACAAGACGGACTGGCGTAGAAGATTATAGGAAGTTGTGTGGGCATACCGCACAACATGGAAAACACCAACAAGTTTTACACCCTTTGAGTTGGCGTATGGAAAGACTATTGTAAAGTCTATTGAGTTTGAACATAAAACCCTACAAATAGCATTACAGCTCAACTTGGATCTTCCTGCAGCTCAAAGAAAAACGCTCCTATAGCTCAATCATCTAGATGAGATGAGGAAAGAAGCCCTAAAAAACATAGAATCAGTTCAAATGCAAAGAAAGAAATGGTACAACTCACATATTTAGAATAAAAGGTTTATTGTTGGTGACTGGGCACTTTTATATGATTCACGGTTTCAAGATAATCAAGGTAACCTCAGTACTCATTGGCTTGGTCCCTATGAGTTAAAAAAAAATGTTGTTAATGGTGCAATATAATTGTCTACAATCGAACCTGTGTGTTTCAAGTTATTGGTTAATGGTCACAGACTTCATTTGTACCATAAGCCAACCACTAAGGTCAAGTTCCTACGAAAATTTAAGATTCCTCCTGTCGCAGCTGAACCTCCTATAGCCAATGGACCTACTCCAGCTAAAGACTTTCCTATAGCCGATGGACCTCCTCCAGCTGAAGACTTTGTTACAGCCAATCAGAGTGGTTTTTCACTCCAATTATCTCTTTGACTCTATCCAAATGCAGTCATAATAAAGTTTTTGTTTCCCATGAAAATATCTTTTTTCGCAATAAAGCCACCATCACATCATATTGCATCACCTTTTTATGTCATCTTCATTAACTCATCACTACGCCACTCATTACTTTTTTCTTGGCCCACGTCATTCGATCTTTCAAGATTTGGACATGTAAAGGTTTTTATACTCTAAGGTACGCATTCATTTATTGTTTGAAATTTTTTTTACTTCATTTGACATTATTATTTGTTGCATCATAATTAATTTAGTAATTCATCCAAGTACTTTTGTACTTCCAAACCAAGCATGTGCAGACACCTGTCACCTTTTTTGTAGGGGGCATTCTGTTAAGTTGTGTGTTTCCATAATTACCCTTGCTTAAGTTGTACTACGCAGTCATTTTAATTAGTTGATGTGATAACACAACGCATATGAAATTCCCTGATAAGCCTTCTTTTAAAAACTCAATTTGTCAGCTCTAGTTTTTCAAATTTCCTCTGCCATTTTTCCATATTACCTAGTAAATGAACCAGAGAGATCACCAGGTTGATCATCTATCCCTGATTTAGAAAAATAAGGGGTGAAGAACATTAGGGATACCAGAGGGAAGAATTGTTGGAAGGCAGTTGGAAGTTGCAGGGATTCAGAGTTTTTAAGGTTACAAAATTTCTCAGCAGAAGAATGGGTGGGAAATCCATACGCCATGAACCAGGGAATCATTCATTCCTATTACAGGACTAGACCAGTGTCCAAGTCTTTAACTGGGTAGGTTGTCTTACATATTTTGTCAGGTTATGTGGATATGATGAGGTCATAGCACTAGAACTTCTACAAAACCTATAGCAATGTGGTTGCCCACATGAAAGGGTTAAGAGTGGAGGCTTCTGAGGCATGAATTGAAAATTTTTATGGACTTCCTACCATAGGAGAAGCTTTCCCACATGAGCATGATGCACGTATAGTCGGAGCTGAATTTTGTTTACCCACAAACGCTGAACCGAAATACAGTAAATAGGGGACCAAAAGAACATCTCTTCCAAGTGATTACTCTCAGTTAGAAATTAATGTTATAAGATACATTACCTGTGAGGGGCAGTTTTCTTATTTGCATGTCCTACATTTTAAGCTTTTGAGTCATTTGCAGCATGGTCGCCTGGTAAATGTACCTAATTTTCTTTACTCTCTATTGAATTTGAGTTCTGAGGAAGTTAGGAAGGGGAATCAAAATGTGGCCACCCACCATGGATTGATAAGACTCTTGGTGGAAATATCTTTGTGAGATATCTCTCCTATGACCTGGGATGATTTTATCACAACACCCCATGTACAATTACCTGGTGAAGGGCCACGACCTATAATTCAAGAAGAGCAGCGAAATGTCCCTGATAAGGCCATTTATGAAAATGTTGAATCTACCATTCCAGAGAAGTCTCAAAAAAACCCTTCTCCTTCAGGAGCTAATACAGAGAATATGGCATCCGGTAATCTAAACCCTAGCCTAGGGGGTGGTTAAACCGAGGTTCCCACAGATTTTCAAACTCCAACGGTAAAAAAGAGTGCCCAAAAGAAAGAAAAAGGCAAAGAAAAAATTGTCAAAGATGTGATGGAAGAGACCCCTGTTCCACCTATAAATCTTGTTTCTACTACATCCATTCTTATCAAAAAGCAAAGAACTTCACAAAAGAACCATACAGCCCCTGTTGACACTCCTCCACAGTGAAGTGTTCATTTGAACACACAACAGACAGAAAGGAAGGACTCTCCTGCTATGGCTGGTTCATCTCCTAATGATCCTACTGAAGACCCTTGAAGGAGCAGCCACAAGTAGATAGCCCATTCACAGAGTGTCATGACATAATGGAAGAAGATCATGCAACCAAGAAATTGGACACAGAAACAGAGCACAAAGAAGCAAACAATATTCCTTCTTCTTAACAAGAAGGCGTTCAAGGTAATGATGCCCTGGTACCAACCTATGATGAGTTAGCAGTTGATGAAAAGGACACAATCAAGAAAGCGATAGAGCATGTCCCACCAAGAAGAAAGACCAGGTAACAATCCAATCCCTCTCCATTGACTATTTTACACAAATGCAATATGAAAATTCAATGTGGGAATTGGAAAGAGATAAATTGAAAAAGGAAGTAGGAAGAAAACATAAGGAAATATAAATTTTGCAAGGAAAATTAGATTTAGTCACATAATTAATTCCTCAACTGATAGAATGCAGACCACCTCTTAGGGTCTATGCATTGTCTAAAAGAACGGTTTTTAATGTTTAAACTAATGAGGGTTCTTAGAGATTTACACATAGGCATAAGCTCACCACAAGAATTTTTGGCTGCATATAAAGGGACACCAAATTGTATTAGGAATTTATTATGTGAGCTTTATTTGCACAATTATGTTGTTCCCTTCAATACCAACTGGAACCCTCTGTTGTTTTTTGGTGACATTCACATGTCGGCTCTTCTTTCTTGGTCAAGAAATGAAATAAACTACGGGGAAAAATTGAGTAAATACATGGGAGTTGAGCAGTCTATTACACTTCCCTTATGACCAGAAAGTGGCTCTCCCTAAAGGTTATATTGTGATTGGATGGAAATAGTATATGGACTGTGAGACTCGACACACAGAGAAAGGATCCTAGACAACCAGGATGAGGTTTTTGCAGAATTTGAGAGACTCTCGTTAGCAGAAGGAAATTGGGTATCAAAAGGACTAAGGCAAATATCGGACAGGTTAACACTGGCACTAAAGAAGGTTGAGCCTCATAGTCTCATCAATCTTTGAGCTACAATGCAACGAGTTCATTGGTATATACACTTGGGACTGCAACTGCGACCTGAGAGATGGCTACCTCTTACCTTTTAGCCTCCTCTTCTCCTATGGTTGTTATACAGCTATGTGGACAACAAGGTGGATGAATAGTTGGAGTTGAGTTGATGTATCAAAGTGGAGTGGACAAATGGATACTACTAGTGTGTGGGAACCTCTATGAGTAGAGAGACTCAAGAAGGGGATCTTTGGGTGCTTGAAAAGATCCAAAATGTCTTAGTGCCTAAGGACCGACACTAGTCTTCGTAGGGGGAAAAATGATGTGGCATTTAATTCCATATTTTAGATACCCTAGGATAGCCTCTACTAGGTCCTTTTTCCTTGTTTTTTCATACTTTATCAAAGACTTTATGCTCAGTTTTTCTATTATGTGGCATGTTGCCACTAGACTTATTCTATGGTTAAACAAACTTAATATGTTATACTTGGATGGATATGCTATGTTACTTACTTTTAAATTGTGAATATGTCTTTATGAATAAATTATTTTTTTGAACATAAATAATGCATGTGTATTTTGGTGCTTTTTACCATCAATGTCTCTACCCTAACATCTGAAGTGCAGTGCAACAATATAGCAACTGTCATCTTAACCAGGTAAAATGTGCCCATGCACTGGATGCCCGACCTGTTCTTGCAGCAAGTTCACACAGAGAAACATTAAGCTGAACACCAGCAAGTGGTTTCCAGGTGATCGAGGTGGAAGAATTCAAGCAAAGACCGAGGCAAAGAAATGAATTCTCTAAAGAAATCTAGGAGAGAGTGGGAAGTTAGATCTGTTGTCAAAAGAATCTCTTTCCTCTTTCCTGGACCTATTTTATTTTCCAGCTTTATAGTTTTCCCTTTCTATTGGTAGTATTGTAATAAAAGCTTCGCCTATTTCTGTGGCATGATCATTTAGAAGTTAGATTTTTTTCTCTTTAAATAAATCTCTTCTCCTGCGTGAGAAGGAGGGTGTTATGAGTTATACTTTTCATTCTATTGTTTTACAGTTGTTACATGAATCTTGTACTTCCCTTTTTCAATCAATAGCAAATGAAGTGTTGATATTTAGTTCAATTTAATTGAGTTTGGATACTCACTCAAGGGGGGGCCACTTGGTGAGGAATGTGTCTTAGTTAGTTAGAATCATTTTCATATAGTTTCAGTTTCTTTCATATTGGTATCAAAATTCTGGTGTTAACATTGATCTGCAGCCAAAGTTGTAGGATAGTCTGGTACTTCCTACAGCCAAAGTGGCAGAACTATTGAGGCATTATAGTTGTGTTTTCAAGTTTTTGTATTCCTTCAACATCTTCACTTCCGCATTTCCTTTCCATTATTTTCTTCCTACAGCTATAGACTAGTTTCCTTTCAAAGCAATTCATTTCCTGCAGCTATAAACTAGTTTCCTTTCAAGCAATTTGTTTCTTGAATCCATAGCATTGTCTGAGTAGAATCCTTGGTGCATATATCTTGCTAACCCATTTCAAGTACTATATCCCTGGGTTGATAAATTAAATGAGTTTTTATAAATGAGGATAGCTACTCACTAGGATGTCCAATCCCTAAGTCATGGTAATTGTCTAGTTTTTTGATCTCTTAATAGAACTGATCACCTCCTATATAGAAAATTTGTTTTTTAGGGAGATTGTAAGTATTCATGGGTTGTCATTGAGTATAGTATCAGATAGGGACTCAAAGTTTATAGGTTATTTTTAGATGAAATTATGGAGGAGATTTGGCACCAATCTTGCATTCATCTCTTCCTATCACCCTTAAACAGATGGGAAGACTAAGGTGGTCAACAGGTCTTTGGGTAATTTTCTCATATGTTTGACCAAAGAATATGGAAAATCATGGGATGCCATTATTCCACAAGAATATTTTTCTTATAAAGACTCTGTCAATAGGAGCACAAGTAGAAGCCCATTTGAAGTGGTCTATGGCATACACCCTAGAGGATTCTTTGAATTGAGGGACTTGACAGGATTGGAGAAAAGGAGTGGCTAAGAAGAGGAGTTTGCAGAAGTCATGAAAGAGATCCATGACCAAGTGAGAGATAACCTCACACAAAAAATGCAAAAAGTCAAGAAGAAGGTGGACTAGAAGAGAAGAGATATACAATTCTAGGTTGGGGACATAGTAATGGTTCATTTGAACAAAGAGAGACTTCCTAAGGGAAGTCATACTAAGCTCATGATGAGGAGGATTGGACCCAGTGAGATTTTGGCTAAGTATGGTGTTAATTCATACAAGGTGGACTTACCTATAGATGTAGCCTTTTCCCCAATTTTCAATGTTGCTAACTTGGTGCAGTACAAAGGACCACCAATCTTAGAAGATAACAGTGAACTGGTGGATGAAGAACAAAAGGACTAGTTCAAATATTTTCCCATCAAACATTATCCATAGGTAGAGAGAATCCTTGAGAAGAATATCCAAGAAGACAAGGAGGAAAAAGTATTGGGAGAATTTGGTCAAGTGAAAGTGCCAACTAGATTTTGAGGTGACATGGATGCTTGAAGAAGATCTGAAGAAGCAAGGAGTTGATCCCTCAACATTTCCAACTCAAGGGACTTGAGTTATTTTAGTCTCAAGAGTATGGTGCAAGAGCACCAAGGATTATCCCTAAGGGGATAGTTATAATCATCCAAAATCAGGGATATTGGAGAATAATCATACCATATGGGTCTTGTTTAGTAAGGACAAGATGATAAGCCTAATGTAGAGTCAAAATTGGACACTAAATGGTCTTTAGGGACATTTAGGGCCAATAGGCCACAATGTTGTAATTAATCCCAAGGGGCATGGAAAATAAATGTAATGGAAAAATAGGCCCTAATGGATTTATTATGACCTACATGAGTCATTTTTACGGTCTCATATGGTTAGGAGTCATAGTAGGAGTGAATTATCAAAATTGTCAAAATGTTGCTCAAAAGTTGCTAAGCAACTTTTGCAAACTGTTGTCAAAAGTTGCATAACGGATAATTGGTTTAAAATTCAATTTTTCAGTGGGGGTAGTTTTTTACAGGTGATTTAAGGCCCTACACACAAAGATCAAGCCCTGATGATATTTTGATGAAGTTTTGGCATTCTAAAGCAATAAGAATTCAGTGTTTTCCTCCAATTTCTGTGTAAGTACAGATAGCACGTGTGTGTGTGTTGATTTGTAGAAGATATTTTTGTTCATGGTTTTATAGCACATCTTCTTACCTTTCAAATTCACTTATTTTGATTCATTTTTTTGAGTTTGAACCATTTTAGAGAAGAATCTTTGTAACCTTCTTGGTTTGAGGGTAGTGAGGCTTCCACAAACAAATGCCTCTTTCTTGATTTTTCACCGTGGGATTTATACTAATTTGGGGGAAATTAAAGTACAGAAGATGTACTATAAGGTTTTGAAATATTTTTGTAGAGAGACCTTGGGGTTATAGAGAAAATGGATGCCCTAGGTGAGAATCTCAATGTGCTCACCATGACTGTGCCTGCAAACTAAGTTGCAAAGGAAGGGGTAGAGTGGTGAGAGACAAATTAATGGTGGTTTTGGTAATATATTAGATCCCTCTAATTTTATGTGGTGGTAGGATTGTTGGTGGAAGCATGGAAAGGGGTGTGGCTTTGTAATTCAACTCGAATTAGGCCTAATTGCCTAATCGGTTCAGGGTGGTTTGAATTCCTTGTTGGAAGAGTTGGAAATCAAGATCTATGATTTGGATAGAAGTCCAAAAAGGGTATTTGTAATGCCCATTTTTCAGTAAGCTCTTTAGAAATCTTTGAAGTTGTACCCCAAAAATAGTTAAACCGGGGCTACTAGGGAATAGGCCTATTTACTAGGTCTAAGTAGACAAATGATGTTTGAAGCCACTTTTGAGGGAATGGGTGACTAAGATAGATTATGATATGTCTCAAAATGGTGTGGGAATCCACTCTACCCACTAGTAGTTGAAATCCCACAAGATCCATTGTGTACCCATTTGCTAGGAACCAAGGGTAAATGGAAGGATTAGTGAAATGTTGAGTGTTTGAAGGAGAGTTTGTTGGTGTTGTGAGGAGTTAGTGTACAACATATTTGAAGGGTTTGGAATTTTCCAAGGCAAGGAAAGACACTCACCTAGGTTGTGGGCCTTTTTGAGGGAGAAACTTGTAGTTTTACAAGATCCTCATAGGAAGAGACAAGAATGCATTACCCTCTCCCCATCAAGATATGTACATCAATCATGTCTATGACACTAGAACTATCCTCAGAATTATTTCTAGGATCCCATAAATTTTTTATCCAATCTTGAGAACTAGTTTGGATGGGAAGAGGTACAACATTAACATGTTTTTCTTCAATGGGTATGTCATTACGGTCAATAAAGATATGGTCAAGATCATAAGAATTAGAAGAATATGAATCTCATTCACACTCATGGAAATCAGTTTCAGGGTGGGTTTCCTTAGATTTCATGTCATCATTCAAGGCATTTTCATTTTCACACGAGGATAACTTAGTACTTGAAGAACCAATTCACAATGGTTTAAATCCAATTCCTTTGTTAGGTGGTCACCCTTGCACAATAATAGGCTCTATAATTCCTTGTTTCTTTATGCCAAGACCACTTCAACCATCATATCCTTTTTTATGCATTATTTTGAACCCTTTTCCATATTTTTGATTGGGTAATCAAAAGGGTTCTTTCTCTTCTTCATCTTTGTATATCCATTCAAATACATCTTCATCAATGAACTCTTTATAAGATCATACCCATTTTACAAATAGAGCATGGGGATTATGTAGGTTAGAAGGTTGCTCTTGTTTTTGCAAAAGGTGTGGTTTTCCATAGAACTTTGGGGAAAGACGAAGAATCCCAATATGAAAATAATGAGTCATTGAATATTCTCCACAACCTTGATCTTCAATTTTCATTTTTCCCTTGGTCACTTTTGCAAGTGTAGATGCATCAACATATTGAGAGGACTTGATTGATATTGCTTCACTATTTTTTGGCACTTGTTGTGGTGGAGTATCTTTCAAATTAGCACAAAATTGAAAAGGATTAGGATCTCTAGGTATAGTGATCTCCACTCCAATGTAAGAATATTTCAAACACTGAAGATAAGTGGGTTGTAATTCTTTCATTGCATGGATCCAAGGGCATCCCAAAACCATATTAAAAGGTAGATCAAGGTCCAAAACTTGCAATAATGTGTTTTCAATTGTTGGAAAAACTCTGAAAGGTAGTATGACTCCTTTGTAAGGAATTTCAACATCATCATAAGCTTTGATTTTGATCTTCTTTGATGGATCAATGTCACCCTCAGTATATCCAAGAGTTATGACAACTCTCAAAGTGTAGATATTAAGTCTTCCTCCACCATCTATAAAAACTCATCTAATTTTGCAATTGTGGACAAAGACTTCAAGGTGTAAAGGGTCATTGTGATTAGGTCTACCTTGAGGGACATCATTTGGCGAAAAGGTAAAATTTTGCAAGATGGAAAAGTGCACTATCATGGCCTCAAAATGGTTGATATTAATCTCATTAGACACAGTAAACTCTTTCAATGCTTTGTCTAAGATCTCTCTATGTTTGGGGGAGGTACGCAATAGTTCTAAGATAGAGATTTGTGTTTGGGTTTTTCCAAGGTTATGAAAAAGATTGTATTTAGTAGGGACCTTGGGTGGAGGAGGGGCTCCTTGAAAAGTAATCTTATTTCTATGGGTAGTAACTACACATTGTGGGTTTTATATTTTATGGTTATAGTGGAGACATGTGCATCATACATTTGGATACAATTTATGGTATATTCATGAGAAGTTTGGGTATAACTCACATTACCTTTGGAATTTGAATTTGAACTGGATGCCTTTCCCTTCTCATGATTAGGTGAGGCAGTTTTTAAAATAGTGTGATCAGTATTAGAGGAACCCGTAGGAGGTTCTACTTCACTTAGTCCTTGATCAATTAGGTCTTGCACCAAATATTTAAATTAATAATAAAAATCATTTGTGTGGCCTTTAGTCTAATGATAGTCACAATATTTGTTATCATCCCACCATGGGGGTTTGACTACTAGTTATTTTTTGATATCCTGTAACTGAATGTAATTATATTGGAGAAACTATTGTAAAATAGACTCAATAGGTTCTCCCAATGGTGTAAACTATATAGGAGGTGCATCTTTAGCTCTTGGAGGCCAACGTTGTTGAGTCTGTTACGTAGTATTTGTCATTTGCACTTGTGGTGGTGGATGAGTTACCGTTTGTATAGTGGAAGCATTTGGTCCTTTGAGACTGATTTTTTCTTATGTTGTATTAATCATCCTTTCATCAACAATACCATTATTTGTAACATTATTATTGCGAGACCAAAATTGTGTTTTGTCATTTGAAGCGCTTGTGTTATTACTTTATTTGTTGATTTTGATTATTCCTTTTCGATTAAGAGCCTCTTCAATATTTTTTCCTTTTTCGATGAGCTTTGCAATCATACTTGGACTTTTGATTTTGAGCTCATACATCATTTCTGGTACAAGATTTTCAATATATAAAAAATCACTTGTTTGTCTTCTAGAATGTCAAATGGATATTGACTAACAAGATTTCTCCATCACAATAAAAATGCCTTGAATGGCCAACCTTTTTCTTTGTGGAGCATAAATCAATCAATGTAATCTTATTTGATATATTGAAAGAAAAATGAGATATGAATTTCTCAGCCAAATCTCTACATGACTTTATATTCCCTGGTAATTTTGAGTACCATTTCAATGCTTGTCCACCGAGACTTTGAGGGAAAATTTGCATGAGATATGTGTCATCATATTCCAATTCTATGCAAGCAGTGTAGAACTCCTTGATGTGATCTTTAGGGTTACCTTTCCCTCTGTATTTTTCAAATTTTGTTACTTCAAATTTATTAGGAAAAGGAGGCATATACAAACATTTATCAAATGGATTTGGACATAAGTCTTTTTCTGTATGTGCTAATTTTTTGTCTTTTACTTGAAAAGCCTCAACTTGTCTCCTTAATTCTCCAAATTTGTTGGGTCATTTCATCATTAAGTGATGGCTTTATGAATGTTTTTCTCATTCCCAAATGTCCTCTTTGTCTATAAATTGTTTCCTTTGTTAGACGAGGATCATATCAATTTGAATGTGATAATCTGGCAGTATCTGATTCTGATGATTCCAAAGGGGGATCTTCAGGTGGTGTCGTGACAACATTCTAATGTTGACTTAGTTGATGTTGTTGATGTCGTAGAATTTTTTATTGTTCCATTTGATATCCAAAATATTGTTGAGGTTCCTCCACTTATTGAACTCTTGGATAAGTGAATTGCTGTTGTGGTTGAGGTACTTGTTCATGATATTGTGGCATGTATTGTTGACCTTGTGGCATATACAATTGATGTTGTGGAACATACTACTGAGGTTGTGTGAGTTTTTGTTGTTGAAATAGTTGTTGATATACTTGTTGCATTTTTTGTGGATATTGAACATGTTGAAACGTTGATTGAGATCCTTGTCCCATTTTGTGTTTCTGTATTTTTGGGGCTTGTTAGTATTTTCTTGGTTCTTTTTCAAATCCCAAAGGTGCACGTATGCTTCCAAGAATTGGGCATTTATTCTTGTGTGATTTAGAATATTTTCATTAATATATTATATTCACATATTCTTGTTGTGCAACTTTTGGTGGTATTGGTGAAATAGCAATAATGCTCTTCTTCTTTGGAACAGTTGATTTTTTTGCCACACATGATGTATCCTTATGTTTAGGAATATATACCCTTGATACATTTTCACTTGGCTATTTAGGAGGCATAAGAGTTGAAGTCTTTCCTTGCATTGTTGGATAAGTTAATAATAATGGGCCACTTTGGTGGGTATTGTTTCTTTCTTCCAAGAGGGTATATGTGGCCTTCTCTTAGAGAATGTAAATGTACCTTTTGATGCTTCTAGTTGAATTGTTGACATTCATTCTTTGAAATCAATCATTAATGTCCTTTTTCGGGTTAACATTGGAAGTCTTATTAACATCAACTATTTCTTGTAGAAATGGAGATATTGTATCAAATAAAGGGCTATTGATTTGTCCAAAGGTAGTCATTTGAGGAATTTTAATAGTTGATTCCTTTTGTGGTCTTTTTGGCATTACCTTTGTAGTTGGTTGATCCAAAAACAAATTCCCCTCTGCTTTCTCCAGAGTCAATTTTGGTTGGATTTCTTCCAAATTATATTTCACTTTGTTTCACAAATCTTGATCTTCCAATAATAACTCAGGACTTGGTTTCTTTAAAATCTTGAAGTATATTTTTGCATCTTTGGTCATAATATACTCCAAGGTTTTTCGTAATCTCTTGTCTTTAAGTGCTTCAATTTCTTCTTTAGGTAAATCCACGATGGAAAGATGACTTGCTTTTGATGAATCTGAATATGAAGAAGTATCTGATGGGTCATTTAGTTCATTTGTAAATTTGGGATGGTGCATTAATCCCATTTTTAATGATGGTTCTTGTTGAAAAGAACCTTGTCTTGGTTGATTAAATTCAATTTTCATCTTTTTTTCTTCTTTAGGTGTTGGTGGAACACTTCCAAATCCTACTTTTATAGGTATAAATATTGTATCAAAAGGTGGTGGAGGTCCCCATTGTATCATGTCATAACTTGGTGTTGTCTTTGTAGGGTATGTCATGCTTGATTTAGGTGCTTCCATCTGTCTTGAATTAACAAGCTCTTGTGTATTGTCTTTTGGGTGTGAAAATTTCATGTGTGTTGGATCATAAAGTGCTTGGGTTTCCACACTTGAAAGGTATATGACATTTGGGTCTAAACCTTGTGTTTGGAAAGGTACACCTTGTCTTGGATCAAAAGGTAATTGTGTATGTTTGATTGAGGTAAACATGGATTGGTATACACCTTTTTGTCTTTTGGAAGTTTTAGATCTTGTCATAATTGGCATGATGACTAATTATGAAACTAGCGGTATAATGGATATATGCAATATGCACTTTGATTTTTTTGGATTTTTTGAAACTTTGAAAAGTGAAAGCTTGGGGATGATAATGCAACTATGTTTTTTGGATTTGTCGACTTTGGAAAGATCTTAGAAATGAAAACGTAAGAGTAGAACCTTAGGAAATTGAATTAGGATCTTGACTTTAAAGGATCAAAAGGAAAAAAATAAAAATAAAAATGATCAAGCCAAATCCTTCATGACAAAGAGTGGATGTTGACCAAATGATAAAAAGGACCAAAGAGAATGTTTGAAACAAAGTCAAGATCCATTTTTTAATAACATAAGGTGAAACTCTAATGCTTGGATTTTTGAGATTTTGGCAAAGTTTTTAAAAGTTTCTAAATGCAAAATGAGGGAAGGTAATGCAACTATAATGAGGATTTGGTATGCTAAGGGGATTGATAATGATTCTGGAAAGAATCGCAAAGGCTAAGTGCAAATGACAAGGGCAAGCTATTATGCAATATGACTAGGGATAATGCAATGATTGGATATGAAGGTCAAATAAAAACCCTAAAATGCAAGGGATACCCTAAAATTGCAACAAGATCTCAATGCATGTTTGAAAATCCATGTTTTTAAAGGTTTATGACAAGGCAATATTTTTGAAATTACTTGAAATGGTTTGATAAGGTTTTTGAAATGCCTTGAAGTGCTTTAAAGTGCTTTTAAAAGGTTTTGAAATGCTTTAATGATATTTTTAATGATGTAAAGTTGTTTATAACACTCATGCAAAACACGTCAAGAAAATATTTTTATTTGTGATTTTGATGCACAAACACTCCACAACCTAGGCTTGAAGTACACTCCTTGTTGAATCCCCAATTGGATAAACTCTAGTTGTGCTTATTAAAAGTGGATAACCTTGAAGTTTGGTAGCACTGGCTCCCCTCTACGACACTCACTTCTTAGGCATACCAAACTTCAAATTCCAAGGGTCATCACCTCCCAAGGAATTTTCTATCACTACTAAGAACCACAAGAATGTGGGACATCTTAGCCGGTCTCAGACCATCCGTTTCATCAAGTACAAGGATTTTTGCCGATACAACAAAGGTTTATAGTTTGGGACATCTAGTTCAAAAGGTGTCATGATAAACTCTCGCAGGAGGTCTCCCAACCTTGAGAACCAAGGTTTTATGCACCTCAAGGGTACTAGAGGAGATTTATCATGTAGCCACTCTTTTGATTGGAATTTTTGTCACAATCACACATTTATATAGCAGTTTGGATGGAAACTTGGCTTTAGCCTGTTACCGCTTGGGTTGTTCCCTCTCACCTAACCTTATAGGCTTCTCAGGAGGTAGGCCCTCTAAAAAAGAC
>MU227372.1:2167664-2178301 GCA_018584345.1 Thuja plicata | reverse complement strand
GTTAAACTGAAACACAATGACCTGTTTCTAATGCAACTTTGAATTGCAGATATTTAGATCTATTTACGTACAATACCTTTCTGATCAATGTATCAATTCCATTCCTTTGTTCTTCATTCTTTCTTCTCTGTGATACTGTGCTTTACTGTGTGTCAGTGTCTGCAGAATTCTTTAGCTCTCCCTTAGCTTGATTGATCAGGACTGCATGAAGTTTAACCTTCATCAGTTTCTCTTCAGCATCTTCTCTCATTTCACTCCCCCGTGTATATGAGTGCCTATTTAAAATTAATTAAAATTGTCTCTTATATAGACATGATATTCCTTAATTCTTGGTTCTTAATTCTTGATTCTTGGCGTGAAAAACAATCCAGCCAAATTGATTTACGGCTTTAACTCCTGATTTATCTCATATTTATCTTCTTGCCAGCTGTATAAATCATCTTTAAATCACTTACTTAACTGTGGTCGAATAAAACAAATAAAACAACCAGTTAAGTCTATCCTTAAGCTCGGCCAACTAGATATTTTGTCATTTTCTGATCTCTCTGTTCTGTCGGTCAATTCTGCAGTTTGTTGCCGGTAACAACTACCAGTTTTGTCAGTACAATTTCAGTTAGCTTCGGGATCTCCATCCGTCGAGCATCATTGGATCTTGCTCGTCAGGAAACACTGTCTTCTACTCGTCGGGTATCACTATGACTTTATCTCTGTCTTTACCGATGGTGTGCACTCCACCGGTATAGTCTGTCACTTGGTGAATACTTGACTTTTATGTATTGTTGAAAGCATAACCTCTGTTCCATTGATTCTCTGAAGTCTTTTGCATTATGTATATGACCATACAGATGATATCAAGTTGACATCAATGACAATACAAACCATTAACTGATTTAATGTCTTGCATCATCTTCAACTTAACATTATCAAACATTCAATCAGTTACATGTCATCAACAAGGTCTTCATCAAACATCTTGCATCAAATACATTAGTATTTTTTTTCATTTATTCTTCATCCCATGAGCGCCAAGATGCTGCAAAGATTCATCAATAACCCAAAATCCATATCTTATAAGTATAAACATAGATTGAATTGTAGAAACCAAGAATTGAATGAAAGTTCAAAAAAGCATTACCAACTACACATTAGAACTTACACACTCCATAAATCAAAGAGCCAACAACATAGGTTACGGACCCAAGTGCGCAAAATAGAGGCCCAAGTGCGCAAAATAGAGACCAACTGCACAAAACCTAAAACAGTAAATGAGCAAACTCAAAAATTGCTAGAAAAACACATATTTGACAAATTTGAGTTCATAATCATGTTTAATGAAAGGATTAGGGTTCATTAAGCCATTAAGTAAGTTATTTTTAAAGACATTGAATCAATTTGAACCCCTAATTAGACTAACTGTAGATTTGGATTGATTTGAAAATACCTAACTAATCATATTTGTATTGAACCCTAAACTAAGTGAATGTTCTTTTTAAGAGCCCAAATCAAGTATGAATGTTATTTTTAGGTTCATTTTCCAAATTAGAGTTCATTTTAACCAAATTTAATACCTAGATTAAAATTTGATTGCATGCAGAAATCAAACAATATTTTAAGTCATGAATCCTAATTCACGTTGTCAACTACGTAGCTCATGTAACTAGTTGTGAATTAGGATCAACCAAGTGTGCAGATATGGGCCCCAACTACGCATATTAGAGGCCCAACTACACAAATTATGCTACCAGCTATGCAGAGCTCCTACCAAGTGCACAGATTTTCACTAGGGACCTAAAAACACATGAAAAACACCAAACTAGACAAATAAGCATGTTCAAGTCGAGTTCACCAAATGTAAGACATGAAAATAGGGAAACAATGCATGCCAAGGCAACCATCAAACCATAAAAGCACACAAAACAAATCTTATCCTAACATTAAAGCTATGAAAGGGAAACGCACAAAAACATGAAATACAATTCAATGAAAACACTCCCTTCAATGTGTTATAATGTCTTTCTTTCTCTCTAAAGTATGTTGATGTAGCTCCCATGATCAATTGCACTTATGCATGAAAGCAAAATAGTGATAATGGCAAGAGGAATCGAAAGATGATGGTTAGTCAAATCAAAGGAATTGATCTCAATTTATAGAGATTTGAAGCCAAATTGCAAAATTGCCAATAAGGTGTGCAAATGAAAGAATGTCATAATTATGACAAATTATGACATGATTGATTGCACAAATGAAAGGAAGAAATCAATGCATAAATTATGGGAAAAGTGGAAGGCAAAGGTTGAGACAAAATTAGTGGAAAATGGGAAGGGAAGGTGTAAGCAATTAGGAAGCTAGATTTTAGGAAATGGAAGCACAATTAGGAGGAAATGGAAAGGTGAGAGTTTTTAAATTTAAAAACTCATTTATTCCCACATATTAGAAAATTAGGATTTAGGAATTATGAAATTCCATAAGTCAAAATGTTAGCCAATTAATTAATTGTGAAGCCTAAGAAAATGGATAAATAAAAGACATTTATTTATCAAGGCTTGGAATTAGTGATAAATTAAGGATAATTTACCCCTAAAGAGGGCAAATTTGTAGATTTGACCAAATTGATGAGACAAAAGATCGATTTTGATGATATTGATAAGGAAATTGACTGATTTTGAAAGTTTTTATAAGGTTTTGAAAAGGGTTAGAATTGATTTCGATGATTGTGAACCAATTTTGAAAGGGTTTGATAACGATAAAAAGGATTTTCATCGATTACAGATGATTTTGAATTGATTTTGGTGATACTAAAAAGATGTTGAAATGATTTTAATAGGTTTGGTAGGGTTTTGAATTGATTTTGATGATATTGATAATGATTTGAAAAGGTTTTGAAAACATTGATATTGAGTTTGAATATGATCAAATCAGTCAACTGATTATGGTTACAATGTAAATTAGAGAGGACATTAACAATTAAGTAAAAAAATCAATGGTTAATTAATGATGAAAGACATGAAGTTGAACTATGATAAAAACCATATGCGCAACATAGAAGAACAATTAGATCATGCAAAACGACATTTCAATCTCAATGCAAAAATGTTAACAACTGGGATCACAGGAAATACCATTTGTTAGCATCTACAATTTATTATTTTATTTTGTTATAAATCAAATGAACATAATTGAGGATTACATACATAGAAAACATTAAAAAATATCCTTTAGTTTGTATTTTTTTATTGTAAATTCTAGTGACGATTATAAGTCACTTAGAAATTTTTATGCAAACTAGGCCTTAAGGGGGATTTTTTATATTTTTGCACGATTTCTAAATTGTAAAATAATTATTAAGTGTTCATTGTATAAAACGCTTAATAATTATATATTTATTGCAAAAATACATGCATGAACCTTGGGTTGTGAGTAGAAGAGGATTTGGATTTTTTTGGAGAGGTTTTGAGGAGTTGTGGGAATTTGTATGTCAATTTGGAGGCTTCATGGATCAGTTATCAGTTGAGGGTGGCTTTGAGTACAGTTATATTGTAGTTACTACTAGTTCCATCCCCTTTTCATGCATTTTTTCTTCAAATCTGACCCCTCTTTTTGGATTTGGGGAAGAAAAGGGGTAAATTTCAATTTAGTTGGAGTTCTAGTTCAATTCCATTTTTAGCTCCACCTCTTTTTTGGTTTGACCTTTTGTGAAGAATTATGTGATGAATGTGAATCAAAGGATCGAATGAGAGGTAAGTGCAAGGAAGTTGAGGAAGCGCAAAGGTAGGAATTGCATTGGTTAACAAAGTGCTTGTAGTGAAAGATTAGGAGATCCAATTCCTTTTATTTCATTATATTTTTTGTACCTACTAGAAGACAATGTGTTACTTTGGCAGCCTTGTGTAGATCTATTTATCAAGGACAATGAGTTCCTTGGTGGTGTGCCTAAACTTCGAAAATGGTGAGTTCCTTGGTCTCTAGCCTAAAACATTATAATTTGATATACATATAACAAGTAAGATTTTCATCGTGGTTATTCTCGTATTAGGTTTTCCATGTAAATATGGTGTTCTTGTGTATGCTCGCATTGCTTATCTCTTGATGATGTTTAGCTATTATATATGTAACATACTCTATATAGGTGCCTCAAAGACTAATATCTCTTGAGATCTTATAGATATGTGTAGTTAAGCTATGTCTATTCTAGTTTTAGCTCTAAGTTTAATTTCCATTTGGGGCTTGAGATTAACATATTTCAATTTTAAGATGTACAAGAACAATTTTATATTCAAGATTCCAACTCTTCAAGGCTTTTCCCTATTTTTATGAAACAACTTACACATATTTATGTAAAAAAACAAAATTGCATTTGAAGTTGTACAATTAATGGCATGTAACTAGAAGAAGCATTAGATTGTGCACTTTATTTTTTAAGGGAATTAAACAATGAAATCTATAACCATCTTTGCTTAGGACCATCTACATGTCTATGTATTTTATCTTGGATATTGCTCATTATTGTTAATATGGAATCCCAAGGGGTAGTAGAACCTATTCACGTATTGTAGAAGATTATTAACAGACATTTTTGCTTCCATCTCATATAGTAGTTCAAAGGGATATTTCCATGTAACCTTTTTATCACTTACCCTATCAGCCCATAATGCTAATCTAAGTTTTGAGTTTCATGCCTCTTTTCTTCCCAATTATCCTCTTGATTATCTTCATGAAACTTTTGTTTATATATTATGCCTGACTGTTTCTCTGTGGATGGTATGGTGAAGAGTGTGAGAATCAATGGGGGACAAAAAACATGATGGGTGACAAAGTGAAATAGAGTAAAGTGCATTAAAAGTCGGGTTACAATCAATGAGGGATGGAAAACATGTCATGTTGTTTGAAAAAGACATAATATTTAGTTCAACTAGTAACGTCATATTAACAATAAAATCCTATTGCAATCCTACAAGAATATAAAATGAGGAAAAAAAATTGGGGTGCGCGTATCTTTGTTTGGTACATATATGTTATTCATATGATAAATGTCAGTAATTGAGGTGCACGTTGGTAAACATGTCACGTTTCCAAATGCCATGTATTGTTTGTTTTCGTTATTCATGTTACATTTGTGGCTCAAAAATGTTATCCTATGAAAGTACATAATCAATAATTACTAGAGCTATGAAAAAAACGTGGATGTAACCAAGATGGAAATAATGCATTGCAAGATACAAATACCACACTCATAATAAGTCTATGAAGCATATTGTCTATGCATACATTGAACTCAAAAATATTAGTAGCACAACTAGGCACTTAAGTTGGTTTGTTGATATGTGCTTCAATGTTTTATTTAGGTTTTGTCTTACACGTGACATAGCAAGCATAGAAACACATCGTGTTGTTTTATTGGATGTGTTGTTCATTATAAATTTGTGTGTGGTGTCAAACAAAGATTTTTTTCCTACATCACATTGATTATATAATACAATGCGTAGTCCTTGGAATTACTAAATGTTCAAGCATAACATCCTTTCCACATCATGTACAACTATACAAACATGAGTATCTTATGTGTACTCAAGATTGATAAAAGTGCAATATCTAAATCTTGAACAATACATCTCATGATTGATACATAGTAATATCCAAACTCACAATATCACTTTTACTATTGTTCTTCACTATCTCCCTCACTATACATTATAGACCTTGCAAATTTTACCCTTGGCCTATTCATTAGGATCCCAAAAGCCCATTTCTTCATTAACCAATATGCCAACTTTTACCCACCTTGCAACTTTTACCCTTGGCCTATTCATTAGGATCCCAAAAGCCCATTTCTTTATTAACCAATATGCCAACTTTTACCCTTGGCCTATTCAAAAGTCCCTTTCTTTATAAATCAATATGTTTATTGTCACCCTTGGCTTATTCAAAAGTCTTTTTCTTCATAAACCAATATGTCATTATTCACTCTTGACTTACTGAAAAGTCCCATTCCAATATACCCTTGTTCATAAAGTCCCTTTCTTTTTTAATCATTTACCATTCGATACCCTTTAGCTTACTCATGAAGCAACCTAAAACCAACAAAATTGACAATTGTGACCCAGTCCCCTAAGGGTATCAAACCCTTCCCATTAAGGACAAAACAAAAAATAGCATTCAACTCTTGTATTTTGTAAGCTTCACATTTAGTGCTTGCCTTGGAATGATTACCCTCACAATGCAATGGCATTATGCTTGTAACAAACACGCGACCATTCATCATTTAGATAGTTAATTAGTTAGTTATAGTACGATCTAAAAAACACAAAAAGAAAACAATGAAAGTTCCTGGCTACATAGTCATTGCATATTTACTAGTTAGGTTGTCCATGAACCTTAAAATCAACCAAATAGTTCATTTAACAGACCAACCCTTGGCATATGAAACACTGGCAAACCTTAAACCTAGCCCATTTTATAAGCACAAATCCCTAATATGGTCAACACCCAATACCCAAGTACATATAATTGAACTAGAAATTACAATCTATAACATAGAGATAATGTAGAGATAATGCAAGTTGTAACATAAAACAACATAAGGAAAATAGTTTTTCCTCTTACAATTCTCTCATCTTCACATCTTCATGATCCATAATGAGTAATATCTGAAACATTGATATAAAATTGGAAATAGTAATGCAAAGTGAAATCTATAAAGAAAGCAATAATTTTTTATTGTTTAAGAGATTGGAGGGCATCTAATTGTTCCATTGATGAATGGAGCTATATTACCAAATACAAAAAAATGAGAAACCTAACACCAACTACAACATGACAAGAAATGAAATATTTAAAAATTGTGTATAAGAAACACACACAGATATGTATTTGTGCTATTTTTCAATCATGTGTCATTATCATCATGGGTCATTATTGTATGCCTCTTCTTTCGATTCGTGATCCGGGGATTCCCAAGCTTTCCAAAGGCAAGGGTCAGTAGCAAAGGTTTCACAAATGATATAAACCAAGTACACAATACTACCAAACGAATAACAATAAAACGTAATCAATAAAATGTACAAGCAAGAGAAAGGAAAACAAATGAATGCAAACCCCACGATGCTTGAAGCTTTTATTGTCTCTCTCTACTCCTTCTGAAACGTTGTTCTTGATGCTTAGTATTGGCGGGGCAGCGTCTATGACTTGAGAAGTGCTGAGAACTGCTAGTTGAAATGGGTGTGTGATCGCAAGATGGCTTGAATGCTAGAACTAAACTGACGGAGTAATGGCGCACGAGAGCTTGAAATCCTGGATCCTTCAAATGGTTATGAAGGGTTTATTATATAAGAATTGGTGATGATATGAACGGTTGAGATCAATCCCAGAGATGGGGAGATGAACGGTTGAGATCAAAAGGAACTGGAGAGGTTCTCAGTAAACTCCACCACTTCATTTGGTAAAGAGGAGATAGAGTTTGGTTAACTGAATAGCTAATTATGAGTTACCTTTTTTAACTAAAGAGGTGGGTGAAGTTACCCATGTGCACTGGAGAGATGGGTGGAGTAACTTTTGTCTACCAAAATTGCACCCTATTAAGTTAGCAATAACTTAACCTTTTGGAGAAACATGGAAACATTCCAAGGTTGTGGGTAACCTATGTCTGGAATGAATCTCCGGGTCCTAGGCCGGCTTCCTATCTGGTTAATCACTCTACTACCTGAAACCAATTCTTTTTGATGGAGAAAAGGGATAGAAGGAGAACAGAAAATGAAAAAAAACTATGTCCTAAAAGGTGATGCACCAGAAGATATCTGAGGAATGCACAAATAACCTGACACACAATGAACTAGCTACTCAAGATTTCTTACACAACCCCCACTAAATCATACTATCTGCATAATCAACTTATAAGAAGGCCAATAACGATAATCCCTTTAAAGGAGAAAGACTTCTCACAATTTGGGGAAAATCTGACTTGAGCACAACTTAAAACCTGCAAATAAGCATAGAATTCTGCATAAAGGCACTGATATGTGATACAAATTAAGGACAAAGAACATCACAGAATTTTATACCAATCACTAAGTACACAATAACAGACTAATAAGGGAAGGTATAAGCTATTTTCACAAATCAAAGGTGTTACAAATTTGTATATTTCTCTGAAAGGGGTTACAAAATCTCTTTGTTTCTGTCAAGAACTCAGAAAAAAGTTACAAAACAGCAAGCCAAAGGGAAGAAGAACCTTTTTACAATGAGTCTTCAACTCATATTTATGCATTTTTCAAGCCAACTGCATTTTGAAAGCAATAACTTCTGGATCAAATTTTGGCCTGTCTAGCCACTGTTTAGCCCTTCAAGTCATCCAAAAATATCAACATAAATGCCACTTCACAGAAGCAGTCTTATCCCTCTAGAAGAGTCACAAAAGTCTCTGAATTGTAATAACTTTCTGCAGCCCCAAAATGCATCCTCTGACTTTTCAAAACTGATCCTCATCTGCAAAAATCTAATTTCCAGCGTCTGAGAAAATATCTGATCTTTCTGTTTCTCTTCATTTGCTGCGAAAATCACATCTTCAACTCGACTGTCCTATTTTTCAGCTTCCTGCAAGTAGGCGATGCTTTCTGTTTAATCCTCCCTTCATATCTGTCGCATACTCGCAATCCCTTCTGCTTTGCTCTTGTCTTTTGAGCGAGTGAGTGACCCATGTCTCTTTTTTACCTTAGTCGCAAGCTCGCGAGCTGATTTTTTATGCCATCTGAGTTTCGGCGACTGAGCGATGAGTTTCCTCCTTTGACTAGTCGCATACTCGCGAGCAGATCTCCTTTCCTTTTTTACTGATTAGCGACTGAGCAATGTCTTCCCCTTCTTAGCTCGTCGCACAGTCGCGAGCTCACTTACTGAAATCACCTGAGTCCCGGCGACTGAGCGACTACATTAAGCCTCTTCACTAACCATGGCTTCTTCTCAAGACTTGGCGACAATGTGTTTTCATACCCTTGGCTAACCTGAGTCACGGTCTGGCGATCGTGCGACATGACTGAAATCAAATTCGCGCACAGTTATCGTTAACTCATCATTCTTTCCCAAACCTTGCGACTAACTGCCTTGCTTAGCCATCACGGTGATCTCCTTGTCACTGAATGTTTAACCTCTGTTTCCAGACTACGTGACAATGCCTAGTCACCAAGTCAGGAGATATAAGTTCTGAGCATCTAACTTTACCATAGCAGGTCTTATGTGCCCCTTTTCCGATTCTGACGACTTCGCGACAACCTTAATCGCTAAGTCGGGAGGACTTCTTCCTTAGGGCACTTTTCTTCCCAGACTTCGCGACCACCATCGGATCTTCTGATCTCTTCATCTGACGGCTGTCATTTAATCGCCAGATGTGTGAACATACCCTTAATTCTTTCCCATACCTTGCGACTGAAAGGAAAGTACCCTTAGTCTCGTTGTCGCTGAATGCTCTTTTTCCTTCTGGCGACCACCCGACAATCTTTTAATATCCACCCGCTTTGTGACACATGTCGCACAGTCATTGGTTCATTCATTGCATAACGGAGAACTGAGTCATCACCCTGTTCTGGCGACATCGCGACTGAGCACTACTGCAAACCACAGACGGTCAGTCGCGAAGTCTGGGTTAAGATCTCTTAACCGCCATTCCATTTCGAGACTACGCGACTGAAGGCCTGACATAACTGTTACCTTTGACCTGATCTGGCGATAATGCGACATGAAGTAGTCGCGTAGTCTGAGAACATTTCGCTAACTGTCAATAACCTGCCGCGATCACCCGACTGAGCAGTGGGTCCCATCTTCATAGAGCCCTATGACATGATTATCCCGCGACTACCCGACTAGAAGAAATCGCTAAGTCTCAGAACACTGAAGGAATATTCTGATTCATTTCGAGACCACGCGACACAAGGGAAACGCAAAGTCGGGGAGACATATGGAATATTTGCCCGGGCTAACGCGACGAGGCGACCAAGATTAAAACACATGCCTTAAGTGAAAGGAAAAAAGGTAACAGCGAAACAGAACGCCATGACTTAGGGTTTTAATTTCATCGTTTAACATTGGAAGACTAAGGATTTTCAGGGTTTCTTTGCAAACTTGAGCAAGGTTTTAGGCTTGAAAACCTGATTGATCTTGGTACCGAAAATCGGTAACAGTAACCCATGTGATCTGATTGGAGTTATCTCTTTGAAGATAAATGAAGATTTAATTTATTTATTTAATAATTATTTTCAACATGTGAGATAATTGAATTCTTTTTTATTAAGAATTGCTTTATTTGATGAAATTAAATTAATTTAATTAAAACTAATTTAATTGGAAGAAATTAATTAGTAAGTTTAAATTTTTGAATTTAAACTATAGGAAATTGAGTTTAATTAATCCATTAATGGTAATTAATCAATTAAAGCTATTTAATTAAATAAAATTAATTATTTAATTAATTTTGGAAATTTGATTAGATGATTTGGGGAATGAATTTAGAGGAAAATAAATGATTAAATAATGATTAAAAAATCATTAATTAATAGATGAAAATTAGTGTTTTTAATGTAAAGTCGCAAGCCTGTCCATTTTAGGGTGTCTACATTTGCCCCTCTTTGATGCGATGTGACTTGTCGCAGTGTGTC